>OX030950.1:75691476-76054890 GCA_943735915.1 Pherbina coryleti | reverse complement strand
GGGCGAGGTAGGCGTGGTTTTCATCCGATTTGATTCATTTTCCAACTTGACCTTTATTTTTCAGAGAAAAGTTTATATATCGAAATATTTCATAGCTTTTCTCATTTCTTAGTTATGGACCAAAATATAGTCCACAGGCATGGCAGCTACCACGCCCACTTGTTCAATCCCACCGAAATTTTTTCCACTTTTTCGAAATTACATACACGACATCTACGTTTAATTTTGTTACTGTTGCTTATCTGATTTCTAAGATATAGCGAAAAATGTGATTAAGCTGTATGGAAGCTGCCATGCCCAATTGCTCAATCACGCTGAAATTTTTTCACTTTTTTCAAATTACATACAAAAAATTTACGTTTGATTTTGTTGTCGTAGCTTATATAATTTCTAAAATATAGCGCACATCATGTTTCAGTTGTATGCCAGCTGCCACGCCCCCTTGTCAAAAATTTCTGAAATAGGTTTTTTTGTGGCGTCCGTGGCGTAGTTGGTTAAGGTGCGTGGCCGCTATGTCAACGAACTTTGGAGACCCAGGTTCGAACCCCAGCAGAGACAGAAAATTATTTGAATTAAAATAATTTTTCTGTACGGCCGCCACCTCTCTGCAGACAATGGCAAACCTCAGAGAGTAATCAAAATGCCATGTAAAGCTTCTTGAGAACGAGAAAATTCCGTTCATCGCCGTTCGGAGTCGGCGTTAAACATGTAGGTCCGGTTCTCGGTCAATTGTGTACAAACTTAATAACACGCACAACACAATTGATCATAAGAAGCTAGGTCAAAGTCCTTTCAAGGGCTGAAATGGCCAGTTATTTATTTATTTCATTTTTTTTTATTAAGGTTTTTTTTGCATTTTCCTATACCTAAAACACCAGAAACTACCATAAAAATCCACAAAATAATATTTTCCGTCTAACTTGTACCAATCGCATCACTGTGCGTTGTTCAACCGTAAATCGACTCATATCTTTCCGCGGAGGCATGATACTGACTTTATGAAGATTTCGAGCGGGAAACAGCTGTCTGACTGCAAGTGTAATAGCTAATAAAAAATCTAATTTTAATGAATAGAAACATATTTATAATACACTAGCGATACCCGACGCGCGTTGCTGCACCCGGCAAGTATATTGGAAATAATAATAAATTCAAAACTTTTATTAGTCCCTTAGTCTGACACCACGCTCATGTTCCACTGCCCTTTACAGTTTCCCAGTAGCAGAACATCACTCACAGGTGGCAATTCCATTCTTTCAATGCCCTGTGATTTTAACTTCCATAGATATTCTGTATAGAAATCCGGGCCACAGCCTCTTTTCCAATGCACGTACTAGTTTTCCAGTAGAAAGACTTTGGCAATTAGTAACTCCATACTGAGTTTAATTGTCATGCTACGTTTAGTTCCAAAGCTATTCAATATCAATAATTTGACTTGTGTGGTCGAAGCCATAACCCCTTTTCCTATGCCCGTTCCAGTTCTCTTGTAGAAATACATTCTCCATTCTGAGTTTCAATGTTATGTGACTTCTACTTCCAAAGCTATTCGATACCTAAATTTGAATTGTATCGGCAGTGCCTCGCCCACTTGTCAAATGGTCACTCAATTTTGCCAGTCAAAGCACACAACTAAATAGTACGTTTTTACCGAGTTAAACTGATATGTGACTTATAGTTCGAGAGTTATACTTTAAATTTGAGCTGCTGAAAAAGTGCCACACCCCTCGTCCAACGCCCATAAATTTTTACCAGTGGAACGGCGAATATCTGTGTGTGACCTATAATTCCTATAATTCCAAAAATATTCGCAGAAGGAAGTATCCAATTTGGTCCAGTCGTTTTCAAGTTTTAAGCAACCGAACAAACCAAGATAGATAAGAATATAGATAGATATCTATATAAATAAAAATCAAATGTCGTTCGTTGGTAATTGCATCAGTTGAGAACGGCTGGACCGATTTGGATAATTTTTTTTTGTAATGTTCGTAATAGCCCAACTTAGGTTTTTACGGATAGAAAAATTGACCACGCCCACTTTTACGCCCACTTTTTTCATTTATCTAAAATCGGCAAACGGCTACACCCATTTGGCTAATTTATTTTGTAAATGTTCGTAGTAATCCATTTTAAGTTTTTACTGAAGAAAAATTGACCACGCTCACTTTTACGCCCACTGTTTTATATCTATATATATATAAAAAAGAAGTTTTTGTGTGTAACTATGCAATAGACTCCTTAACTATTCATCCGATTGGCATGAATTTGTGTATAGCAGTTTTTGGTACGGTGCGTGTTTGTGGGCTATCAATTTTTATTCACCCTGAACACCAGAGGGCGCTGTAGCACAAATTTTTTTACAAAACTGCCTAAAACTCACAAACCGCTCATCTGATTGGGATGAACATTGTTATATAGTAGTTTTCATGTACGTTGAGTGTTTTTCTGCTATCTTTTTTTACCCAACTTGAATAACAGAGCGCGCTGTAGTACAAATTTTTTGCAAAACCACCTAAAACTCCCAAACCGATCATGCGATTAGAATGAATATTGGTACCTACGGGTTTTCAGGTACGATGAGTTTTTCAGCACTATCTTCTTTGATCCACCTTGGACACCAGATGGTGCTATAGTGCAAATTTTTACAAAACCGCACATTTTTAGTGGTTTTCTTAGGTTACATATGCAAATATTTACAAAATACAAAATACTTCTTAAATTAAGTACAATTCAAAAAATGTCCGTTATTTTGATATCAAATACATGAAACTATGAAAAATGTTACTACAACCATATATATAATGCAACATCGTTGCTCAAAAATGATTCTTCAAAGTGCTATGAAAACCTTATTGCAAGAATAACGTTACTTGAGTATATATCTTTTATATATTTTTTTCGAAAAAGGTCTGAAATATTAGAGTTTTCCTCAAAAAAAGGCTCAAAAATTGTTTTTGTTGTAAAAATTATTAAATTCAAATTCGCTAATTTTCAACTCTATTTAAAAGCTATAACATTTATAGGCCGAAATTGTTTCAATTTTACGCAAAATTTAAAACCCATTTTTCTCATTAAAATTTTGGTAATTTAGTTTGTATGCTCACTGTCGGCAACTGTACTAAAACTGGGTAATATCCATCTACTAGAAAACTGGGATGGGCATTATATAATTATATAAGCCCATACAATTTGTATTATCGACTAGCTTTGAAAGTAAAAGTAGCAGTACTTACATACAAACTCAAAATGGAGTTACTATTTGGTGATCTCCTGCTTCTGGGAAACTGTAACGGTCAGTGGAAAATAACAGTGGTGTCAAACTATACTACTTACTTACTGCATATAATAGGACGGGCATGATTAGTGACTTATAGAGCGTGAGTTTTGTTCGTCGAGAGAGGGCTCTGCTTCTCAATTGCCTACTCAGCCCAAAGTAACACCTGTTGGCAGGAGTAATCCTTCACTTTATCTCAATACTGACATCGTTGAAAGAGTTTACGCTGGATCCCAGGTCCTTAACAACCTCGAAGGAGATGTTGTCAACAGTGACGTGGTTTCCAAGACGCTGGGACTGTTTATTTGTTGACACTAGGTATTTCGCCTTATCTGCGTTCACTACAAGACCCATTCGACTCGACTCTTTCGCTAACCTGGAGAATGCTGCACTGACTTCGCGCGTATTATGGCCAATGATATCGATATCATCAGCATACGCCAGCAGCATAATACTTTTGTAGAATATCGTGCCACTGCGTCTCAAATCAGCAGCTCGGATGATCTTCTCCATCATTAGGTTGAAAAAGTCGCACGATAAGGAATCACCTTGTCTGAAACCTCGTTTGGTATCGAATGGAGGAGTGAGGTCCTTCCCGATTTTAACTGTGCTGCTGGTGTTGCTCAGTGTCATTCTGCAAAGGCGGATAAGCTTTGCAGGAATACCAAATTCAGACATGGTGGAATATAGATGATTCCTTATTGGACTGTCGAAGGCGGCTTTGTAATCGACAAAAAGATGGTGTGTGTCGATTTTTTTTTCCAGCGTCTTCTCCAAGATTTGTCGTAGCGTAAATATCTGGTCTATGGTGGATTTGCCAGGTCTGAAGTCACACTGATAAGGTCCAATCAGCTGGTTTACGATGGGCTTCAGTCTTTCACATAGTATGCTCGACAGAACCTTATATGCGATATTCAGAAGGCTTATCCCACGGTAGTTGGCGCAAATTGTGGGATCGCCTTTCTTGTGGATTGGGCAGAGCACACTGAGGTTCCAATCGTTTGGAATGCATTCTTCCGACCATATTCTGCATAGAAGCTCATGAATGCATTTAAATAGAGCTTCGCCTCCATTCTTGAAGAGCTCAGCAGGTAAGCGATCGGCTCCTACGGCTTTGTTGTTTTTAAGCCGAGCTATAGCTTTCAAGACTTCACTATGGTCGGGCAGCGGAACTTCAACGCTGTCGTCCAAAATTGGGGATTCCGGAATATCATCTCTATTGGCGGGATTGTTGTCGTCGTCGCCATTTAGAAGCCTAGAGAAGTGTTCCCTCCACATCATCAGTGTACTCTGGATATCTGTCACTAGATTCCCATTTTCATCCTTGCAGGAAGAGGCCCCGGTCTTGAAACCATCGGCCAGGCGTCTTATTTTTTCGAAAAATTTTCGAACCTCATTCCTGTCTCCATGCATCTCAATTTTCTCGCACTCACGCATTTCCGCTTCCCTTTTCTTTCGCCTGAAAATGCGTCTCTCTTCCCTCCTCTTCTCTTTGTATCGCTCCTTAGCAGCACGCGTTACAACCGACTGCAGGGTGGCTTTGTATGCGGCGTCTTTTTCTGCAGTGGCGTCGCGACACTCTTGGTCGTGCCACTGGTTTCGGCGAGGGCGGTGATAGCCAATCACCTCTTCGGCAGCCGTACGCATAGAGTGGGAAATATGATTCCACTGCGCGCATATATCGTCGATCGGAAGAGTGCTTTCTTGAAGCAGGAGTGAGAGTCGAGTAGCGAAGTCTTCGGCTGTTTGCTTTGATTGCTGCCTTTCGACGTCTAGCTTTCTCTGTGCTGGATTGCGCGCATTCTTGGTTGCGCACAGGCGTGTACGGATCTTGGCTGCGACAAGATAATGATCCGAGTCTATATTGGCACCACGGATCGTGCGTACATCTTAAACACTGGAAGAGTGCCTTCCGTCAATCAAAACGTGATCAATTTGGTTGCGCGTCTTTTGATCAGGAGACAGCCAAGTTGCTTTATGAATATTGAGATGCTTGAATCTAGTGCTACTAACAACCATGTTTCGCGCTGCAGCAAAGTCAATCAGCCTCATTCCGTTATCGGAGGTATTGTCGTGGAGGCTGAACTTTCCGACTGTTGGACCAAAGATATTTTCTGTGTCAGAGCTGTGTCAAACTATAAGTTTAAGAAAAGTTTTGAATACACCTATTGTGTTCCCATATAGTTGCAGGGTGCAGCAACGCGCACCGGGAAAAGGCTAGTACATATATAAGAGAGGGGGGAACCCCCAGCATATTTGTATAGCTCTCCCCTCATTTGTAGTACTGTTGCCAACAGTGACCATATGAACTAAAGTACTAAATTTTATTTAGTTTGGAAATTTCAGACCCAAGCCGTCTGAAATATAAAATTTTCATTAATTTGTGGGCGGTTAAAGGAGGTGTGGCAAAAATGTTCACATACAAACCATGGTCCGGCCAATAAGAACACAACAAAGAAAACCTCAAGCAAATCGGACGCTCCGTTCTTGAGTTATGGAATTACAAACACAAATCACGACTTTTTTTATATATATATAGATATGGGAAAATCTTTAAAATGTCATAGCACTTGAACCAATGGGAAAATTTCGTGGAAACTTCCACTTTCTATCGTGCCCTGAAATTTTGGTTGAAATCTACCCGTTTCCGCAGTAAGTGGTGACAAAAATGTACACTACTGTTTATATAAAAAGGTTTCATATTTACAACTACAGTTCCGTGCACATAATTAAGAACGATTTCATCGTATTCATTTTTGACCTGAATTGCAATTTAATTTAAACTAAACCTAACTCTTACTCTTACCACAATGTACCCAAGAGACGAAGTTTGAGGAAATATTATTTTGTTGTTGTCTAATGCACAAACAAATTCTCAGGAGATGTTTTTGCTAACATGTTGCTAATTTGAAGCGTGCACATAATTAAGAACGATCAGTATATTTAGTTGATAAGGTAATTTCAGTTGATTTAAATGTACTGCACGGCTATTTAAATATTGTAAACATTCAATTGATTATAAAAATTGATTATAAAGACAATAAAAGTTAAAAATAAGAAAAAAAAAATTGGGAAAAAATAAGTCATGTGACCCTGTGTTTTTTATAATTGCCGATAGCCGATAGCCCAAGCTGCTAGTGCTTTTAATATTCATTGTAAATTAAATTTATAACTAGTAAGCAATGATCTTCGACTGGGCCGAAATTAAAATAGCCCCACGACCGGACCAAAGTATATTCAAAGTCAGTTTGTATGGGAGGTAGGCGTGGTTTTCACCCGATTTCGTTGAATTTCATACTCAGAGTGCGTATTAAATATCGAAGCTCATACGCAAAAGTTCAAGTCCATCTATTAATTTTTGTGGAATTCTAAGACATTTTAACTTTTTAATAGTCACTTTGTATGGGCGAGGTAGGCGTGGTTTTCATCCGATTTGATTCATTTTCCAACTTGACCTTTATTTTTCAGAGAAAAGTTTATATATCGAAATATTTCATAGCTTTTCTCATTTCTTAGTTATGGACCAAAATATAGTCCACAGGCATGGCAGCTACCACGCCCACTTGTTCAATCCCACCGAAATTTTTTCCACTTTTTCGAAATTACATACACGACATCTACGTTTAATTTTGTTACTGTTGCTTATCTGATTTCTAAGATATAGCGAAAAATGTGATTAAGCTGTATGGAAGCTGCCATGCCCAATTGCTCAATCACGCTGAAATTTTTTCACTTTTTTCAAATTACATACAAAAAATTTACGTTTGATTTTGTTGTCGTAGCTTATATAATTTCTAAAATATAGCGCACATCATGTTTCAGTTGTATGCCAGCTGCCACGCCCCCTTGTCAAAAATTTCTGAAATAGGTTTTTTTGTGGCGTCCGTGGCGTAGTTGGTTAAGGTGCGTGGCCGCTATGTCAACGAACTTTGGAGACCCAGGTTCGAACCCCAGCAGAGACAGAAAATTATTTGAATTAAAATAATTTTTCTGTACGGCCGCCACCTCTCTGCAGACAATGGCAAACCTCAGAGAGTAATCAAAATGCCATGTAAAGCTTCTTGAGAACGAGAAAATTCCGTTCATCGCCGTTCGGAGTCGGCGTTAAACATGTAGGTCCGGTTCTCGGTCAATTGTGTACAAACTTAATAACACGCACAACACAATTGATCATAAGAAGCTAGGTCAAAGTCCTTTCAAGGGCTGAAATGGCCAGTTATTTATTTATTTCATTTTTTTTTATTAAGGTTTTTTTGCATTTTCCTATACCTAAAACACCAGAAACTACCATAAAAATCCACAAAATAATATTTTCCGTCTAACTTGTACCAATCGCATCACTGTGCGTTGTTCAACCGTAAATCGACTCATATCTTTCCGCGGAGGCATGATACTGACTTTATGAAGATTTCGAGCGGGAAACAGCTGTCTGACTGCAAGTGTAATAGCTAATAAAAAATCTAATTTTAATGAATAGAAACATATTTATAATACACTAGCGATACCCGACGCGCGTTGCTGCACCCGGCAAGTATATTGGAAATAATAATAAATTCAAAACTTTTATTAGTCCCTTAGTCTGACACCACGCTCATGTTCCACTGCCCTTTACAGTTTCCCAGTAGCAGAACATCACTCACAGGTGGCAATTCCATTCTTTCAATGCCCTGTGATTTTAACTTCCATAGATATTCTGTATAGAAATCCGGGCCACAGCCTCTTTTCCAATGCACGTACTAGTTTTCCAGTAGAAAGACTTTGGCAATTAGTAACTCCATACTGAGTTTAATTGTCATGCTACGTTTAGTTCCAAAGCTATTCAATATCAATAATTTGACTTGTGTGGTCGAAGCCATAACCCCTTTTCCTATGCCCGTTCCAGTTCTCTTGTAGAAATACATTCTCCATTCTGAGTTTCAATGTTATGTGACTTCTACTTCCAAAGCTATTCGATACCTAAATTTGAATTGTATCGGCAGTGCCTCGCCCACTTGTCAAATGGTCACTCAATTTTGCCAGTCAAAGCACACAACTAAATAGTACGTTTTTACCGAGTTAAACTGATATGTGACTTATAGTTCGAGAGTTATACTTTAAATTTGAGCTGCTGAAAAAGTGCCACACCCCTCGTCCAACGCCCATAAATTTTTACCAGTGGAACGGCGAATATCTGTGTGTGACCTATAATTCCTATAATTCCAAAAATATTCGCAGAAGGAAGTATCCAATTTGGTCCAGTCGTTTTCAAGTTTTAAGCAACCGAACAAACCAAGATAGATAAGAATATAGATAGATATCTATATAAATAAAAATCAAATGTCGTTCGTTGGTAATTGCATCAGTTGAGAACGGCTGGACCGATTTGGATAATTTTTTTTTGTAATGTTCGTAATAGCCCAACTTAGGTTTTTACGGATAGAAAAATTGACCACGCCCACTTTTACGCCCACTTTTTTCATTTATCTAAAATCGGCAAACGGCTACACCCATTTGGCTAATTTATTTTGTAAATGTTCGTAGTAATCCATTTTAAGTTTTTACTGAAGAAAAATTGACCACGCTCACTTTTACGCCCACTGTTTTATATCTATATATATATAAAAAAGAAGTTTTTGTGTGTAACTATGCAATAGACTCCTTAACTATTCATCCGATTGGCATGAATTTGTGTATAGCAGTTTTTGGTACGGTGCGTGTTTGTGGGCTATCAATTTTTATTCACCCTGAACACCAGAGGGCGCTGTAGCACAAATTTTTTTACAAAACTGCCTAAAACTCACAAACCGCTCATCTGATTGGGATGAACATTGTTATATAGTAGTTTTCATGTACGTTGAGTGTTTTTCTGCTATCTTTTTTTACCCAACTTGAATAACAGAGCGCGCTGTAGTACAAATTTTTTGCAAAACCACCTAAAACTCCCAAACCGATCATGCGATTAGAATGAATATTGGTACCTACGGGTTTTCAGGTACGATGAGTTTTTCAGCACTATCTTCTTTGATCCACCTTGGACACCAGATGGTGCTATAGTGCAAATTTTTACAAAACCGCACATTTTTAGTGGTTTTCTTAGGTTACATATGCAAATATTTACAAAATACAAAATACTTCTTAAATTAAGTACAATTCAAAAAATGTCCGTTATTTTGATATCAAATACATGAAACTATGAAAAATGTTACTACAACCATATATATAATGCAACATCGTTGCTCAAAAATGATTCTTCAAAGTGCTATGAAAACCTTATTGCAAGAATAACGTTACTTGAGTATATATCTTTTATATATTTTTTTCGAAAAAGGTCTGAAATATTAGAGTTTTCCTCAAAAAAAGGCTCAAAAATTGTTTTTGTTGTAAAAATTATTAAATTCAAATTCGCTAATTTTCAACTCTATTTAAAAGCTATAACATTTATAGGCCGAAATTGTTTCAATTTTACGCAAAATTTAAAACCCATTTTTCTCATTAAAATTTTGGTAATTTAGTTTGTATGCTCACTGTCGGCAACTGTACTAAAACTGGGTAATATCCATCTACTAGAAAACTGGGATGGGCATTATATAATTATATAAGCCCATACAATTTGTATTATCGACTAGCTTTGAAAGTAAAAGTAGCAGTACTTACATACAAACTCAAAATGGAGTTACTATTTGGTGATCTCCTGCTTCTGGGAAACTGTAACGGTCAGTGGAAAATAACAGTGGTGTCAAACTATACTACTTACTTACTGCATATAATAGGACGGGCATGATTAGTGACTTATAGAGCGTGAGTTTTGTTCGTCGAGAGAGGGCTCTGCTTCTCAATTGCCTACTCAGCCCAAAGTAACACCTGTTGGCAGGAGTAATCCTTCACTTTATCTCAATACTGACATCGTTGAAAGAGTTTACGCTGGATCCCAGGTCCTTAACAACCTCGAAGGAGATGTTGTCAACAGTGACGTGGTTTCCAAGACGCTGGGACTGTTTATTTGTTGACACTAGGTATTTCGCCTTATCTGCGTTCACTACAAGACCCATTCGACTCGACTCTTTCGCTAACCTGGAGAATGCTGCACTGACTTCGCGCGTATTATGGCCAATGATATCGATATCATCAGCATACGCCAGCAGCATAATACTTTTGTAGAATATCGTGCCACTGCGTCTCAAATCAGCAGCTCGGATGATCTTCTCCATCATTAGGTTGAAAAAGTCGCACGATAAGGAATCACCTTGTCTGAAACCTCGTTTGGTATCGAATGGAGGAGTGAGGTCCTTCCCGATTTTAACTGTGCTGCTGGTGTTGCTCAGTGTCATTCTGCAAAGGCGGATAAGCTTTGCAGGAATACCAAATTCAGACATGGTGGAATATAGATGATTCCTTATTGGACTGTCGAAGGCGGCTTTGTAATCGACAAAAAGATGGTGTGTGTCGATTTTTTTTTCCAGCGTCTTCTCCAAGATTTGTCGTAGCGTAAATATCTGGTCTATGGTGGATTTGCCAGGTCTGAAGTCACACTGATAAGGTCCAATCAGCTGGTTTACGATGGGCTTCAGTCTTTCACATAGTATGCTCGACAGAACCTTATATGCGATATTCAGAAGGCTTATCCCACGGTAGTTGGCGCAAATTGTGGGATCGCCTTTCTTGTGGATTGGGCAGAGCACACTGAGGTTCCAATCGTTTGGAATGCATTCTTCCGACCATATTCTGCATAGAAGCTCATGAATGCATTTAAATAGAGCTTCGCCTCCATTCTTGAAGAGCTCAGCAGGTAAGCGATCGGCTCCTACGGCTTTGTTGTTTTTAAGCCGAGCTATAGCTTTCAAGACTTCACTATGGTCGGGCAGCGGAACTTCAACGCTGTCGTCCAAAATTGGGGATTCCGGAATATCATCTCTATTGGCGGGATTGTTGTCGTCGTCGCCATTTAGAAGCCTAGAGAAGTGTTCCCTCCACATCATCAGTGTACTCTGGATATCTGTCACTAGATTCCCATTTTCATCCTTGCAGGAAGAGGCCCCGGTCTTGAAACCATCGGCCAGGCGTCTTATTTTTTCGAAAAATTTTCGAACCTCATTCCTGTCTCCATGCATCTCAATTTTCTCGCACTCACGCATTTCCGCTTCCCTTTTCTTTCGCCTGAAAATGCGTCTCTCTTCCCTCCTCTTCTCTTTGTATCGCTCCTTAGCAGCACGCGTTACAACCGACTGCAGGGTGGCTTTGTATGCGGCGTCTTTTTCTGCAGTGGCGTCGCGACACTCTTGGTCGTGCCACTGGTTTCGGCGAGGGCGGTGATAGCCAATCACCTCTTCGGCAGCCGTACGCATAGAGTGGGAAATATGATTCCACTGCGCGCATATATCGTCGATCGGAAGAGTGCTTTCTTGAAGCAGGAGTGAGAGTCGAGTAGCGAAGTCTTCGGCTGTTTGCTTTGATTGCTGCCTTTCGACGTCTAGCTTTCTCTGTGCTGGATTGCGCGCATTCTTGGTTGCGCACAGGCGTGTACGGATCTTGGCTGCGACAAGATAATGATCCGAGTCTATATTGGCACCACGGATCGTGCGTACATCTTAAACACTGGAAGAGTGCCTTCCGTCAATCAAAACGTGATCAATTTGGTTGCGCGTCTTTTGATCAGGAGACAGCCAAGTTGCTTTATGAATATTGAGATGCTTGAATCTAGTGCTACTAACAACCATGTTTCGCGCTGCAGCAAAGTCAATCAGCCTCATTCCGTTATCGGAGGTATTGTCGTGGAGGCTGAACTTTCCGACTGTTGGACCAAAGATATTTTCTGTGTCAGAGCTGTGTCAAACTATAAGTTTAAGAAAAGTTTTGAATACACCTATTGTGTTCCCATATAGTTGCAGGGTGCAGCAACGCGCACCGGGAAAAGGCTAGTACATATATAAGAGAGGGGGGAACCCCCAGCATATTTGTATAGCTCTCCCCTCATTTGTAGTACTGTTGCCAACAGTGACCATATGAACTAAAGTACTAAATTTTATTTAGTTTGGAAATTTCAGACCCAAGCCGTCTGAAATATAAAATTTTCATTAATTTGTGGGCGGTTAAAGGAGGTGTGGCAAAAATGTTCACATACAAACCATGGTCCGGCCAATAAGAACACAACAAAGAAAACCTCAAGCAAATCGGACGCTCCGTTCTTGAGTTATGGAATTACAAACACAAATCACGACTTTTTTTATATATATATAGATATGGGAAAATCTTTAAAATGTCATAGCACTTGAACCAATGGGAAAATTTCGTGGAAACTTCCACTTTCTATCGTGCCCTGAAATTTTGGTTGAAATCTACCCGTTTCCGCAGTAAGTGGTGACAAAAATGTACACTACTGTTTATATAAAAAGGTTTCATATTTACAACTACAGTTCCGTGCACATAATTAAGAACGATTTCATCGTATTCATTTTTGACCTGAATTGCAATTTAATTTAAACTAAACCTAACTCTTACTCTTACCACAATGTACCCAAGAGACGAAGTTTGAGGAAATATTATTTTGTTGTTGTCTAATGCACAAACAAATTCTCAGGAGATGTTTTTGCTAACATGTTGCTAATTTGAAGCGTGCACATAATTAAGAACGATCAGTATATTTAGTTGATAAGGTAATTTCAGTTGATTTAAATGTACTGCACGGCTATTTAAATATTGTAAACATTCAATTGATTATAAAAATTGATTATAAAGACAATAAAAGTTAAAAATAAGAAAAAAAAAATTGGGAAAAAATAAGTCATGTGACCCTGTGTTTTTTATAATTGCCGATAGCCGATAGCCCAAGCTGCTAGTGCTTTTAATATTCATTGTAAATTAAATTTATAACTAGTAAGCAATGATCTTCGACTGGGCCGAAATTAAAATAGCCCCACGACCGGACCAAAGTATATTCAAAGTCAGTTTGTATGGGAGGTAGGCGTGGTTTTCACCCGATTTCGTTGAATTTCATACTCAGAGTGCGTATTAAATATCGAAGCTCATACGCAAAAGTTCAAGTCCATCTATTAATTTTTGTGGAATTCTAAGACATTTTAACTTTTTAATAGTCACTTTGTATGGGCGAGGTAGGCGTGGTTTTCATCCGATTTGATTCATTTTCCAACTTGACCTTTATTTTTCAGAGAAAAGTTTATATATCGAAATATTTCATAGCTTTTCTCATTTCTTAGTTATGGACCAAAATATAGTCCACAGGCATGGCAGCTACCACGCCCACTTGTTCAATCCCACCGAAATTTTTTCCACTTTTTCGAAATTACATACACGACATCTACGTTTAATTTTGTTACTGTTGCTTATCTGATTTCTAAGATATAGCGAAAAATGTGATTAAGCTGTATGGAAGCTGCCATGCCCAATTGCTCAATCACGCTGAAATTTTTTCACTTTTTTCAAATTACATACAAAAAATTTACGTTTGATTTTGTTGTCGTAGCTTATATAATTTCTAAAATATAGCGCACATCATGTTTCAGTTGTATGCCAGCTGCCACGCCCCCTTGTCAAAAATTTCTGAAATAGGTTTTTTTGTGGCGTCCGTGGCGTAGTTGGTTAAGGTGCGTGGCCGCTATGTCAACGAACTTTGGAGACCCAGGTTCGAACCCCAGCAGAGACAGAAAATTATTTGAATTAAAATAATTTTTCTGTACGGCCGCCACCTCTCTGCAGACAATGGCAAACCTCAGAGAGTAATCAAAATGCCATGTAAAGCTTCTTGAGAACGAGAAAATTCCGTTCATCGCCGTTCGGAGTCGGCGTTAAACATGTAGGTCCGGTTCTCGGTCAATTGTGTACAAACTTAATAACACGCACAACACAATTGATCATAAGAAGCTAGGTCAAAGTCCTTTCAAGGGCTGAAATGGCCAGTTATTTATTTATTTCATTTTTTTTTATTAAGGTTTTTTTGCATTTTCCTATACCTAAAACACCAGAAACTACCATAAAAATCCACAAAATAATATTTTCCGTCTAACTTGTACCAATCGCATCACTGTGCGTTGTTCAACCGTAAATCGACTCATATCTTTCCGCGGAGGCATGATACTGACTTTATGAAGATTTCGAGCGGGAAACAGCTGTCTGACTGCAAGTGTAATAGCTAATAAAAAATCTAATTTTAATGAATAGAAACATATTTATAATACACTAGCGATACCCGACGCGCGTTGCTGCACCCGGCAAGTATATTGGAAATAATAATAAATTCAAAACTTTTATTAGTCCCTTAGTCTGACACCACGCTCATGTTCCACTGCCCTTTACAGTTTCCCAGTAGCAGAACATCACTCACAGGTGGCAATTCCATTCTTTCAATGCCCTGTGATTTTAACTTCCATAGATATTCTGTATAGAAATCCGGGCCACAGCCTCTTTTCCAATGCACGTACTAGTTTTCCAGTAGAAAGACTTTGGCAATTAGTAACTCCATACTGAGTTTAATTGTCATGCTACGTTTAGTTCCAAAGCTATTCAATATCAATAATTTGACTTGTGTGGTCGAAGCCATAACCCCTTTTCCTATGCCCGTTCCAGTTCTCTTGTAGAAATACATTCTCCATTCTGAGTTTCAATGTTATGTGACTTCTACTTCCAAAGCTATTCGATACCTAAATTTGAATTGTATCGGCAGTGCCTCGCCCACTTGTCAAATGGTCACTCAATTTTGCCAGTCAAAGCACACAACTAAATAGTACGTTTTTACCGAGTTAAACTGATATGTGACTTATAGTTCGAGAGTTATACTTTAAATTTGAGCTGCTGAAAAAGTGCCACACCCCTCGTCCAACGCCCATAAATTTTTACCAGTGGAACGGCGAATATCTGTGTGTGACCTATAATTCCTATAATTCCAAAAATATTCGCAGAAGGAAGTATCCAATTTGGTCCAGTCGTTTTCAAGTTTTAAGCAACCGAACAAACCAAGATAGATAAGAATATAGATAGATATCTATATAAATAAAAATCAAATGTCGTTCGTTGGTAATTGCATCAGTTGAGAACGGCTGGACCGATTTGGATAATTTTTTTTTGTAATGTTCGTAATAGCCCAACTTAGGTTTTTACGGATAGAAAAATTGACCACGCCCACTTTTACGCCCACTTTTTTCATTTATCTAAAATCGGCAAACGGCTACACCCATTTGGCTAATTTATTTTGTAAATGTTCGTAGTAATCCATTTTAAGTTTTTACTGAAGAAAAATTGACCACGCTCACTTTTACGCCCACTGTTTTATATCTATATATATATAAAAAAGAAGTTTTTGTGTGTAACTATGCAATAGACTCCTTAACTATTCATCCGATTGGCATGAATTTGTGTATAGCAGTTTTTGGTACGGTGCGTGTTTGTGGGCTATCAATTTTTATTCACCCTGAACACCAGAGGGCGCTGTAGCACAAATTTTTTTACAAAACTGCCTAAAACTCACAAACCGCTCATCTGATTGGGATGAACATTGTTATATAGTAGTTTTCATGTACGTTGAGTGTTTTTCTGCTATCTTTTTTTACCCAACTTGAATAACAGAGCGCGCTGTAGTACAAATTTTTTGCAAAACCACCTAAAACTCCCAAACCGATCATGCGATTAGAATGAATATTGGTACCTACGGGTTTTCAGGTACGATGAGTTTTTCAGCACTATCTTCTTTGATCCACCTTGGACACCAGATGGTGCTATAGTGCAAATTTTTACAAAACCGCACATTTTTAGTGGTTTTCTTAGGTTACATATGCAAATATTTACAAAATACAAAATACTTCTTAAATTAAGTACAATTCAAAAAATGTCCGTTATTTTGATATCAAATACATGAAACTATGAAAAATGTTACTACAACCATATATATAATGCAACATCGTTGCTCAAAAATGATTCTTCAAAGTGCTATGAAAACCTTATTGCAAGAATAACGTTACTTGAGTATATATCTTTTATATATTTTTTTCGAAAAAGGTCTGAAATATTAGAGTTTTCCTCAAAAAAAGGCTCAAAAATTGTTTTTGTTGTAAAAATTATTAAATTCAAATTCGCTAATTTTCAACTCTATTTAAAAGCTATAACATTTATAGGCCGAAATTGTTTCAATTTTACGCAAAATTTAAAACCCATTTTTCTCATTAAAATTTTGGTAATTTAGTTTGTATGCTCACTGTCGGCAACTGTACTAAAACTGGGTAATATCCATCTACTAGAAAACTGGGATGGGCATTATATAATTATATAAGCCCATACAATTTGTATTATCGACTAGCTTTGAAAGTAAAAGTAGCAGTACTTACATACAAACTCAAAATGGAGTTACTATTTGGTGATCTCCTGCTTCTGGGAAACTGTAACGGTCAGTGGAAAATAACAGTGGTGTCAAACTATACTACTTACTTACTGCATATAATAGGACGGGCATGATTAGTGACTTATAGAGCGTGAGTTTTGTTCGTCGAGAGAGGGCTCTGCTTCTCAATTGCCTACTCAGCCCAAAGTAACACCTGTTGGCAGGAGTAATCCTTCACTTTATCTCAATACTGACATCGTTGAAAGAGTTTACGCTGGATCCCAGGTCCTTAACAACCTCGAAGGAGATGTTGTCAACAGTGACGTGGTTTCCAAGACGCTGGGACTATTTATTTGTTGACACTAGGTATTTCGCCTTATCTGCGTTCACTACAAGACCCATTCGACTCGACTCTTTCGCTAACCTGGAGAATGCTGCACTGACTTCGCGCGTATTATGGCCAATGATATCGATATCATCAGCATACGCCAGCAGCATAATACTTTTGTAGAATATCGTGCCACTGCGTCTCAAATCAGCAGCTCGGATGATCTTCTCCATCATTAGGTTGAAAAAGTCGCACGATAAGGAATCACCTTGTCTGAAACCTCGTTTGGTATCGAATGGAGGAGTGAGGTCCTTCCCGATTTTAACTGTGCTGCTGGTGTTGCTCAGTGTCATTCTGCAAAGGCGGATAAGCTTTGCAGGAATACCAAATTCAGACATGGTGGAATATAGATGATTCCTTATTGGACTGTCGAAGGCGGCTTTGTAATCGACAAAAAGATGGTGTGTGTCGATTTTTTTTCCAGCGTCTTCTCCAAGATTTGTCGTAGCGTAAATATCTGGTCTATGGTGGATTTGCCAGGTCTGAAGTCACACTGATAAGGTCCAATCAGCTGGTTTACGATGGGCTTCAGTCTTTCACATAGTATGCTCGACAGAACCTTATATGCGATATTCAGAAGGCTTATCCCACGGTAGTTGGCGCAAATTGTGGGATCGCCTTTCTTGTGGATTGGGCAGAGCACACTGAGGTTCCAATCGTTTGGAATGCATTCTTCCGACCATATTCTGCATAGAAGCTCATGAATGCATTTAAATAGAGCTTCGCCTCCATTCTTGAAGAGCTCAGCAGGTAAGCGATCGGCTCCTACGGCTTTGTTGTTTTTAAGCCGAGCTATAGCTTTCAAGACTTCACTATGGTCGGGCAGCGGAACTTCAACGCTGTCGTCCAAAATTGGGGATTCCGGAATATCATCTCTATTGGCGGGATTGTTGTCGTCGTCGCCATTTAGAAGCCTAGAGAAGTGTTCCCTCCACATCATCAGTGTACTCTGGATATCTGTCACTAGATTCCCATTTTCATCCTTGCAGGAAGAGGCCCCGGTCTTGAAACCATCGGCCAGGCGTCTTATTTTTTCGAAAAATTTTCGAACCTCATTCCTGTCTCCATGCATCTCAATTTTCTCGCACTCACGCATTTCCGCTTCCCTTTTCTTTCGCCTGAAAATGCGTCTCTCTTCCCTCCTCTTCTCTTTGTATCGCTCCTTAGCAGCACGCGTTACAACCGACTGCAGGGTGGCTTTGTATGCGGCGTCTTTTTCTGCAGTGGCGTCGCGACACTCTTGGTCGTGCCACTGGTTTCGGCGAGGGCGGTGATAGCCAATCACCTCTTTGGCAGCCGTACGCATAGAGTGGGAAATATGATTCCACTGCGCGCATATATCGTCGATCGGAAGAGTGCTTTCTTGAAGCAGGAGTGAGAGTCGAGTAGCGAAGTCTTCGGCTGTTTGCTTTGATTGCTACCTTTCGACGTCTAGCTTTCTCTGTGCTGGATTGCGCGCATTCTTGGTTGCGCACAGGCGTGTACGGATCTTGGCTGCGACAAGATAATGATCCGAGTCTATATTGGCACCACGGATCGTGCGTACATCTTAAACACTGGAAGAGTGCCTTCCGTCAATCAAAACGTGATCAATTTGGTTGCGCGTCTTTTGATCAGGAGACAGCCAAGTTGCTTTATGAATATTGAGATGCTTGAATCTAGTGCTACTAACAACCATGTTTCGCGCTGCAGCAAAGTCAATCAGCCTCATTCCGTTATCGGAGGTATTGTCGTGGAGGCTGAACTTTCCGACTGTTGGACCAAAGATATTTTCTGTGTCAGAGCTGTGTCAAACTATAAGTTTAAGAAAAGTTTTGAATACACCTATTGTGTTCCCATATAGTTGCAGGGTGCAGCAACGCGCACCGGGAAAAGGCTAGTACATATATAAGAGAGGGGGGAACCCCCAGCATATTTGTATAGCTCTCCCCTCATTTGTAGTACTGTTGCCAACAGTGACCATATGAACTGAAGTACTAAATTTAATTTAGTTTGGAAATTTCAGACCCAAGCCGTCTGAAATATAAAATTTTCATTAATTTGTGGGCGGTTAAAGGAGGTGTGGCAAAAATGTTCACATACAAACCATGGTCCGGCCAATAAGAACACAACAAAGAAAACCTCAAGCAAATCGGACGCTCCGTTCTTGAGTTATGGAATTACAAACACAAATCACGACTTTTTTTATATATATATAGATATGGGAAAATCTTTAAAATGTCATAGCACTGGAACCAATGGGAAAATTTCGTGGAAACTTCCACTTTCTATCGTGCCCTGAAATTTTGGTTGAAATCTACCCGTTTCCGCAGTAAGTGGTGACAAAAATGTACACTACTGTTTATATAAAAAGGTTTCATATTTACAACTACAGTTCCGTGCACATAATTAAGAACGATTTCATCGTATTCATTTTTGACCTGAATTGCAATTTAATTTAAACTAAACCTAACTCTTACTCTTACCACAATGTACCCAAGAGACGAAGTTTGAGGAAATATTATTTTGTTGTTGTCTAATGCACAAACAAATTCTCAGGAGATGTTTTTGCTAACATGTTGCTAATTTGAAGCGTGCACATAATTAAGAACGATCAGTATATTTAGTTGATAAGGTAATTTCAGTTGATTTAAATGTACTGCACGGCTATTTAAATATTGTAAACATTCAATTGATTATAAAAATTGATTATAAAGACAATAAAAGTTAAAAATAAGAAAAAAAAAAATTGGGAAAAAAATAAGTCATGTGACCCTGTGTTTTTTATAATTGCCGATAGCCGATAGCCCAAGCTGCTAGTGCTTTTAATATTCATTGTAAATTAAATTTATAACTAGTAAGCAATGATCTTCGACTGGGCCGAAATTAAAATAGCCCCACGACCGGACCAAAGTATATTCAAAGTCAGTTTGTATGGGAGGTAGGCGTGGTTTTCACCCGATTTCGTTGAATTTCATACTCAGAGTGCGTATTAAATATCGAAGCTCATACGCAAAAGTTCAAGTCCATCTATTAATTTTTGTGGAATTCTAAGACATTTTAACTTTTTAATAGTCACTTTGTATGGGCGAGGTAGGCGTGGTTTTCATCCGATTTGATTCATTTTCCAACTTGACCTTTATTTTTCAGAGAAAAGTTTATATATCGAAATATTTCATAGCTTTTCTCATTTCTTAGTTATGGACCAAAATATAGTCCACAGGCATGGCAGCTACCACGCCCACTTGTTCAATCCCACCGAAATTTTTTCCACTTTTTCGAAATTACATACACGACATCTACGTTTAATTTTGTTACTGTTGCTTATCTGATTTCTAAGATATAGCGAAAAATGTGATTAAGCTGTATGGAAGCTGCCATGCCCAATTGCTCAATCACGCTGAAATTTTTTCACTTTTTTCAAATTACATACAAAAAATTTACGTTTGATTTTGTTGTCGTAGCTTATATAATTTCTAAAATATAGCGCACATCATGTTTCAGTTGTATGCCAGCTGCCACGCCCCCTTGTCAAAAATTTCTGAAATAGGTTTTTTTGTGGCGTCCGTGGCGTAGTTGGTTAAGGTGCGTGGCCGCTATGTCAACGAACTTTGGAGACCCAGGTTCGAACCCCAGCAGAGACAGAAAATTATTTGAATTAAAATAATTTTTCTGTACGGCCGCCACCTCTCTGCAGACAATGGCAAACCTCAGAGAGTAATCAAAATGCCATGTAAAGCTTCCTGAGAACGAGAAAATTCCGTTCATCGCCGTTCGGAGTCGGCGTTAAACATGTAGGTCCGGTTCTCGGTCAATTGTGTACAAACTTAATAACACGCACAACACAATTGATCATAAGAAGCTAGGTCAAAGTCCTTTCAAGGGCTGAAATGGCCAGTTATTTATTTATTTCATTTTTTTTTATTAAGGTTTTTTTGCATTTTCCTATACCTAAAACACCAGAAACTACCATAAAAATCCACAAAATAATATTTTCCGTCTAACTTGTACCAATCGCATCACTGTGCGTTGTTCAACCGTAAATCGACTCATATCTTTCCGCGGAGGCATGATACTGACTTTATGAAGATTTCGAGCGGGAAACAGCTGTCTGACTGCAAGTGTAATAGCTAATAAAAAATCTAATTTTAATGAATAGAAACATATTTATAATACACTAGCGATACCCGACGCGCGTTGCTGCACCCGGCAAGTATATTGGAAATAATAATAAATTCAAAACTTTTATTAGTCCCTTAGTCTGACACCACGCTCATGTTCCACTGCCCTTTACAGTTTCCCAGTAGCAGAACATCACTCACAGGTGGCAATTCCATTCTTTCAATGCCCTGTGATTTTAACTTCCATAGATATTCTGTATAGAAATCCGGGCCACAGCCTCTTTTCCAATGCACGTACTAGTTTTCCAGTAGAAAGACTTTGGCAATTAGTAACTCCATACTGAGTTTAATTGTCATGCTACGTTTAGTTCCAAAGCTATTCAATATCAATAATTTGACTTGTGTGGTCGAAGCCATAACCCCTTTTCCTATGCCCGTTCCAGTTCTCTTGTAGAAATACATTCTCCATTCTGAGTTTCAATGTTATGTGACTTCTACTTCCAAAGCTATTCGATACCTAAATTTGAATTGTATCGGCAGTGCCTCGCCCACTTGTCAAATGGTCACTCAATTTTGCCAGTCAAAGCACACAACTAAATAGTACGTTTTTACCGAGTTAAACTGATATGTGACTTATAGTTCGAGAGTTATACTTTAAATTTGAGCTGCTGAAAAAGTGCCACACCCCTCGTCCAACGCCCATAAATTTTTACCAGTGGAACGGCGAATATCTGTGTGTGACCTATAATTCCTATAATTCCAAAAATATTCGCAGAAGGAAGTATCCAATTTGGTCCAGTCGTTTTCAAGTTTTAAGCAACCGAACAAACCAAGATAGATAAGAATATAGATAGATATCTATATAAATAAAAATCAAATGTCGTTCGTTGGTAATTGCATCAGTTGAGAACGGCTGGACCGATTTGGATAATTTTTTTTTGTAATGTTCGTAATAGCCCAACTTAGGTTTTTACGGATAGAAAAATTGACCACGCCCACTTTTACGCCCACTTTTTTCATTTATCTAAAATCGGCAAACGGCTACACCCATTTGGCTAATTTATTTTGTAAATGTTCGTAGTAATCCATTTTAAGTTTTTACTGAAGAAAAATTGACCACGCTCACTTTTACGCCCACTGTTTTATATCTATATATATATAAAAAAGAAGTTTTTGTGTGTAACTATGCAATAGACTCCTTAACTATTCATCCGATTGGCATGAATTTGTGTATAGCAGTTTTTGGTACGGTGCGTGTTTGTGGGCTATCAATTTTTATTCACCCTGAACACCAGAGGGCGCTGTAGCACAAATTTTTTTACAAAACTGCCTAAAACTCACAAACCGCTCATCTGATTGGGATGAACATTGTTATATAGTAGTTTTCATGTACGTTGAGTGTTTTTCTGCTATCTTTTTTTACCCAACTTGAATAACAGAGCGCGCTGTAGTACAAATTTTTTGCAAAACCACCTAAAACTCCCAAACCGATCATGCGATTAGAATGAATATTGGTACCTACGGGTTTTCAGGTACGATGAGTTTTTCAGCACTATCTTCTTTGATCCACCTTGGACACCAGATGGTGCTATAGTGCAAATTTTTACAAAACCGCACATTTTTAGTGGTTTTCTTAGGTTACATATGCAAATATTTACAAAATACAAAATACTTCTTAAATTAAGTACAATTCAAAAAATGTCCGTTATTTTGATATCAAATACATGAAACTATGAAAAATGTTACTACAACCATATATATAATGCAACATCGTTGCTCAAAAATGATTCTTCAAAGTGCTATGAAAACCTTATTGCAAGAATAACGTTACTTGAGTATATATCTTTTATATATTTTTTTCGAAAAAGGTCTGAAATATTAGAGTTTTCCTCAAAAAAAGGCTCAAAAATTGTTTTTGTTGTAAAAATTATTAAATTCAAATTCGCTAATTTTCAACTCTATTTAAAAGCTATAACATTTATAGGCCGAAATTGTTTCAATTTTACGCAAAATTTAAAACCCATTTTTCTCATTAAAATTTTGGTAATTTAGTTTGTATGCTCACTGTCGGCAACTGTACTAAAACTGGGTAATATCCATCTACTAGAAAACTGGGATGGGCATTATATAATTATATAAGCCCATACAATTTGTATTATCGACTAGCTTTGAAAGTAAAAGTAGCAGTACTTACATACAAACTCAAAATGGAGTTACTATTTGGTGATCTCCTGCTTCTGGGAAACTGTAACGGTCAGTGGAAAATAACAGTGGTGTCAAACTATACTACTTACTTACTGCATATAATAGGACGGGCATGATTAGTGACTTATAGAGCGTGAGTTTTGTTCGTCGAGAGAGGGCTCTGCTTCTCAATTGCCTACTCAGCCCAAAGTAACACCTGTTGGCAGGAGTAATCCTTCACTTTATCTCAATACTGACATCGTTGAAAGAGTTTACGCTGGATCCCAGGTCCTTAACAACCTCGAAGGAGATGTTGTCAACAGTGACGTGGTTTCCAAGACGCTGGGACTGTTTATTTGTTGACACTAGGTATTTCGCCTTATCTGCGTTCACTACAAGACCCATTCGACTCGACTCTTTCGCTAACCTGGAGAATGCTGCACTGACTTCGCGCGTATTATGGCCAATGATATCGATATCATCAGCATACGCCAGCAGCATAATACTTTTGTAGAATATCGTGCCACTGCGTCTCAAATCAGCAGCTCGGATGATCTTCTCCATCATTAGGTTGAAAAAGTCGCACGATAAGGAATCACCTTGTCTGAAACCTCGTTTGGTATCGAATGGAGGAGTGAGGTCCTTCCCGATTTTAACTGTGCTGCTGGTGTTGCTCAGTGTCATTCTGCAAAGGCGGATAAGCTTTGCAGGAATACCAAATTCAGACATGGTGGAATATAGATGATTCCTTATTGGACTGTCGAAGGCGGCTTTGTAATCGACAAAAAGATGGTGTGTGTCGATTTTTTTTTCCAGCGTCTTCTCCAAGATTTGTCGTAGCGTAAATATCTGGTCTATGGTGGATTTGCCAGGTCTGAAGTCACACTGATAAGGTCCAATCAGCTGGTTTACGATGGGCTTCAGTCTTTCACATAGTATGCTCGACAGAACCTTATATGCGATATTCAGAAGGCTTATCCCACGGTAGTTGGCGCAAATTGTGGGATCGCCTTTCTTGTGGATTGGGCAGAGCACACTGAGGTTCCAATCGTTTGGAATGCATTCTTCCGACCATATTCTGCATAGAAGCTCATGAATGCATTTAAATAGAGCTTCGCCTCCATTCTTGAAGAGCTCAGCAGGTAAGCGATCGGCTCCTACGGCTTTGTTGTTTTTAAGCCGAGCTATAGCTTTCAAGACTTCACTATGGTCGGGCAGCGGAACTTCAACGCTGTCGTCCAAAATTGGGGATTCCGGAATATCATCTCTATTGGCGGGATTGTTGTCGTCGTCGCCATTTAGAAGCCTAGAGAAGTGTTCCCTCCACATCATCAGTGTACTCTGGATATCTGTCACTAGATTCCCATTTTCATCCTTGCAGGAAGAGGCCCCGGTCTTGAAACCATCGGCCAGGCGTCTTATTTTTTCGAAAAATTTTCGAACCTCATTCCTGTCTCCATGCATCTCAATTTTCTCGCACTCACGCATTTCCGCTTCCCTTTTCTTTCGCCTGAAAATGCGTCTCTCTTCCCTCCTCTTCTCTTTGTATCGCTCCTTAGCAGCACGCGTTACAACCGACTGCAGGGTGGCTTTGTATGCGGCGTCTTTTTCTGCAGTGGCGTCGCGACACTCTTGGTCGTGCCACTGGTTTCGGCGAGGGCGGTGATAGCCAATCACCTCTTCGGCAGCCGTACGCATAGAGTGGGAAATATGATTCCACTGCGCGCATATATCGTCGATCGGAAGAGTGCTTTCTTGAAGCAGGAGTGAGAGTCGAGTAGCGAAGTCTTCGGCTGTTTGCTTTGATTGCTGCCTTTCGACGTCTAGCTTTCTCTGTGCTGGATTGCGCGCATTCTTGGTTGCGCACAGGCGTGTACGGATCTTGGCTGCGACAAGATAATGATCCGAGTCTATATTGGCACCACGGATCGTGCGTACATCTTAAACACTGGAAGAGTGCCTTCCGTCAATCAAAACGTGATCAATTTGGTTGCGCGTCTTTTGATCAGGAGACAGCCAAGTTGCTTTATGAATATTGAGATGCTTGAATCTAGTGCTACTAACAACCATGTTTCGCGCTGCAGCAAAGTCAATCAGCCTCATTCCGTTATCGGAGGTATTGTCGTGGAGGCTGAACTTTCCGACTGTTGGACCAAAGATATTTTCTGTGTCAGAGCTGTGTCAAACTATAAGTTTAAGAAAAGTTTTGAATACACCTATTGTGTTCCCATATAGTTGCAGGGTGCAGCAACGCGCACCGGGAAAAGGCTAGTACATATATAAGAGAGGGGGGAACCCCCAGCATATTTGTATAGCTCTCCCCTCATTTGTAGTACTGTTGCCAACAGTGACCATATGAACTAAAGTACTAAATTTAATTTAGTTTGGAAATTTCAGACCCAAGCCGTCTGAAATATAAAATTTTCATTAATTTGTGGGCGGTTAAAGGAGGTGTGGCAAAAATGTTCACATACAAACCATGGTCCGGCCAATAAGAACACAACAAAGAAAACCTCAAGCAAATCGGACGCTCCGTTCTTGAGTTATGGAATTACAAACACAAATCACGACTTTTTTTATATATATATAGATATGGGAAAATCTTTAAAATGTCATAGCACTGGAACCAATGGGAAAATTTCGTGGAAACTTCCACTTTCTATCGTGCCCTGAAATTTTGGTTGAAATCTACCCGTTTCCGCAGTAAGTGGTGACAAAAATGTACACTACTGTTTATATAAAAAGGTTTCATATTTACTACTACAGTTCCGTGCACATAATTAAGAACGATTTCATCGTATTCATTTTTGACCTGAATTGCAATTTAATTTAAACTAAACCTAACTCTTACTCTTACCACAATGTACCCAAGAGACGAAGTTTGAGGAAATATTATTTTGTTGTTGTCTAATGCACAAACAAATTCTCAGGAGATGTTTTTGCTAACATGTTGCTAATTTGAAGCGTGCACATAATTAAGAACGATCAGTATATTTAGTTGATAAGGTAATTTCAGTTGATTTAAATGTACTGCACGGCTATTTAAATATTGTAAACATTCAATTGATTATAAAAATTGATTATAAAGACAATAAAAGTTAAAAATAAGAAAAAAAAAATTGGGAAAAAATAAGTCATGTGACCCTGTGACTCGCGAGTTGATTGTAAAACTGCTTAATGAAAAAAATTCGTATAGTGAAATCGACAATATTATAAAATGTTCAAAAACAATGGTTTTTAATGCTATTCGACATTTTCGAAAATATTCAACTCCAAAGAATGTGCCCCGAAAGCGTAAACAACGTAAAACGACTAAAATGGAGGATAAACTGATTGTTCGTGAGTCAAAAAACTTTCCGCACAAATCAGCTAAACAGATTTTAGTAGCTGTTTTTGGTGAAAATGCGTCTGGACCTTCCATGGATACAGTTAAACGTCGTTTGAGAGAAGCTGGTTTATTTGGACGTGTTTGCAGGATGACCCCTTTAATGTCCAAGCAGAATCGTAAAAAAAGAATTGATTTTGCTAAAAAAAATGGGCACTGGACTGTTCAAGAGTGGAAAAAAGTATTATTTTCTGATGAAACGAAGATTAATTGAGTATGGTCAGATAGCAGATCATATGTTAGACGCCCGGTACAAACTGAGTTTAGTCCAAGGTACACACTCCCAACACTCAAGCACGGCGGAGGTAACATAATGGTATGGGGTGGTATGTCATGGTGCGGTGTTGGTCCACTAGCAAAAAATTGAGGGTCGTATGGACAAGTTCCAATACACAGACATCTTGCAGAACAATTTGATACCATATGCAGATGAAAACTTACCCGTGTGTTGGATACTACAACAAGATAATGACCCAAAACATACTGCTGGTCATACGAAGAAGTGGTTTACAGACAATAAGGTAACAGTATTGGATAGGCCATCGTGTAGCCCGGATCTCAATCCGATTGAGAACCTCTGGCAAGTGGTGAAGGAGAGAGTTGGTGCTCTAAAAATATCAAATTTCACACAACTTTATGCTGAAGTACAAAAGGCCTGGACAAGCATTCCCAAGCGAGTATGTGAAGATCTAGTGGGCTCAATGCCTCGGCGATGTGCAGCGGTTAAAAGCAATGGATATCCAACCAAATATTAACTAAATAAAACTGAAATAAAATATTGTATAACAAAAAATCAAGTTCTTGTATATCGTTCTTAATTATGTGCATGTTTAATTCCTTTCTGATATCGTAAAAAGATGCCCTACTTTTAAACAGGTAAGCTACCGATAAAGATTTTACAAAGCATATAATGAGGGATTCTTCAACATTCGAATGGGTAAGGATTTGCTTGAATTTTTAACTTGTTAATAGAAAAAGAAACAAAGCAATCGTTCTTAATTGTGTGCACGGAACTGTATATACTAATGCGCACATACTTTTCCAGCTATAAACAATATAAGGTATTCTCTTATTCCTGGTTAGCTAATATGGATTACTTACTTTAATCCATCATTTTGTCGTTGCCGTGGTACCATCACACATAAAAAAGAGGCACAAAAATGGATCTTGATAAGTGTTTTATCAAAACTTCAACCTTTGTAATGTGAGCTTATCAACACTGCTAATAAAAGCTTGTATCAGCTACTTAATAAGAGATGGCAGCACCGCTGCTACTGTTTGGCAGCACTGAGTCTGAGTCGAAAACAGCAACAGCATTAGTCTCATTTCCTTGTTTATGTTTTCGTATAAAGACGAAGTATCTCTTATTTTGCGAGATTAATACGTCATAGACACTGAATTATATTTAGTTACATATGCTTATGTCTACATATTTAATTAGGTCTAGCATTTTACTGTAGGGAATTTCATTAAAAAAGAAATAGATTCTGTCTGTATTACAATTAACATTGTTGTTGCTTCATTAGCTCATTTTTTCGATCATGCTTATAAGCAAGGCGTAATCAAAAAGAGCTTTTAAACACACAATGAAAAAAAAGAAAAAGGTTTGTACTGTTTAATGCAGTGTTTATGTATAATTTTCTATGAAATTTTTTAGATGGTATTTAATCTCAAATTTTAAAAATTTTTTGGGGAGGTTTTAAAAAATAAAGTATGCAATAGGTTAAGTGAAGAATGACGCTTTGAATTAGTAAAAGAATTATTAAAATCGGTTCAGTAGTTTTTTAGTTTAGCGTACACGAAGATACGTGATAAGCCTTTTATACAATAGTATAGATTAAGTTATGCAAGGTACGAAAATGAAAGTGACTTGTTAAAAAGGTGCTTGACGAAAAAATTGAAGTTATGAAAACTTTTTGAAAACGCAGAAAGTCGTCATATGGATCGGAAAAATGTAAAATATCGGTGAGAGCTCTTGTAAAATCCAAGTGTTGTATCCAAGTGTAGACACAAGCGTTAAATATGATTTTGGTCATGTGGCCGCCACGGCTGGCGCGTACATCTAGAGCAGTGATGCACACGAGATGCTTACGGAGCCGCTCGGCTTTCACATACAAGTCGTGTGTGCGAAGGTATCGAACTTCTGCGACGCTAGCCAGAGTTGTGATTTTTGGCGACTTATCGTCATTTTGACGTTTTTTGGCTTCAATTATCACTTGACGTTTTTCATTAATTTGAATGCCAAAAATTACGTTTTTTAATTGACTTGTTTTATATTTTACTGTTAAAAATTTAAGTTAGCACAATTTGTTTAATGTTTGCTGGGTTGTGCTTAAGTTTAGGTTTACTGGGTCGCGTGAGCATACTGTGTTGTTGCGCTTGCTTTCAAACTGTTAAGTTATTGAAAAACTGCGTGTTTCATTTTCTGGCTTTCTTTGCTTTGTTTACTTATTCTTTTCTTGATGTTTGCCGCGAAGTGCAGATGACTAAAATAATTTGAACTCCAATTAGATCAAAAATTAAAAAATGAAGCGTTATTTTAAACCAGGTAAGTTTCTATTCACAAATACATGTATATAACACTAAAATACGAATTAATTTTAGCTGAAAAAAGGTCAAATGCGGAAACAAGCACACCAAGCACAGGAGATGGAGATCAACCGCCGCCAACGGTAACATTAAACAAAAGAAAAGATATACAAAAATACACTTATAAAGTCTTATACAAATAAAAAATTACTATATTACTATACTATTGTACCTTAAGGTTAAATTTCTCGTTTGACAAAAAGGACTTAATTATAATTATTTTTTTGCGAAAAGGGTTTAAGAGATAAAGACAAAAGATGCATAAGAACAAATTATAGGAATTGTTTTTCCACTTATTATTTGCGTTGAAAATATAAAATAATAAAATAAAAGAAATGAAACTGTAGTCCTTTTTGTCAAACGTGCAAATTGGCCTTAAAATAAAATGCTAGTCAAAGTATTAGAAATTTCATGCTCAAATCGAATGTAATAATTTCTTAACTTTATATTTGATTTTATTTATATTATATTAAATAAATATAAAAAATCGATATCTGTGAATGTATTCTTAAAAATGTGATTTAATTTTGATTTAAACCCGTATGTAACGAACATAAATAAAAACGATTATAAAAAAATAATAATTATTCTAGTATTGATTTGAAGAGAATAACGATTTTTGACGTTTTTAAATATATGAAATGACATTTTTCACTTCGTGAAAATTACGTTTTTATTTTTTTTTTTAATGGCAACTCTGACGCTAGCAGATAATCAGTTTGCGTTTGCACTTCGTAGAGTAAGCATCTCATGAGCAAAGTATTTTGTTAAATGCTGTACGGACGCAATATATGGATGAATTAAACATGTTTCGATCTGAATGGGAATTTATTTATTTTTTATTTAAACCCTTATTACGAGCCTCAATCTATCTATCAAAAACACTTTATCCTCTCATTTTACTCAATGATTGTAAAAGTATTTGCAAATATATTTTTTTTCAGTATTCTGCTCGCAAACACATACTAAAACAAAAATGTTGCGCTTGTATTGGAAGGTCTGCCAACGCTGTGCACCACTGATCTAGAGGTCTAATTTTTACACACTCTTCGCAATTAATCGGGCTGTATTTCGGCAATAACTCTTCAAATGTTAGCTTCCAAGTTTATCGGCTTTTCTGGTTTAGATTAAATGATTAATGGTTAACAACTGACTTAACATATGTATACCCAATGAAAGTAATGACGTCAAATCGCACAAACGTCCGACGTCCTACTGAAATCTGATGATGAAATTGATGAAATTCCAATTTAGGCACAAAAAAGTTAGCAAGCATTTCTTTGTACCACCGACAGTTGACTGTAATGTTCTAACCATTATCATTTTTAAAGACATATGAACTGACATATTATTAGGTGGCAACTCTATTGTTGAAAATTTGTTAGTTTTGACAATGGATTCGGATTCAGCGACCCATTTTTACCTAGTGTTCGCCCCAGCACCGAATTCATAAAAATAAAAATAAATTAGGTGGCAACCCTATCAGCCATCTTAAATTTTAAAATTCTGATATCACATTCGAAATTAGCGACCCGCTAAAACTGTTAGATAATGTTTAAAACTTTAAAAAATTATTAAGTGGCAACCCTATTGTTCAAATATCATACTTTTGAACATCTGACATTGGATTCGGGTTCAGCGACCCATTTTTACCTAGTGTTCACCCAAGCACCGAATTTTTTAAACTACAAAAATTTAGGTGGCAATCCTATCCACCATCTTTAATTTTAAAATTCTGAAATCAGATTCGAAATCAGCTACCCCCAAAAACGGCTAAACACGAAATGTACAGAACCCTATATGGTCTTAATACGCTTAAGTTTTTCCTACACTTCATTGAATTATTTGTATACTTGAATTATTTGGATTGGAGCCATACCCATTTGTCAAAATTTGGGTTGTATGGTATGTACCACGCCTACCATAGATATTCGGTGCACGGGGCCTTCTCCCTAATCTTATTGATTTAAAAAAAAATTATCAAAGTCGGTTGGGATACACGGGAGAAAATGGTTCGTAGCTGTTTTGCCTACGCCTATTTATATATAGAATATTATTAAAAACGGAAAAAATGCAATTTCATACTAAACAAATAATTCTACTATTATAATTTGTATAATTAATAAGAAAATCCTTTATTTTTTGGCTTTTTAAATATGCACCTAATGATTTTTTACAAGAAAATGTAGAATATGAAACCTAACTCCAAGCGTTCTGCTGTTGTTTACATAACTTTCCAGTCAGTGCACACTTCTTTGTCGAATCGTGCCTAACATTGCTTTGGTTTTAGTTTGTTCTTGTTCTGCTCAAGCGACGAGTGCTCTCTGTAGCAAGGGCGTCGCCAGCCGATGACCCAGGGGAGTCAAGTTGATATATGGAGAATGGAAAAAGTATAAATTGTAGGTACAGTTATCAGAAATTTACACTTGTTTGTAGTGCGAGTCTTACTACCTCTACCTACGGCGATTGTAAATAGTACATTACAAAGTCCAATGTGTAAACCTCCACGAGCTCTTGACTCTTCAATGAATAAAACTTGTAAACTATTAATTATATTAATTAGAAAAATAATATTAAAAGAGTTTATACAGATTAATTTTTGACACTTATTAAGTTAATTAAAACATAATCTTCGGGGGTTTGTTGTAAACTTCTCGACCACTTTATTTTGAAAATCTTGTAAGTTTTCATAAATAAGTTTTCTGTGTACATTCATGATGGCCAGACCATTAAGACGACTTTCCTCCATAGTGCTTCTTAACCATGTTTTAAGTCTCCTAAGGCTGCTAAATGATCGCTCTACCGTACACGTTGTGCAAGGAAGAGCTATCAAAATTTTCAACGCTTTTCCCGTTTCAGGAAAGAATATTTTGGTCTCTTTTAAGACATCAACATCAGGGTTGCGTTTAAATTTGAAAAAAACTACTAAATAAGTGTTGCTAATAAAGAGTTATAAACGCAATGTTAAAGGGCTATATACGGTGGGCAACAATGCTCGTTAACATTGAGGAATGTGAACCCAGCAAAACATTTCGCGTGCGGGAATTACATTATGCAACAATTTGAGGTTCATGAAATCTAACAGAGAAGCGACCAACACAGATCGATAATACTAGTCTAGACCAACGAAACCCTAAAAGGTTTTTGCAAAGTTAGCTCGCTTTTAAATGTTATAGCCTTTTGTCACAGCATCAGCCCTGCTAAAAAACAACTAGATATGGCAACACTGGAAAAGTCCAGTTAGTTTTTGGCGTCGGTACTGATTAAATCGTTTTACTTTTGAATATGGCGTACCTTGTAATTCTTTAACAATTAATCTATTTTAAATAAAAAGAAACATCAAATTCGAAGCCTACATACGTTTTTCTTATTATCGATTTTGTTATTGATAATTTCAGAAGTGAGATCTGAACGCGTTCGTAAAATACAAACGAAAAACTACACGCAAAGCCAATCAACGAGTTTTTTCGAAATTGAGACTCCTCGCAAATTTTTCTGTACACGCGCGTTCGTGATTGAGACTCCTCGCAAATTTCTTCGTACACGCGCATTCGTAATTGAGACTCCTCGCGAATTTCTTCGTACACGCGCATTCGTAGTTGAGGGTCTTTTAGGCATTCGTTTTGTCCTTATTCGTTCATACCTCATACAAATAATTATATGTGCATAAATATTTCTTTGTGTTTTTCCCTCCATCTGGAATAGTACAGTATTTTTATGTATGCAGTTTGTTTTTGTAATTCGTTGATATTGTTTACCAAATTTTAGCATGCAGTTCGTTTTCCATTTAATGTACCGTTACATGAAAAATGTGTCGGTGCATTGAATGAGCAGTAGTAAAGTATTATATGTGCATAACGCATTTAATTGGTGTTTGGTTGCTTAATTGATAGCTTCAAGTGCTCGCATTGGAAATAATTGTTGCGAAATACTAGGTAAGGTTTTTTCCTTTTAAAATCAATAAAGTTAATTTAACTATTACGTGTAAGATATTGAAAATATCTCACGGAAAGAGCCTTTCTAAACATGACCAGGGAATAATACTGGGAATGAGCGAAAATGGAGTTGAAATAAAAGAAATTGCCAAAAAGCTTAATCGCCACAGGAACACAATAACAAATTTTTGAAAATGTCCTAGTAGTTATGGCACAGCTAGACGGAGTGGTAGGAAAACCAACATCGACGCTCGGTGTAAACGGATAATTCAACATCTTGCAGTAGTGGAACGAATGAGTAGCGGACAAATAAAAAGTCAGATGGGGCTTAACGTAACAAGAAGTAGAATAGTTCAAATATTATATGAAAATCCTAAAGTAACACATACTTCCATGACGCGACAACCTAACCTTTTGCCTCAACATATTAACGCACGTTTGCTTTCGCTACCAAGCACCAATTTCGGGATGAGGAATGGCGTAACGTTATCTTCAGTGACGAAAAAAAATTCAATTTTGATGGGCCTGATTGTTACAAGAAGTATTGGCAACATAACGATCAGTTGCGGCGCACCTGCCACCTGTGTGTCCATGGAGAAGGATCGGTGATGATCTGGGCTGCATTTTGTTATGAAGGAACGACTCCAGTGTGTTTCATATCAACATAAATGATATCACACTAAATTGGACAATGAACTAATACAATTTGCCGGCCAACTTTATGGCGATAATTGGACTAATCAGCAGGATAATGCGCCAATACACTGTGCAAAGCATACAAAAGAGTTTTTTACAGCCAGAAATATACCATTTCTGCGATGGCCAGCAATAAGTCTTGACTTAAACCCCATCGAAGATCTCTGGGGAATCCTCTCTGGATAAGTATATAAGAATGGAAGGCAATTTGAGACAGATAGAGAGTTAAAAATAGCAATAGAGCAAGAATGGCAGAATTTTAGTCCATCCCCCCAAAAATCCTTGATTAACTCTATGCCATTCCGACCGAGCCAAGTTATTTTAAAAAAAGGAAACCATACAAATTGCTAACATGAAATTTTATTTAATTTTTTGTATTATTAAACTTGAAAATAAAACAAACAGCACATAAACTTGAGTTGTGCACATACATATAATTACTTACTATGAAGAAATGTTTATGTTAATTTTTTATTTAATTTAAAGGACAATTGAATAAAGTCGTTGTTATGTTATGTTACTGTTGTCATAAATAATATAACTGCAAAAGCAGAATTTTGAAACATTTTTATTTTAGCGCAAAAACAATTTGATCAATGGTGCACATATAATTATTTGTATGAGGTACGAGCTCAACAGTTGTTTTTTATGAAATTAAATACGTAAGAAGTCGTTAGCAGCCAAGCGCGTATGTAAGAAAGAGATCGCAAGCTTGATCGATAGTTTTTGACATTTGACTACGTTTTCTGTTCTTTGTTATTGACCCTTGTTCTAAACAAAGAAACGATTTAAAAGTTTTTTTTAACCTGTGAAAAATTATTTTTAATATTAAGAAAAATATGCCTTTGCAAAGCTTAAAGCTGGAAGCCTTGCGCAATAAGTGTAGAGAAGCTGGACTACCAACGAGTGGCACAAAAAAACAATTGATAGAGCGACTTGAAACAAATCTGTGTAGTGATAGTGAATATGACAGTGCGCATGAAAATGATTTATTGTTGAAAAGAATAAGTGTGCTTGAAAAAACAATTAATGAAATGCAAAAACAAAAAAACATAAGTTCTCCTGTTGATTCGTCAGTGCATCCGTTTCGACCAAATCAAATGTCGTCGCCGAACAAGCGACAAGTTGTTTCAACACAATCGCAGATGCATTTGCAACAATCTTTAACGTCAGCATCGCAATATGTTACGTCATCTATACCAGCAATTAATACAATTACTATGTCGTCCGCCCCAGTAACAAATTCTTTTCATCCGGGAAATGTCATATCGCAAGCGAATGCTGCACATAATTCCGCGCCGCCAAATTTCGTTCCGTACAATGCTCCAATCGTCACAAGTAATGTTCCTTTCGTTGCTCCGCCGCCGGGTTTTTCTACGTGTTATCAAAGCGCACTCCCTGCTCAGCAATTAGTATCACCAATTGGTGTTACACAGAATCCGTTTACATTGTCGCAAAATTATCCAAATATACAAACAAACTCGCATGATATAATTTCTCTCATGCCAGAATTTAACCCCATATCATCAACTTCACTTAATTCAAAACAATTTATAAAACAAATTGAATTGTTAAGAAACGCGTATCAATGGCCTGATAATAGTCTTGTATTCGCTGTGCAACAAAAATTATTCGGTCCAGCAAAGTATTGGGTCGATTCTCAAAACTTTTTTTTTACGTGGCAACAATTTAAAAACAAGTTTTTGGAAGATTTTCCTTGTGATGAAAATGTTGCAAATATTCATATTAAAATGTCAAATACAAAACGTGGTGTAAACGAAACTCCAGAAGAGTATTTTTATAAAATGGTAGCAATAGGCAACAAAGTTACTATGCAAGAAGATGCAATAGCTCACCATATTATAAATGGTATAAACGACGCGGATTTAAAAAAAACAATTTCAAAAAATTACACCGATTGTAACCAATTGTTGCGTGATATTAAAAACTATTGCAGTTATAATTCAGTTAAAATAGTAAATTCGGAACAATATCAATATAAGTCGAAAAGTGTGTCGGTCGTGTCCAACAATATGGTAACTTCTAATAAAAAGTACGATGAAAAACATATAAATCGCGATAATGTGAAGTGTTTTAATTGCCATAAATATGGACATTATTCGGTAAAATGCCCTGAACCACAACGCAAAGAGCGATGTAAAAACTGTAATCGTACCTCACATAATAGCGATAACTGTCCTCAAAATACAGTAATAACAAATAAAAAGCCTAATATAAATAAAATTGATAATTCAATTGATGAAACCAGTCAAAATGATATCGTGAAAGAAATCAAAGTTAACGGAAAAGACGTCTTCTCGTTCATCGATTCTGGAAGCCAATGCAGCTTAATACGGAAGTCGTATGCTAAGTATCTTTCAAATACAGAACAATGTCCTAAAATTTTATCTGGTTTTGCTGGGGGAAAATATCACTGCAAAAATAAAATTGTAGCTAATGTTGAAATAGACGGTAGTATTTTTAATTCCGATATGTTTGTGGTCGACGACGATTTTATTCCCGAAAATATTTTGTTGGGTAGAGATATTCTATGCAAAAATGGGAATAGGTTTATAATAGAAGGCGATGACTGTTGGATAGAAAATGTTGAAAATCTAAAGGTGTCCACAGATCTATGTTTACAAGAAACACACGAACTTAAGCAAATTTTAGCTAAAAACAGTAGATCTTTTGCTAATAACGTGTCGGAATTAGGTAAATGTTCAGTAGCTGAGATGTCAATTCAACTTAATAGAGACGAGCCTGTCAATTTGAAACCGTATCGCATTGCCTTTGCAAAACGCACAGTCGTAGCCGAAATAATTTCTGATTTACTAAAACATAGCATCATTCGTCCGTCTAATTCACCATATGCGTCACCAGTTGTCTTGGTACAGAAGAAGAATGGCGAACATCGTCTCTGCGTCGACTATCGTCTTCTCAATCGTATTACAGTAAAAACACCTTTTCCGATGCCGATTTTAGAAGAGCAATTTGCACAATTGTCCGGTAATAATTTTTTTTCAAATCTTGACTTGCGTATGGGATACCATCAAATTGAGATCGAAGAATCGTCTAAGCAATATACAGCATTTATTACTACCGAAGGTCATTATGAATATAATAGAATGCCGTTTGGCCTCGTTAATGCGCCTGCATTTTTCCAAAAAGTTATGAACCAAATAGTTTCCAAAATGGATCATGGTGAAGTTCTAGCGTACCTTGATGATGTTATCATTCCGAGCAAGACCGTGGCCGAAGGACTGTATAGACTCGAAAAATACTTAAAAATTTTACAAGAACATGGACTTACTCTTCGCTTGAGCAAATGCAACTTTCTAATGACAGAGATCGAACACTTGGGTCATATTGTAAACAAAGATGGCATAAAACCAGGAAGACTAAAAGTTAGCGCTATTAAAAACTTTAAAACACCCTCGAATACAACGGAAATAAGACGTTTTCTTGGTCTAACTGGGTTTTTCCGAAAATTCGTACCACACTATTCTCTCATATCAAAACCACTGACAAAACTGTTACACAAATCGGAAGAAAATAATTTTATTTGGACTTCAGAACAACAAAACGCATTCGATCAGCTCATTGATGCCCTCTGTAATACTCCTGTTCTAGCCCTTTACGATGTTAAAGCTTTTCACGAAGTTCATACAGATGCGAGCAGCATTGGTCTCGCTGGAGTACTTATGCAATCATCTGATCAAAATAACTGGCAACCAGTATTTTACTTTAGTCGCCACTGTACAGGAGCTGAACAAAAATAACACAGTTATGAGCTGGAAGTTCTTGCGGTTGTGGAATCGTTAGAGCGATTTCGAATATACTTACTCGGAAAACGTTTTCGTCTTGTAACTGACTGTTCTGCCATAGCTACGGTCAAAGAAAAGAAAGAGCTAAAGTCAAAAATTGCTAGATGGTGGATGAAACTCTTGGAGTTCGACTTTGAAACAGTGCATCGTCAAGGAAGTCGTCTGGCACACGTAGATGCACTTAGCAGAGCACCTGACCAACCACCTGTCGAAGTTGAACCTGCAGGATTTATTTTTAATATCGAAAATAGCTTAGACGACTGGGTTTTAGCCATGCAACTCCAAGACGAACGACTTAAAAATATTATCGCAGTTTTAACAGGAAAAATTAAGTCTTCGGACGAAAAACAGTTAAAGCAGGAGTATAAAATCCAAAATCATCGTTTACATAGAAAATGTAATAATTCATTAAAGCTCGTAGTACCAAAAGCGGTTAGATGGAGAATCGTACAGTATTTCCATGACAATATGGGACACTTCACATTCGATAAAACAATGCAGCGTCTGCAAAGAACTTTTTGGTTTCCGAAAATGAGAAAATATGTCAAAGAATACATCGCCGCCTGCATCCCATGTTGTTACAATAAGTCACAGCGAAGTAAGCAAGAAGGGCGCTTGCATTTTGAAGACCCAGAACCAATTCCTTTTCAACTCCTTCATATTGATCATCTTGGACCATTTATTCGTTCAAAACGAGGTAACACGCATATAATTGCAGTATCCGATGCATTCAGTAAGTTTATCATCGTAAAAGCCGTCAAAAATACAAAAACCATTCCAGTCATAAATACTCTAAACGAGATTACAAGTTATTTTGGACTACCGACACGCCTCATCTCTGATCGAGGAACCGCTTTCACTTCGAAGAGTTTTGAAACATATTGTAACGAGCATAATATCCATCATATCAAAACAGCAGTACGCACACCAAGAGCCAACGGTCAGGTGGAGAGAGCAAACGAAATAATTCTTAATTTTCTTCGCACGACTATTGAAGATCCTAAGGATTGGGATTTGAAACTAAAAGACTTGCAATGTATTATCAATTCTCAAATAAATTCAACTACTGGCTTCTGTCCCAATGACCTTGTGTTCAACTTTCATGTCAACAACACCGTACAAAACCATCTTGTTGCTGCTGTACAAGACGAAGCTATTGATAACTCACCAACATTATCCGCTCATCAAAAAAACGGGCAAGCTATTGAAAATATTCGTAATGAACGCGAGAAATGGAAATCCAGATTCGACAAAAAGCATGCAGAGCCAACAATATACCATGAAAATGATTTGGTCGTGATCCAACATGAACCCGCTGCCACAGGAGAATCCCGTAAGCTCGAGCCGAAGTTTCGAGGACCGTATATAATTACTCGAGAGCTCGGGAACGATCGCTATCTAATCGAAGATATTCCGGGAATGCAGATAACATCACGAAAATTCTGTTCTACTTACTCTTCTGACAAAATTAAGCCATGGTGCAAAAACTATCCTAAACTCGAAGAAGAATCTGAAGACCTCGCCACCGATGAAGATCAACTATCCGAAATCGAGGACGATTTAGGGTCAGAATTGGCCGAACTGTCACAGCATCAGCCCTGCTAAAAAACAACTAGATATGGCAACACTGGAAAAGTCCAGTTAGTTTTTGGCGTCGGTACTGATTAAATCGTTTTACTTTTGAATATGGCGTACCTTGTAATTCTTTAACGATTAATCTATTTTAAATAAAAAGAAACATCAAATTCGAAGCCTACATACGTTTTTCTTATTATCGATTTTGTTATTGATACTTTAAAAGTTGATTTTTTAGTGCATTTTTAACTTAACTTTTTATTTGAAACTGGAAAGATATATACAAATATACATAAATTTACTTGCTGTTGAACTACACTGCCGGTCAAAAGTTTGGAAACCCTGAATAAAAAATAAATTTTTAATCTTAATACTTTGAATACGGCCTTTCATTATTTATATTGAAGAGAAATTTGAGCTTTAGGCCAAGTATGTTGACAAGAAGACAACATGAAAACAAAGAAGGCAACAACCAACAACAACAACAACGGCTCTGTATAGAGCAAATCACACAGCTTGACTATACAAACTGTTTCGTTGGCCGCTACACCAACTCATCAGTAGTCTTTGCATGACTTTACACTGCGATCCACTTAAGCTTCTTAGGTTCTACTTATACTGCCAATTATGCCGAGAAAGTTACCCGGAATTTACTTTTAGAGAGAGAACGCTTAAGTTAGTGACTGAGTTCTTATCTACTTCGATGGACCCTGTGTCAAGGTTAACCTAAATCGTATCATAATTTTAGGCATAGCCTTAACTCATGGTATAATAATACATGGTAGCATTGACAACTGCTTATTTTCTCTTCAACAGGAAAACATAAACTGTCAAACACAGCTTGTTGTGCAAATACATCAGCAGCTGCTGTGGTTGTTGTTTTTTTTTCACTTCAAGGTTTTCAACATTGCTTGTGTTTTCAATGGCGGATTGTGAGCGCTCTCTTTTTGAGTATATTTTTTGACAGTATATGATTTCCCAAGCAACTGTCAATGCTACCTTGTATTATTATACCATGGCCTTAACTCATGTTCATCTTCGAAATTCGATCACAGCTATTTACCGCTATCAGAGCATATTGAAGTTGTGTTATTTTGTTGTAAGCTCTTCCCTTTTTCCACACTTCCATTATAGGGTTCTGTTATTTTAACTGATAGTACACCTAATTTTGTATACCATTTTGTTATGAAAGAATTTGTTGTTTATATGTGATGAACACACAACTAATAATTTTTCTTAACATTTTTATGGACGTGCTCTCCCAGAAATTTTTAATCTTAATATTTTGAAAACGGCCTTTTATTATTTATATTGAATTTTCGAATTTCCGTTGTTATTGTTCTTGGTTGTTGCCTTCTTTGTCTTCATATTGTCGTGTTGTCAACATACTTGACCTAAAGCTCAAATTTGTTTTCGATATAAAAAACAAGTTTTTATATTTGTCGCCTTTTTTAGCAGACTAATTGTATTTTTGCGGTATTTCTGTGTACACTAACACTAAGTGTAATTTGGATATCCTCTGAATGATTTACTTTGCTTTTGAAAAATATAATACATTTTATAGACCATTTATATGATAAGTTCTAACGAAGATGATTTATGTGAATTTGAACACACAAAATATTGCATGTTTTGTTTCCATTCACACTTGGCACAGATGTTACTATAGTTTAAATGGCGTTTACTTGTCTGAATGAATGAGAATGAGAACTAGCAGTTGTCTTGTAACAGAAATGAAGCCATTTGACACTTGTTTCGAAATTGTTCATTAAAATTTCATAACGTGTTGGATATTGTACATTTAACAACATTCCATATGTAAAAACCGATCATATTGACCAAAAAAAGACCATCGAAAAACGATCTAACATAGTTGTTTTACATAAAACAAGCAAAATTCAAAAAAATTAAAAATATCCAAACGAACCGGTTCCAAAACATTGAAAAGTTACCTTGAAACAGGCACAAACGTTGACAAAAAAAGATGTGCTCGACCTCGCAAGACGTTAAAAAGAGACGATTACAAAATTATCACCATCAGCAATGCAAATCGTTTTGAAACTGAACCAAAAATCAGAGTCACAATCAATAAACGTTTTTCTTCACCAGTTTCGGTATCAACAGTCCAACGTCGATTGCGAGAAAAAGGATTGTTCGGAAGAATAGCTTCGAAAAAAACACTTCTGGGACCTCAAAACAAGAAGAAAAGATTGGAATTCGTGCAACATAAAGACTGTACTATTGATCAATTGAAATCGGTATTATATATTCTCCGTAAAACGAATGAAAAATATAAATCGAAGTGCATTACACCTACCGTCAAGCATGGCGGCGGCTCGGTGATTGTATGGGGATGTTTCAGTTGGTGAACTCGTTAAAATTTATGGAATAATGAAAAAGAAAGACTATCATCGTATACTGCAGTACAGTGCAATACCATCTGGAATTGGCCTTATTGGTTATTGATTCAGCTATCAATGATGAATGATACAAGACAATGATCCTAAGCACACTTTAAAGTTGTGTTCTACATATTTGGAACAAATAAAAAGAAGAAGGAGTGCTGCAAAAAATGGTTAGTATGGATGTAACGTCTGAATATTGATGCAACGTCTGGAATTGGGTGATCAAGTTTTAATTAAGCAAGAAAGTTGGATTTAACTGTGGCGCAGTTGGGATTGCTTATTTTTTATTTTTATATTTATTCTTCCGAAGAAAGTTGTAAAAAATATCAAATATCATTCGAGTACTGAGCACTTAATTTTTTAAAAATACTCTGCAAGAGGCAAACTTTTAATTCTTGAGTCTCTTAAAAGGGAGCTAACTTTGCAAAACTCTTTTAGGGTTTTTTTACTGTATATAAGTACTTTCAACCTGTGTTGGCCGATTCTCCGTTAAAAAATTGTGTTGTACAGTGTTATTGGTAAAGCAAGAAAAGTGAATGGCTTGGGACTTTGGTTGCTTTGCATATCGCACTCCATCTTCAAAACAGACACAACTCAAAATTTCAAAATTTTCAAGAGAACCAAAAAAACCAGTTTTCTTTTCAAAGGAATCCATACACAACAAGGAGACAAAACGATTTTTTTAATTAAACAGTATAAAGATGAGTGCAAAATTTCGAAAGTTGATGGAGGTTATCACTACGAATAGTTTAACATTTAATAGTAAAAATTTGCAAATTTCGAGTTGTGCCTGTTTTGAAGATGGAGTGCGATATGTCTTAATTTTTTTAATCTCTAGGGTTACTTTGCAAATTTTTTAGTTTTTAAACTCTAGGGGAGGGCAGCTGCCCCTACCTGTCCCCCCTTGGCGACGCCCATGCTCTGTAGTGTTAGGCTTGATTTCATTGATGAGAGCAAAACATAGCAAAAGCTTGCACCACAAACGAGTGCTTTGAAACGCATTTCAAGCGCACTCGTGCAGAGGTTTATTAAATACCAGTTAATCTTTCCGGATTTTACCAGTTAATTTTGTATGAGCATCGGGAAAAAATTAACCGAAAATTCCCCGTCGGTGTGAATATATATCAGACCTTGTATCTCCCTCCAACAAGAGCTTCAAATATACATTCGTCTCTTTCGCACACGTAAATAGGGTGGTGAATATCGTTTTCCCCATCATTGCCAAAGATGAATCGAAGTTTTCACTACTTGTTTTAATTTTTTTTTAGCACTGAAACTCCACTGAAAAACCTTTTTGCATAATTTTTTCGCGTTTAATTCGTTAAGACTTTTCGTTGCTAATTGTGTTTTTATTCATTTTCTTTTTTCTTTTTACAATTTTCACTAATTTCACAAAATTTTTATCACCTTTTTCAAGACAACAAAATTTTTTTTTCAAAAGACTGAAAGACTTCTTTATCAAAAATAAAAAATATAAGACAACTACATATTTCACATACATATACATTAGAGTGTCCCTTATTTTGCGATTTTTGGAAATGTCAAGGGGCTGAAAGGTTTTTTTATGCGTTTTTATATTCTAAGAACGTAACCAAAAAATTTTTTTTTTTACGACAACGTTTACCCGTGCCAATCGGGCCCGAAAGTTTCGAAAAAATGTCCATATTAGACCATATTTGCACAAATTAAAAAAAAAATCTTTTCTCTGCTTTTTATAAATGTTTTGCATTTTTTGGAACACATACATAAGAAATTTGATATTCACAAAGTTTTTTTATGGTGGGCGTGGTTACCGCCCCTTCTGCGTCGAAATTTCTCCCGCAGCCTCTTCCCACTTTTTCATGAAATTAGTGCAATTTAGGTATTAAAATCAACAATAAATAAATACATTTTTATTATGCTAAAAGTATTAATAAATTTCATTAAATTCACATTATGTACTTACAAAAATTAATAATAAATTAAAAAACTAGTATTTTACCTGCGGCGGGCGCGCAACAAGCTAATACCTACATACAAGCAGTCTTATTGCGGCTTTTCAACCGAAATCATAGTTTTTTTTTATAAACAAAAAATATCAAAAACCAAAAATGCATGCCCCTGGAGGGTTAAATTATAATAAGAAATACAAATTAATTATAAGTTTTTTTTAAGAGCATGTATTTTTTTTTTTTTTTTTTTGACAGTTCGAGTATATTTTTGAGTATTTTGGGCCACAAAAGTAGGTTTTGTAGCTGCGCTTCTGATTTTGTAAGCTAGAGAAATTCTTGAGCAAGTTGTACCCCACGCTCCGCAACATCATTTACAATACAAAGCTCTTTAAAATAAGTTTTTACTCTCTGGTATTCTTCATCTTTTTCCCATTCGTCAGAATCATATTTTAAAAAATTGATTGTCAAACTAAACCTACGAAATATGCAAAACAATCTAAATCTTTTTTGTCCATTCATTTAAAGAATTTGGGTTTGCGATTGGATGATTACATGGAAACTTCTGAGCTTGCAATGCTGTCACCATACTGCGTTTTCTCTCAATAGAAACTGCATCATCGAAAAAAGCGAGTGCTACAAGTTCTTCGCCAAGGTACCAAAGATGCCGACCAAATTTTTGACTTGCAGCAATGGATATTTTTTGTTAATTGTCTTGTATGCGACCAAATCTTTTAAAAAAGACAGATCCTGATTTGGAGCTTTTATGCTATTAGTAGCTTCAAACCAGACTTTGATGTATAGTAGAACTACAAAAATACAGACTTGACGGATTCCGATAATAATGAATAGCATAAAAGCTCCAAATAAGGCTCTGTCTTTTTTAATTAATTTGTATTTCTTATTATAATTTAACCCTCCAGGGGGCATACATTATTGGTTTTTGATATCTTTTATTTATAAAAAAAAAACTATTATTTCGGTTGAAAAGCCGCAATAAGACTGCTTGTAGGTATTAGCTTGTTGCGCGCCCGCCGCAGGTTAAAATACTAGTTTTTTAATTTATTGTTAATTTTTGTAAGTACATAATGTGAATTTAATGAAATGTAATCATACTTTTAGCATAATAAAAATGTATTTATTTATTGTTGATATTAACACCTAAATTGCACTATTTTCATGAAAAAGTGGGAAAAGGCTGCGGGAGAAATTTCGACGCAGCAGGGGCGGTAACCACGCCCACCATAAAAAAACTTTGTGAATATCATATTTCTTATGTATGTGTTCCAAAAAATGTAAAACATTTATAAAAAGCAGAGAAAAGATTTTTTTTTTAATTTGTGCATATATGGTCTAATATGGGCATTTTTTCGAAACTTTCGGGCCCGATTGGCACGGGTAAACGTTGTCGTAAAAAAAAATTTTTTTAGTTTCGTTCTTAGAATATAAAAACGCATAAAAAAACCTTTCAGCCCCTTGACATTTCCAAAAATCGCAAAATAAGGGACACTCTAATATACATATGTACTTCATATTTCACATACTATTCACATACTACATATTCAAATGAAGTGAGGAGAAAATTTTATTTCAATGTGTTGGTGAAAAGCTGAAATTTTTTATAAGTGGTGGTAAAATTGGTTAGCGATTTTTTGCTGGGGAGTTATTGACTCTCACTCATTAATTATGTAAATAAAAAGAACTTGCAAGAGGAGTACAAGTAAGCAAGTACTATAAGTACTTGAGTATATTAGAAGATATATTTTATATATCTATATCTATATGGGTATATTATACCCACCTAAGGAGGGGTCGGAGTGGATAGGTTTTAAAGAAAAAATGTTCCTATTGAAAAAGTAATGGGGGTCGGTCATACATAATAACCCTCTCCGACCCTCCATTTAAGCTGAGAGTACTGATAATTGTTACTGGTTATGCAAACTGAAAATTCCGTTTAATTTCAACATACGCAAGTATTTGGAGTACAAGGTAGAACTATATAGTTATTTTTTCATTTGCCGTGATGGCCGATAAATTTTATAATTGACGAGAGCAAGTTGCGTATGCATTTAATCAGAGAGAGAGTGAGTTAAAATATTACTTGTTCTCTGAGCAACAAGTAACGCGCTTACGCCATGGTATAATAATACAAGGCATGGTATAATTATACAAGGTAGCATTGACAACTGCTTATTTTCTCTTCTACAAGAAAACATCTCCTGTCAAAAACAGCTTTTTGTGTATATGCATCTGCATGTTTTTTTCACTTCCACTTTTTCAACATTGTTTGTGTTTTCAATGGCGGATTGTGAGCGCTCTTTTTTTGAGTATATTTTTTGACAGGAGATGTTTTACCAAGCAACTGTCAATGCTACCTTGTATTATTATACCATAAATACAAGGTAGTATTGACAGTTGCTTGGGAAACCAGCATCTGTAAAAAAAAAGTCAATAAAGAGAGCGTTCAATTATTGCTTATGTTTTCGCCATTGTTTACGTTTCAGCTCTTGCAAATAACCAAACATTTGCTTACAAAATATTGCCTATTTTATTTAATCAATAGTGAATTATTATTACTACAACGAAGTTAACTTGTGAATTTTGTGTTATTAAGTGCAAACATCAAAAAAATGTTGAAAACGTTTAAATGCAGCAACCTCAGCAGCTGCAGATGCATATGGTCGAAATTAAAGAAGTTTTCAATTAAAATGAAAACACCACGGCTGGAAAACGTTAAACACATATCACACATATTTTTTTTCACAACTTTCATTATTATAATTGTTTATTAAACGTACTAATTTTTTACAATTTATTTATTTTTACATTCGTTTAATTTTTGTTGCACGAACAACTGTTTTTGACAGATGCTGGTTTCCTTGTTGCTGAGAAAATCAATACTTGTCAATGCTACCTGTATAAGTGTATCATGCGCTTACGCTATCTCTTTGCTGAATTATTCTACAAGTGAGGTGCTTAACTTAAAGTACTTGTTGTAATCAAAGAAGCAAATGCATTTGTGCAACCCTTTATAATATATCGAAATGCATAACGATGGCCCCAAAATCTCTGCTGTAATCGTCATCACATACATACATATAGACGGAAATAGACCGATATGTTTGCACAGAGCCAAAAACCACCACATAAAATCAATAAGACTACCAAATTGAGATATTTTATCAGGTTTTCTTATTAATACTACCAAATAATAAGAATTTTCCATAAAGAAATATTTTCAATTTCATAGAGAAAATCTTATTAAAAATTAACAACTACTATCAAACATTTATTAATAAGATTTCTTATTGAGTGAATGAAATAGTTTGGAAATTCATTAACACTTAACTTTAATAAGAAAATCTTTTCTTTCACTCTCCAAAGTTTAAGAAGAGACCAGTTTAAATTAATGAGAAAATCTTATTGATCTGCTTTTATAAAATTTTCTTATTAGACAGCCTTTTAAGAAGATAATAATGGTGAAAATGCTACTTATTTTTGCTTTCTTTGCTTTAGCTTTCAGTCCTAGTTGTGAAGTGAATTCGAAAAGTTATCCATCGATTTAAATAAAGCAAAAAAAGAAAAAAGTTATAATGGAAAATGATATTTGCGGTATTTTGGATACAAAGTCAAAGTTAATTTAATTTAATCTATGTAATATTCATTAATAACAACTTTATTTAATGTCTTTGTATTTAATATTATAGGCAGTTAAAAGTATATTTCTAGTTTAAAGGTTAGCAAGATTCCGTGTTGATTTAAAGATTTCTTTAATAAAATTTTAAATTTTATATCCTTTATAAATTTCAAAAAGGAATCTTATTATATCTATAAGATTTCTTCCTAAAAATCAAGAAGGTAACTTTTGAAATCAATAAGTAAATAATATATTTCTGATGAGATTTCCTTATAGTTTTTGAATGTTTTCTCATAAAAAAATAAAGATTCTTCTTAAAATTATGTGCATTTCCCAATAAAAAATGCTTAAAGTTTTAATAAGATTTACTCAATGGTTTTAATAAGGCAATCTTCTTGGATGAAAACGATAGAGAAATTTTATTGATTTTCTTCTATTTAGGCTCTATGTGGCTACATTTAAATAAAAAAGAACATTGCTTTGGCAGTCCCGTGGAGATGTTTGATGGGGATTGATTAAGAGAAGTTTTGTTTGTTTTTTTTACTAAATAACCATTACTAATTAAACTACATCTTAATTTTTCGTTACGATTCTTAAATTTTTTAAAAAACAAAAATTCACAATTCGGGTAGCCCGGGTGTTCGAAAAGCATGAAAATCGAGAGTCCTAGTTTTAACTTTATATCACATTGATAGCGGTACTCGACTTTACAGAGAACAACAGCGTGGTAGAGCATTTATGCGTATTAGAGCCCTGCATGAATGTATTCGTTTAACGAATATGCACTGCGTCACTGTTGTACACTGAAAAAAAATGTTTTAAAATGGACGACAACTGCTATTTGACGAATTTTGTGTTTAAAAAATAACTTGCAACTTTCGTCAAAGTAAGAGCAAATGTGTTTTAAACTTTCAAAAAGCGTACGAAAAAAGCAAATTATGAACACATTGTGTTTTATTTTGAGTTAATGTTTTTTTTAGTGTAGGAGCACACTGGAAGCGAATAAATGTAAACAACAGATCGTTTAGTAAAGAGAAAATCAGCACATAAGAAGAACTGCTAATTCGTTCTCTCACAACGCACTTCTTACGCTGATCTGAATTTGTGAGTTGTGTTGTCTTTGTTTCTTAATAAAATACTTGATAAAGTTTGCTAATATTCAGCAATGTACTATGGTGCAATGAATAACTCACAGTGGTCTTGAAGTAGCGGCAAGTATAATCAAAATGAGCCCAAGTAAATGTTACGTATAACTATTCAGAAGTTATCCAAACCAAAAATTGTACCTGATCCTTTTAACGATATATGTATATCAGGGACCGAAAATAGCGATTATTTCCAAAAATTAAATAACAAAAAATCAACATGTTCCAAATGTCAGAGGACATTTTGGATAACTTCAATATGCTGCTTAATGCATGTTCTATCAAAATAAGAAAGATTTTTATTTTTTGAGTTTTACCCATAAAAATTTTATTTAATTATTATTTACTGATTTTTATTTTATTAATCAAAAATAAGAGTAATGTTTTGATTTTTATTTTTCTGTTCAAGAATAAGAGTTATTTTTGATTTTTATTATTTTGCTCAAAAATAAAAATTATTTCTCAATTTTTATTTTTCGCTCAAAGATAAAAATCATTTGTCCAGTTTTATGTTTTTTTCCCTCAAACATAAAACTCAAAACACCACACAGCTTTGTTGTTGCAGGCACATGCTCGCATTGAGTGTGTCTTGTGTGCGTACGAAAAAATTGTGTTTGGGGGCCGTTTTCAACATATCGTTAAAGTCAGAATTTATTTGTATTGTTAGGGCCAAGTAATCAGTGTTGAGGTAAAATCTGGTTAATATTATTCCATTCCAATCTACAGAAGTTGAAAATGTTACGGGAGGGTCAAACCCACTGCAGGCTCCTCGCGCAAGCGCATTAAAGCACAAGCCACATAGTTCTTAATTCTCAGAAGCATAGATACTAAGGTGGATCGTTATATCAAGTCATTTTTAGAAATATTAATTTGTTTAAAATTTACTGAAAAATCTGTAGCGATTTTTGTAAAAAATATCCAAAATTTGCATTTAAAAAAATCTCGAATCCAACAATCTTCTTATTCATAGCTTTGTGGCCCCAGATACCTTTTAATTGCACCCTACTTTGGGTATTTATTTCAGCTATATTAGAACTTACATATAAAACACTGTTGATTTTTGGCGAAAAAGTGATTTTTTCAAATCAAAACCGCTGGCAAACGGTTGCACCGATTTCGATAACCTTTTGAATTCAAGATCTACTTGAACCCAGTTTCCAGAATATGAGTGTTGAAAAAATGTTTTTTTACGCCTGAACAGAACGATCCAACTTAATAGAGCTCATGTATATTTACATGGAAGCTGTATGGCTCAACAACTAAATAGTCATACTAACCGACTTCCCAGTAAGCCAAATGAGTTCGAAACGAATCCGCATTATCGGACATTTTAATCGTTAACGATTATCGTTTTCGAATGCGCGAACGGAAGAAAATCACCACTCGTTAACGAGTCCGAGAATACGATTCGAGAACGGTTCGCTAATTTAAAAATATCGAGTCCTTCTAAAACTGTCTAAAATATAAGATAATTGCCAATGATAGACATTATTATGTTTGTTAACTGCAGTGTAAATTCAAATAAAGTTATGCAATTCAAGTGTTTTTCCAAAAAAAGAATGAAATAAAAATACTCAGATTTATAACAGATTCATAAATTTCTTATAGGGAATTATATGAAGAGACTTAGAACTTATTCATATAAAATTAGTCACATTTTTATACTCCCACGTTTAAAAAACGTAAAAGGGGTATATTAATTTTGTCACTTCGTTTCTAATCAGCATCACCATTCGAGACGATTAAGCCATGTACGTCTGTCTGTGTACAGCCTCAGTTTTCAAGCTATCATCACTGAACTCGATATTTAAGCTTACATCTAAAAAATAAAGATCAAGTTCGAAAATGAGCCTAATCGGATGAAAGCCACGCCAACCTCCCATACAAAGTGACTTTATTAAAAAATAAAAGCGAACATTTTGCGGTGAAACTATGACGAAAATGTTTTAACAAATAAACATTTTATTGACTGCTTAAGACTTTGAATATACTTTGGTTTGGCCGTGGGCGTATTTTAACTTCGGCCCAGTCGAAGAATATTTTTAACTAGTTTTTATTCTAATTGCCATATTTTTAACAGATAATTAATATAATATAATTTTGTATGGATCCGAGAACTCGTATTCGTTTCGAGCTCGTTTACGAATCGTGAATGAGTAAATAAAATTTGAAATTGAAACAATTTTATTAAATAAGGGTTGCCACCTAAAAAAATAACTCATGCTTAATTTAATATATAATACATTTAAATTGAAATATTCTTTGTACATTGAATCTTATTTTTATAGTATAATACATAAAAGAATCATACATAATAGTATCATACATATTACTAGCAGGAATAACAGTTCGTATAAATAGTAATTTACATAAGTAAATGTAATGACTATTTGGAATTCATTTTTAAAAATAAAATATTTTCTAAATTATCAGATGACAAATATCATCTCATGTCACTTAAAACCAGCCTAAGTGCAGAAAAAGACCTTTCTACACTCACTTGAGTTGCTGGAACACTTTGAACTATTTGAGAATGCGGATTCGTTTCGAACTCATTTGCCTTACTGGGAAGTCGCTCAGTATGACTTTTTAGTTGTTGAGCCATACAGCTTTCATGTAAATATACATGCGCTCGTGTCTATTAAGGTGGATCGTTTTGTTCAGGCGTAAAAAACATTTTTTCGACACTCATATTCTGGAAACTGGGTTCAAGTAGATCTTGAATTCAAAAGTTAATCGAAATCGGTGCAACCGTTTGCCAGCGGTTTTGATTTGAAAAAATCACTTTTTCGCCAAAAATCAACAGTGTTTTATATGTAAGTTCTAATAAAGCTGAAATAAATACCCCAAAGTAGGGTGCAATTAAAAGGTATCTGGGGCCACAAATTTATGAATAAGAAGATTGTTGGATTCGAGATTTTTTTAAATGCAAATTTTGGATATTTTTTACAAAAATCGCTACAGATTTTTCAGTAAATTTTAAACAAATTAATATTTCTAAAAAGGACTTGATATAACGATCCACCTTAGTATCTATGCTTCTGAGAATTAAGAACTATGTGGCTTGCGCTTTAATGGGCTTGCGCGAGGAGCCTGCAGGGGTTTGACCCTCCCGTAACATTTTCAACTTCTGTACATTGGAATGGAATAATATTAACCAGATTTTACCTCAACACTGATTACTTGGCCCTAACAATACAAATAAATTCTGACTTTAACGATATGTTGAAAACGGCCCCCAAACACAATTTTTTCGTACGCACACAAGACACACTCAATGCGAGCATGTCCCTGCAACAACAAAGCTGTGTGGTGTTTTGAGTTTTATGTTTGAGAAAAAAAAACATAAAACTGGACAAATGATTTTTATCTTTGACCGAAAAATAAAAATTATTTCTCAATTTTTCTCAATAAAAAAATTGAGAAATAATTTTTATTTTCGAGCGAAAAAATTAAAATTGAGAAATAACTTTTATTTCTGAGCGAAAAAATAAAAATTGAGAAACAATTTTTATTCTTGAGCAAAATAATAAAAATCAAAAATAACTCTTATTCTTGAACAGAAAAATAAAAATCAAAAAATAACTTTTATTTCTGATCAAAATAATAAAAATCATAAAGTAATTTTTATTGTTGAGGAATAAAATAAAAATCTAAAAAAAAGAATTAAACTTTGAGTTTTTGGATATCGCTTATAAGAATTACGATCCCTGATATATTCCTGATACATATATATATTGAATCAGTCCAACGCCACCCCTACTACATTGAAAACTCTATTAAATTGCTGATATTAATGCTACAACAACAAAATTTGGTACGTGTATATGAAAGATATAACTCCAATAGTGTGAAAAAAACAGGCGTGATCCGCCCAATTTTACGCCCAATTTCCATACAAATCATATGGTAAAGCCGTTAGAGGGACTTGCTTATGTGGTGTTCATATTTACACATTCTTATTGACACATTCTCATTTGAACATTCTTATTTACACATTCCATTATATGGAGAGGAATTGAACTCCATATGTAAGTTAATGGTCTTGAATCCACATTGTAAAGTAGAATTGAGTGTTTTTTTTTTCTTAGTTATTTTACTGCGAAGTTTCTTTTCATTAAAAGAAATGAATTGTACGTCGAGCTACACACCAAGTACAATTTGTCAATTGATATAAAATGAATAATAATAAACATCTTCTCATTTCGAATATAGGCAAAAGGTTTGCGGACCTTGTGGGAAAAAGATAGTTTTTGGGCAAGATAAACCAAAAAAGTTTATTATAAATAAAAGAACTGAGGGTCTGATACAGAAACTGGTAAATATAGACTATAAAATATCTAATAAGGAATTTCCCTTGGGTATTTGCAAAACCTGTAACATTACTTTACACGAAGCAGACAAAAAATCTTCAAGAGGCGAATTCAAACTATGCGTACTTACAAAGATATGATTTTGCCAAAAGATACTCGCTCAACTTTACATGAATGTAATTGTTACATATGCCTATTATTATTACCACAGCTAACGGTCGTTATGGATCATCGAAAAGTTTTATTAAGTTACAAAAGAAAATGAAAGAGAAAATACCAAAAAAAATCTGTCGAATTATGCAAAAATTGTTTTAAGGATATTGGAAAAGGCAAACCCCATCCATGCAAAAATGTTGAAAATAATGTATCTGCTGTCATAAACCAACTTCCTAATAAAGTACAAGATCAAATTGCATCATCTATTATAAAGAAAAAAATAGAATCTAATGATGGTGAAAACCGTCATATTAAAGAAAATCAATTTAAGTACAAAAGGTAAAAACATAAGAGTTGTTGTTAATCCATCAGAAAGAAAGGACATACGATTTAGCGAAGAGAACCTAGATAATTTTCGTGTAAACCTAGGTGTGTCAACTAATCATATGAAAAAAGTAAATAATTTTTTAAGATCTAATGTTGGAAGAACATCGGTGCCAGTTTGTTATTCTAAACATATGTCAGAAAAATCCGGCATTTTAAAAAATTTATATGATACAGTTACAGGTCCATTTGAATTTCAGGATACAGTTAAAGATCGACCAGTTGTTTTTCCCGATGCAGAAAAACTTGTTAATGCTGTTGTCGATAAACGGGGGCTTGAAGGTAATATTATAGTTAAAGCTATGGCTGATGGCGGACAAGGATTCTTTACGATTTGCTGCTGAAAACTATTCAGCAATTTCCAATTATACTATAGATAGTTATAATAATGAATCAATCGAAAATGTAGCGGAAAAAAACAGAAGTCTTTACTGTGAAGGTGGTAGTTTAAGTAAAAAAGCTAAACTTTCAAGCGTCAAACGAGTTGTTTTGTTATGTATTGTTCCACAAATTAAAGAGTCTTATAAAAACGTAGAGTTTTTATTTAATCTGATTAAACTTAAAAATATACATTTCAAATTCGTTTGCGATTTTAAATTATCACTTACGGTAAATGGATAGCAGACGGCATCTGCAATGTATCCCTGCCCATATTGCTTTATATCCCTAACAGATTTAAGAAATGGAAAATCAACTGTGATCGATGATTTTAGCACTAAACCAAGCTGTAGTTCAAAAACCAATCAAAATCCGACAAGGCTAAAAACATATGGACATTTGAGGAAAGACTTCGAGAAATTTCTAATGACCGGTAAAAATATTAAATATACTAAAGAATACCACAGCACTATCAATCTTCCTCTTTTCGATGAAAGTAATGATACTACTGTGTTGGAAAAGTGTGTAATTCCTGAATTATATATTTTACAAGGTTTTGTAAACCATTTATTTTGGAGAGGCTTAGTCCCACTCTTGGGAAAAGAAAATGCTCTATTATGGCCAAAAAAATTTAAACTTGTTGCTAAAAACTATCACGGATATAGTTTCGAAGGCACTGCGTGTAGAAAATTAATAACTTGTGCTGATGAACTTAATGATTTTCAAATTTATGGTAAGGTTTGGTATTTTAAAATAACTCCCTACATTGTTGCCTTCAAGGCTATGAATAAAGTGGTAGATTGTTGCTTTACATCAGGTCAAGTTAAGCTAGGCTTAGAAAGTTATTTAAATGATTTGGAAAAAGCCATTAAAAGCATTGAAAATATTTCTACAACTTAAAAAAGACACGTTCTTATTGAGCATGCAAATGATTGCTTAAAATTTATCGATCACAGTAATGGGTTACGATATTGGTCGAAGCAATGCGGCGAGTCACTTCATCGTGAATTTTTAAAGGTTTGAGAGAGATATAAAATAAACACAATCGAAGATGAATCTTATCCTAAAAAACTTCTGAAAGCAGTTATTGAGTTTTCTTCATTAAACATATAATGTTTATAAATAAATATAATAAATAATTTTGTATTTAGTAAACAAAATAAAAGTTTATAATTTTGTAAACTTTAATAAAAAAAAAAAAAAAAAAATTAAAAAACTTAAAAATATACAAAAAAGTTTTAAAAATAGTAACAAATACAAAAAAATTAAAAAATACTTAAAATAAAATAAAAAAAAAATTGCTCCAGATATCCACTACGTCTAAGTCGTTGGTCCTGGGTTGCGCTAAGAGTGGTTGATATTTGAATGTTTAAAAAACTAGAAAAAAAAACTCACGTCTAAAGTTTAATTCCTCTAGCACATGGTTTGTATGGGAAATGGGCGTAAAAGTGGGTGGATCACGTCTATTTTTTGCACACTAGTGGAGTTATATCTTTCATATACACGTACCAAATTTTGTTGTTGTAGCATTAATATCAGCAATTTAATAGAGTTTTCAATGTAGTAGAGGTGGCGTTGGACTGATTCAATATATATATGTATATATATCGTTAAAAGGATCAGGTACGATTTTTTGCTTTGGATATTTATGACTCTGGATAACTTCTGAATAGTTCTGCGTAACATTTACTTGGGCTCATTTTGATTACACTGTGTGACCGATTCGACCTTTAAAAAAGTTTCAGCCTAAATTCTTAAAAATTCCGAGAGAGGGACATCTTGTGATTATATCGCGACTAGTCCGACCTCTCAGTTCCATCACAATTTTTTTTTAAAAATTCTCAAAGTTAAAAAGTAGGAATTCTAGTATTCCGACTTTTAACAATTTTTTACATATGCTTAGGTTGTGAGAATTGAAAAACAAAATGCACTTTTGTTCAATAGAATTAAACGTTAAATTTAACAGTGCCAAAAGATTTTTAAAAAAAATATATAAAGTGGATTTATCGCAATGGAGAAGTCAATTTTTCAAAAATTTTGTACAAATGTTAGTTCTTCTTTATTTTTTTTAAAAATGGTAACAAACAAAAATCCTTAGTTTTTTTACAGGAATTATTAAAACTACTAAGTACCTTTCAAAAAAGTCTAAGGTTACTGAAATCAGTTGAAAATTGGAAAAATGGCAGAAGTTTTAAAGTGTTTTTTAAATCGACAATCATCGATTTTTCTGATATACGTTCACAGCGTTCAAACTGCTGCCATTTAACCAAATGATATCGGATTTTGCTCATATATGGATTGTTAGAATGCACAAGCTAAATGCCACATTTTGCGATTCTAGTTTTTGTAGAAAATAAAAACGCCGATATCCTATGACTGCGAATAATAAAAGTTTTATTAATTTTTTGGGATAAAGGTTCAAATTTTGATTGAATGTATGTTTGTGCCATTATTGTAAATTGTATTTATGTTGGTGCTCTTCACAACACCTCATCCAGTGCCAAAAACAAACACAAATTAGCAATACAAGATTGCAAATTTTTATTTTTGTACTGGTCCACCATTGTTTTTGTCGTTTGATGGAAGCGCTCGCCTTGTTCATCAGACTTGGTTGGAATTGGCTGTTCGAATACATCTACCTATATATGATGGTGCAGAAAGAGTACTTTAAGCAACATTCGAACATTGAGCTGGTTAAACGCTTGCATAAAATCAGTGACAAGACTTGGTGCTGCGTTTTCTTCTGGAACTGGATGTAGCATTGGCAATTCCTCAGAATGTTATTTGGGAAGAAATACGAACATAGTGTCTTGATATACGTATGACTTCTGCATTTTTCGATTGAATTTCAATACTTTTTTGTTGACACAACAGCAGCAAAACTTTTAGCATGACGATGAACAGATTTCCAACCACAGGTATTCCGAATGGCATTACTTTCTTGAAGCCTTTTATGAAAGCCAACATAATGTATTGCAAGGAACATAAAAAATAGGGTGCCCAAGAAACATTTTTTTGCATATCAAGGACAAAATAACTTTTATAAGCGTTTTGAACTTCATCTAAAATCGCTTGACGATATGATTTTAGTGTATATCTAAACACACGTAACAAAGAGTGTTTATTTTATCGCACATCATGAATAAAAAAGTTTGAAAAGTATAACAGATGGTAAGCCCATTGCATCAGTAAAAAGTCTGAACACACTTTTCACTTTTTTGATCTGCTCAAAGTACACAATTTTTTACTTACCGCAGGATATAACAACAGCAAGGAGCTCTAATAAAATTTCTTTCGGAAATAATTTGGAAAATATGCAATGCACTTTTCACTATTCAAATTACACAATTCCAAATGAAGTAGCACAAATAAGAAGTTTTTCAATCGTAAAGACACTCAGATTATCTCACAACAATCTTGTGATGTCTTGTTTAATATCGCCTTTTTTTATTTTCTACAAAAACTTGAATCGCAAAATGTGGCATTTAGCTTGTGCATTCTAACAATCCATATATGAGCAAAATCCGTTATCATTTGGTTAAATGGCAGCAGTTTGAACGCTGTGAACGTATATCAGAAAAATCGATGATTGTCGATTTAAAAAACACTTTAAAACTTCTGCCATTTTTCCAATTTTCAACTGATTTCAGTAACCTTAGACTTTTTTGAAAGGTACTTAGTAGTTTTAATAATTCCTGTAAAAAAACTAAGGATTTTTGTTTGTTACCATTTTTAAAAAAAATAAAGAAGAACTAACATTTGTACAAAATTTTTGAAAAATTGACTTCTCCATTGCGATAAATCCACTTTATATATTTTTTTTAAAAATCTTTTGGCACTGTTAAATTTAACGTTTAATTCTATTGAACAAAAGTGCATTTTGTTTTTCAATTCTCACAACCTAAGCATATGTAAAAAATTGTTAAAAGTCGGAATACTAGAATTCCTACTTTTTAACTTTGAGAATTTTTAAAAAAAAAATTGTGATGGAACTGAGAGGTCGGACTGGTCGCGATATAATCACAAGATATCCCTCTCTCGGAATTTTTAAGAATTTAGGCTGAAACTTTTTGGCGGTCTCACCGTGTTATACTTGCCGCTACTTCAAGACCACTGTAAACTGTTAGCGAAATGTGTTTAATTTGAGTTGGTGGTTGATGAGTTGATGTTAAAAGCAAAATTATTGCGATTTTAAATTAAATTTAGATAAAAAATATATTTTTAAATCAAATTGGATATTGATGAAATGAGCAACATAAAAAAATAGCATAATCATATTTTGTTTTACCTTTTAATGAATTGTAAATTTAATTTCATTGTTAATAAAATAATTAATAAATTTTAGTTTTAAGTTTTTCGATTTTAGTTAATTGTTTCTTTAAAACATTGCCAAAACATGCATATGATGAATTTCATTTAAAAATCTAGATAAAACTGAAATTTTGAACCCGACCACCTCAGATATCGATGAAATTTTGTTCATTGATCAATACAAAAAAACCCTCATTTTTAGAAATGACTGTTTTGCGATTTTTTGGGCGTGGCACAGTGGGAAAGTTTTCGAAAAAACGCGAAAATGGTCGAAAAGAGCTCCATTTAAACTGCAATAACTCAGAATCGGCTGAACCGATTTCCATGATCTTGGTATCATTAAAAAGATATTTTAAGAGGCTTTATGACACATTTACAAAATAGTTCAACAATTCTAACATTTTTTAAATGTTTACAAATAAAAAACCATCAACAATTGTTTATATTATTTGCCATGTTTTTATTAATTTGTGTTTTATTTTATTTACATTTTTTTTAAGTTAATTATTTGTAAGAAATTTTGCGCTGCTCAAATTTGGCACAGTCAGAATATCTGCGCACTTGTACAGACGTTTCTTTTGTCGGAATGAATGAATGAAAGCCTTGAGTTCCTGTTATAGTTTGAGCTTCTTTATATCTTGAAAATAGCTTTTCTTTAACGTTGTTGTATTTGTCAGCATCTGCGTAAGCAACTTGTACGGTGGTCTTATATGTTTCTGATGCCCAGTGATAGAGTTGCCTCGTTGTCAGGATTTCATTTTTATTTGCAATACTATAATTTCGAGCACCTCTCTTCAATGTTCCTCCGATTCCATCACATGCAGATTTTCCGTGACTGGTAGCATAAAAGTGCCATTCATAATTTTTCTGGGACAATGTTTATTTTTTTTACCTGTATACATACATAATTTTCTTTTATGCATATTATATCAATAATCTTTGCACATTATATGTATATTTTGAATATAACTGAAACTTGAACACTTCTCAGTAATATAACAGATGTTTGGCTATTTTTCGTGGCTTCAATATAAAAATATATGGGCAATTACTAGAAGTGCCACTACTTAAAAAATTATATAAAAAAAACTAAAAAAGAACCCATTTTTATTTTTTGATATGTTATAGGTGAAGGATAAACCTTTCTAAAAAAGTAATACACTGTAAAAAAACCCTTGATCTTTTTGGTTTTTTCGTTAGGTAAAATTTTCTTTTTGTTATAAAATTTTTTACAGTGTAATTTTTTTTATTTTTTAAACGTGTCATAAAGCCTCTTAAAATATCTTTTTAATGATACCAAGATCATGGAAATCGGTTCAGCCGATTCTGAGTTATTGCAGTTTAAATGGAGCTCTTTTCGACCATTTTCGCGTTTTTTCGAAAACTTTCCCACTGTGCCACGCCCAAAAAATCGCAAAACAGTCATTTCTAAGAATGAGGGTTTTTTTGTATTGATCAAATTTAGCTATGAACAAAATTTCATCGATATCTGAGGTGGTCGGGTTCAATGCATCTCGATTTTTACATGAAATTCATCATATATGTATATGATGATATTTCAAGCGAAAAAGCATACTCATGCAGGGCTCTTTTGCGTATACAGAGCTTTATTTAATAAAAACAATAAATAACATCCTGAAAGTAGCTTTAAACATTCCAACTTAAATAAATAATGTTTTATAAAATATAATTGTTCTACTTTATACATTTAATTTTACTTTTATTCGTTCATTTGGGGGGGTTTTAACCCCCAAAACACCTACTTGTGTGCCCCCCTGTTAACAAAAGTACTTAAAATTAATAAGATATATTCTTGTTCTCCCCAGCGTATTTTCATGTTTCCGGCTGTCTGTTCGTCTGTTATCGCGATTATATGTAGATCTAATATTGAAGCGATTTTAATGAAATTCAAAATATAAGATTTTATCAAAAAAAATAAAGGTCGAGGTCGTAAGACAGCCTATTCCGATGAAAACCATTCCTACCTCCCATACAAAGTGACCATACAAAAACGGTAAAATCGCATTAAATTACACAAAAAGTTATTTTTTTCACTTGAAACTTTGAACTTATGATTTTATTTTAGATGTATACAATTTATTAGCAAAAGTTAAAAAAAAAATTGATTGTAAGACAGCGCCATGGTGAAAGAATAATATCTTCATGTATATTGCCTTTTGGTCAGTTCTCCGAAGATGCTCAAGAAGCCAGAAATAAAGACAATAGACGCTTCAGAGAATTTACAAGAAAGACATCAAGGACAGATACAAATGTTGACCTTATTCACAGATTGCTGTTTACATCCGATCCATTTTTAAATTCTTTAAGGCAACCACCTAATTATAAAATATCATATATTACTGCAAATGTTCTGTGTCTTTTAAAATTCCACTGTCTGAGTGATAGTTCTGATTCAGAATAAACAAAATAACACAATAATAAAAACTTTTTTAAATTAAAAAAAAAAATTTTAATTAAAAACAAAATAGTGCCTTGACTGTCTTGATGTATGGGAGGAAAATCTAAAAGTTGTCTGATCTTAATTATTTAGCATGATATTTATTTTTATTGTAAAAAAAATTTGTTTTATTTTTTAAGTTCACACATGAGAAAAATTAGTGGGATTTTTGCTATTGAAAATGTCACTTCGTATGGGAAGTTGGTGTTGAAGTTGCCCTAAAATTCCTATTTTTTGTCAATAAGTGTATTTTAACACAAGCATTGGTGCAAAATTTCATTACTCTTGCTTATATAGTTTTTGAAAAAAGTCGAAATGTCATCCTAAAATCAAAAAAACACACTGTGCGGCGTGAGTCTATTCATGATGAACTAACTAAACTAGCCCAAAACAACCGAAAAATGTCAAATCGGCTGTCACAGAAAGCAGTGTTACCAATTTAAAGTCCTCTGCCTCTAAAAAAACGATCTCTATACTGCCGTCCTAAGAAAGAAAGTCACATCTCCATTTTAGTAGTTTTGAGATATTTAGCTTTAACGTTTTTTACACTAGAAGTGGAGATGTGAAGTGGAACTTAACGTTTTTAACCCATTTCTTGCCATAGGGTGCGTTTTCGCATCCAAAAGTTGGGAAATTTTTTAATAAACAATAAATGTAACTTTATTTTGATGTTAATGCATAAAAAGAATGTTTGATATTTTAACTTTCGTATTGTAAGTTCGAATTAAGCATTCCCCCAACCCTACTCTCTTCCCCCCTACCAGATAAAAAGATTCCATTTTTGACCTATTTTTAAAAAATCAAAAATAATGACATAACGAAGGAAAAAATGTTTTAGAATTATCTTAATGTGATGAAAATAAATCAAAAAATAATAAATGATTTACTGTATAACGTAAAGTAAATGTAATTGCGATATATATGCATTACTTTTCGTTGGGTGCGAAAACGCACCCTTAGCCTGATTTTTCTATTATACTAATGCATACAAACTATTATATAAAATTTAATTGCAAAACTAATTTGCATTTATTGAATTGGGTTTTGCTTGCTAGTGCTAATATTTTAGTACTTTACCAACACTTTAATGCGTGGAAATTACACTGTCTTGCATGTAAAGAGAAAAATATAAAATCAATGCCACAGCTTGATTTCAGATCGGAAATAGCCAGAAATCTAATATTAGCGGATGATAAACAACCTGAGTCAGATGATAATGTGAAGGAGCTCAGCGATGAAGAAGATTTTTGACCATCAACATTGCCACGCATCAATGTCCCTGAGCATGTAATTTTTAATGCATCAAACCGACTAAAATATAAAATATGTAAATCAAACATTGTTTTTCATTGTAAAAACAGTGTCCTAAATGTTTTAGTGCTTGGATGTTATGCCAATGAACTTATTTGATATGTTTTTTTTTGTTAAATAAAAGTATAACCATCACGCAAATTTTGATTTTTCATATATTTATATTATTCCCAAATAAAGTTCTTGTGCATCTTAGTTGCCACGGGTGCGTTTTCGCACCCTGCTGCTCCAGGTGAACGGAAAAGCGGAAAATTTTTTTGACCATTTCAGATCCATTTTGGGGAACCTACAACCTAGCCATCATAAGGATTTTATCGGGAAAAAAAATTTGCTTGTCTTGGCCAGAAATGGGTTAAGTCATTTCCAGTTGCAAATCGGTATTCTTAACTGAATATAAAAATCAGAAACTCATTCACGGTTCCGAGTCTGCCCTTGTCGCAATTTTGGAATTTTGGCGTTTATGACTTTTTTTCTTAAAACGGCAGAATACAGTCAACCCTCCTATAACGTGGTACTCTCAGAACGTGGTTTCCATATAACGCGGAGCTGAAATTGCGACAGCCCTCCCATAACGCGGTACTCTTACAGCGCGGTTTCCGTTCAACAACGTCCCATCAGTTCTTCTCGTGCACCCAATGAATGGTTTTAACTGGATATCTTTATATCAGAGCTGGGCATTCTAACACAGTCACATTTTATTTTGCCTTGTTAGTATTACTGCGCTCTAGAATCGCGCACACTGAGCGAAACAGTTGTCACAATTTTTATAATTTTTATAATATTTTTACAAGTAATATCAATGAATAATGCAAGGAATCTAATTAAGTAATATGGATGAATTATGTGAAACCTTAATATATGCGATTAATATGAAATTATATAAAATGAATATATATATGCACAACTATTACATAGAACTGGATCATCCAAATGTGAAAATTGTCTTCCTTCCTCCTAACTACACGTCATTAATACAACTTTGAGACCAAGGAGTCATTCCAACTTTAAGAATGTACTACACACGCCAACTTTTCAAAACTATTTTTCGACAGATTAGAAAATGGTGAAAATAAAACTCTTGCTCAAGTGTGGATGGAATTTTCTATTTTAGATTGTATTAGAACCATGTCATCGGCTTGCGCGGAAATTAAACCATCAACGCTTATTGCGTGTTGGAAACCTCTTTACTCAAATGGTTCAAGAAATACAAGATGATTCTACAATTTCACTCCCAGTTACAGAAATAGTAAACATTGCTTTTCGTTTATGCGATGAAGAATTTGCAGTAAACCATCAGGATGTAAGAGAACTAGTACTCGGGGAAGAAACTTCAGACGAGGAAGAACTTATGGAATTAATTGATCCATCCACCTCAAATGCATTGGTAAATGAAAATAAAAAAACGAATGGGTGCCCAATCTCGATTTACAAGATGTGGAAAAAGGGCTAAATTTTGCTAAAGAATTAGAACTTCATTTCATTCAAACTGATCATTCAACGGTGCGCAGCGCAAAGTTTTAAAGAGAGTTAAGAAATTGCTTAGCTCCTTATAGAGAGGTTTAAGTAGAGTTAGAAAAAAAAGCTACAATCGAAAACCAATGTGAAGATCAGGGTTCGGATTTGAAAATTAGAAAATCGCAGTAAATTAAAGAAAAAAACCCAGTGAAACGAATTTTTTCGCAGTAGTTTTTTTTTATTCACAACCATGTTCGTACATTTTATACTAATAAAAAAATAGCTAAATACAAATATATACATAACTATATACTATATATTTGCATGTTGCAGAAACATATTTTTTTACGGATTCAAAATTAATGGCTATTACTTGACGTTATGCAACGTTACATAAGAAATTGCATGTGTTTCCTGTCGTTTGTAACATAAATACAAAAATAACCCTACAAATGTTTGTTGAGAATAAATCGCAGTAGATTTGAAAAAACCGCAGTGACGCAGTAAAACATTCAATTTTGCAATTGCAGTAAAGTCCGAACACTGGTGAAGATGAACCAAGTGAGGAAGACATTTTGCCCATTAAAAGAAGATGAGTTAGGCGACTCATATCTGACAGCGAGGATGAGTGTTAAAAGGTTACATCATTTTACAAAAGTCTTTTTTGTTTTTGTTCGAAAACAGTTTCTTAGTTTAGTTTTTGTTTCATTTTTTTTTATCATTTCCTTATAAGATTTCCTTATAGTTTATAATTTATCTTGTCTTTCGTATTTATTGGTCTCCATATAACGCGGTACGAATGATGTGATTTGTACTAATTCTGATTTGTTTCTTATAGCGTGGTTTCCATACAACGCGGTAGACGGTTTCCATTGAACGCGCTACGAATTAGCCTGTTTCGTACGGTTAAATCCGAGTTTCTTATAGCGCGGTTTCCATATAACGCGGTACGCACTCACCGTGTTATAGGAGGACTGACTGTATATCTTAAACTACTATACCACATTTTGTCACATATTTTGATTTAAGATGAAGATCTTACTATTTTAATTAAAATGTAATATTTCTGTGGCAAAGAAAAAATTACTATGTTGAGGCTTAAACACCTACTATGAAGCGAACTTAAAAAATAAATAAAATTTCAAAATGAGTTTCATAAATGTTAAAACCCAATATTTTTAAACAAGATGTGATATAAACTTAAATAAATAAAAAATAAATTACTGGCCATTTCAGCCCTTGAAAGGACTTTGACCTAGCTTCTTATGATCAATTGTGTTGTGCGTGTTATTAAGTTTGTACACAATTGACCGAGAAAAGGACCTACAGGCTTAACGCCGACTCCGAACGGCGATGAACGGACTGTTCTTATTCTCAAGAAGCTTTACATGGCATTTTTATTACTATCTGAGGTTTGCCATTGTCTGCAGAGAGGTGGCGGCCGTTCAGAAAAATTATTTTAATTCAAATAATTTTCTGTCGCTGCTGGTGTTCAAACCTGGGTCTCCAAGTTCATTGACATAGCGGCCACGCACTTTAACCAACTACGCCACGGACGCCACTTGAGGCAAGTGATATAAACTTGCCTTTTATAAAATTATTCCGACCATGGCTGCATATGTTTTATATATAATTATTTTTTTTTGTTGGTGTTTTTGTTATTGAATTGAAATTGAAATAATTCTATGCTTACCTACTTTTATCAATTGTGAAAAAGGCATGCAGCCAGAGTAACTATTGCAAAAAGGAAGTTTTGTTGCAATAATCACAGGGTTCCATATAAAGATATTCCTAGATACATACATACGAGTATGTATATTCACACATTTCTATAAAAGAAGATTCATGAAACGAGATAATGACTTCAACTTAATTTTTTCTTTCAGGATCGATTCTACCTCTCAGCTGTTGAAAAACGGTGGCATGTCGGATGCCTTCAGTGCTATGCTTGTAGGCAGCCATTGGACCGCGAATCATCGTGTTATTCACGAGACAGCAATATTTACTGCAAAAGCGATTATTATAGGTAAGCAAAAAATAAATCAGAGGTTCTTAACCGATAAGACAAGCTAAAGGATAAGAAAGAGTTTTGGAATTAAATAAGTGGGACTTAAGCATTTCTTTGAAAACCATATGTATTTATAATTATGTGTATATCTTATAAAATGAATTGATGTATTAGTGTGACCAAAGATAATGTAACGATAATGTTGCGATTTTTTGTTTTATCTTCAAATCAGTTATCGTTAAGAAATTGCAAAAAATCTTAGCTAAACCCTTAGAAAATTTTGATCTTTTGTGATGTATGTGTGTATGCTTTGAGTGATTTTTCTTTACTTTCTTTTTTTACCTTCTTTATAATTTTTTTTTTTTTTTTTTTTTTTTTTTTTTTTTTTTTCTTTTTTTTTTTTTGAAACTGTGATTATTCATACTAGTTATATATGATAGAAAACTATTACTCTACTAGCTGACCCAGCAAACGTTGTTTTGCCCAAACTTAATATTCGATGTTTCTACTTTTTCAATAGATGATGGTGTAGTTTTGAAAGACAAACACAATTACCAAATTTTAGTCTAGTATCACCAAAACCTTCCGATACATAGAATTTTTATTAATTTGTGGGCGGTGAAAGGGGGTGTGGCAACCTATTTTTAGTACAGTTTCCGACAGCAATCAAACAAAATTAATTACCAAATTTAAGTATAATACCCCCAAAATCTTCCGATATATAGAATTTTTATTGATTTGTGGGCGGTAAATGGGAGGTGTGGCAACCCAGTTTTAGTAAAGTTTCCAACAGTGAGCATACAAACTAAATTACCAAATTGTAGTCTAATACGACCAAAACCGTCGGAAATATAGCATTTTTATTGATTTGTAGGCGGTAAAAGAGGGTGTGGCAAATTTTTTTTCTACATAGTGTCCTTTCTTGGGCCAATACGAATCCATCAAGCTCAAAATTGTAAAAATTGAACGAGACCTTCTTGAGTTATGCGCGTACACACGGACGTCAGTCATTTTTATATATAAGACTAGCCTTTTCCTGGCGCGCGTTGCTGCACCCTGCAACTATGTAAATATATGGGAACATAATAGGTGTATTCAAAAATTTTCTTAAACTCATAGTTTGAAACCACTGTCATTTTCCACTGACCGTTACAGCTTCCCAGTAGCAGGAGATCACCAAATAGTAACACCATTTAGAGTTTGTATGTAAGTTCTGCTACGATTACTTTCAAAGCTATTCGATAATAATTGTATGGGCGGAGCCACACCCACTTATATAATGCCCATCTCAGTTTTCTAGTAGATGGACATTACCCAGTTTTAGTACAGTTTCCGACAGTGAGCATACAAACTAAATTACCAGAATGTAGCCACATCGACGAAAACCGTAGGAAATATAGCATTTTTATTGATTTGTGGGCGGTAGAAGGGGGTGTGACAGAAATTGAAGCCATCTCATACTTGAAAAAATGTACTGCCAAAATTTCAGCTCTATCGGCTCAGTAATTTGGAAGTTTCCAGCCATCACACATACACTTGTGCTCATATAATTAAGTCACGTAAATGATGAAACGAAAATTTATTTAAAACGACTTTATACAAGATAAAGAAAAACTTTTTTTACAAAAAATCAAAGTAGTTTAATTGTAGTTCCAAATGGAAAACTTATTTTTTATCTTAATTCTATTATAACAAAGATATTGCGTTCATTCGTTCGGTTCGATCAAAATGTTGTGCTCATATAATTAAGTCATCTGAAAATAAAGATAGCTAGTTGAAGAATATGGTACTTTTTGCCAGATCTACCTTTTGCGGAGCTAGTATTTAGTTGGAAATCTCTTCACATCTCTTCTCACATCTCTTCGGCATTGTTTGGACTAAGGCAGCACATTGAGCGAAGCTTATTTTATACCATTCTGCCTGTATTATTTCCCATAAAGAAGCGTTGTTTGCAGGTTTTCTTGCAGCTACTGCTCTTTTTATAATCCCCCATGGATTTTCTATGGGGTTTAAGTCAGGACTTTGCGCTGGCCAATCTAGGGTTTTGATATTGTTAGCACTAATCCAGTCTTTAACGACCCGCGGGCAGTGCTTGGGATCATTATCATGTTGGAATATCCAAGCTAACGGTAAATTGTCCACAAAGTCACCATCTAAATAGTTTTCCAATATACCCCTGTACATTTCACCTGTCATTTTTCCTTCAATTTTAATTATCGGACCAGCTCCTGATGAAGTGAAGCAGCCCGAACCATCGCTGATGAACCACCGTGCCTGACAGTTTTTTTAGTGTATCTAGGGTTAAATTCTTGTAGCGGGGGCCGTCTTCCATATGGTCTTCCATTATAACCAAACACGTTGAATTTGGATTCGTCACTCCAATTTCCAGAATTGTGAATCCTTGCGCAGATGTTCTTTTGCAAACGCTTTTCGTTTTCTAATACTTTTTCTTGAAACATTGGGTTTTCGTCGTGCTAAACGTCCATTCAACGAATTATCTTGTAATCTTCGTCGGACAGTTTGCGCGGATATTTGTACACCGTGATACTTCTCTAATTGTGCCCTGAATTCAGTAGAGGTTAAGAATGGATCCGATTTGCTCAATCTAAACAAGCGTCTATCGTCGGAAGGGGTAGGTAGTCTTTCTCGGCTTTCTACGTGGCAAATTTTCAAAAGTTTTATGTTTTTTATAAAATTGTATGGCATTATTAACTTTGCCACGAGAAAACCCAAAAACATCTACAACTTTCGCAATACTTTCATGTTTTTGAAAATGTTCCCATATGACCTTTCTTTCGCTTGAGGTTGAACTTTTATTCTTGCCCATGATGACGGTGACTACAAATTGTGTTGAAAAGAACTTTAATTCGTTAAAAAAACACAATATTAATGTAAATTACAGCATAAAAACATTAAATTTACCTTCTTCAAACACAATGACTTAATTTTGTGAGCACACTTATAATGCCACGAGCTGTAAAAAAATTACTGAAATTTGCCGAAATGAAAACGTTTGAATGCGAAATGAATCAGCACAGTTACTATTATAACGGAACTTTTTACTTGTGCAACATCAGGGGTGTTAAGTAAAAAATAAAATTTTTTTTGAAACAATTGTAAAAAATCTTGTTGATGACTTAATTCTATGAGCACAAGTGTACATCGTTTTGCTTTTTGTATATATATTTTGGATATAGATTATTGGCTATAACTTTTGATTGGTAAGAGATACTAAGATAATTTTTTCTAATAAATTAATTTTTTAGCTTGTATATTTTTAAAAAAATATAAAAACACAATATTGGAGAAAAAAATTTTGTTCGAAAAAATCAAGGGCCTTGTTTTTTTAATCTCAAAAAAGTTTTTAAATTTTTGCGTAAAATTGAAATAACTTGCGTTTGCAAATATTGAAGTTTTAATAGAGTTGAAAATTTCCGAATTTGAATTTAAATTAGTTTTACAACAAAAACAAATTTTGAGCCTTTTTTTGAGGAAAACTCCAAAATTTCAGACCTTTTTTGAAAAAAATATTTAAAATATATATACTCAACTAACGGTATTTTTGCAATTAGGTTTACATATTACTTTGATGAAGCTTTAAGACAAAAAAAAAATTTAACAAAATGTATAAAAAAGCACCGGAGATATTTGAATCGTAAGTCACAAAATTAAATTTCTGATTGTTTTTTCTCATTATTGAGCAACAATAATGTTGCATTAAATATATCGTTGTAGTAAAATTTTTCATAGTTTTCAAGATATGTTCATGTTTTTGATATCAAAATAACGGAAATTTTTTTAATTTTACTAAATTTAAGAAATATTTTATATTTTGTAAATATTTGCACATGTAACCTAAGAAAACAACTAAAAATATGCGATTTTGTAAAAAATTTGTTCCACAGCACCATCTGGTGTCCAAGGTGGTTCAAAGAAGATAGTGCTAAAAAACTCATCGTACTTGAAAACTACTATATACCAATTTTTATTCTAATCGCATGAGCGGTTTGGGAGTTTTAGGTGGTTTTGTAAAAAATTTGTACTATAGCGCCCTCTGGTGTTCGAAAACGATAGCAGCAAAACACTCAACGTACATGAAACCCACTGTATACCACTTTTCATTCTAATCGCATTAGCAGTTAATGAGCTTTAGGCAGTTTTGTAAAAAATTTGTACTACAGCGCCCTCTGGTGTTCAAGGTGGATCAAAATTGTTAGACTACAAACACGCACCGTACCAAAAAACTGCTATACAACTTGAAAAAATCCTTTAAAACTTTTTTCTATACCAAATGCTTTTCTCTCCTTTTGTTTTCCTCGAGCAAAACTCAAGCACACATGCACCCGCACAAATTTCACTCTTTTTTTCACTCGTAAAAAAACTTGCTTTCATAAACGGTATAATTTCCCTCAAAGGTGGTAAATTTACTAGCCTGCGCATAGAATAAAAAAATTTTTATTCATTTCGAAATAACAAACACGATCTTTATCGTATCAGAGACACGAAAGTATTGAATGGTAAACAAAAAACAAAAAAAAAACCCAGCCAAAAGAAGAATATCAGAATAAGAGATTAGTTCTATATAATTTTAATTCCTACGATCATCACTAAACTTTTCACTAAATCAACAAAGCAGATACACAAAATATCCTTGCTTTATTTGTCTGTGGTACAGTCGAGCAAAGCAAAATCAATGGGAATAAAAGTCGTTTCCTTTCAGTGAATCCTTAACTGTGGGCAAAGATAACATAGTAAATTAGCCACTATTCAGTAGAGAAAGGACAATACTTCCGCCACTGAACATTAAGTCAATTATGAAACAATTTGTGAAAGCATTGGACAAAAACCGAGACTGTTTCAACTATATTTGCAAGGTATTTCCCAAGCTGAGTATGGAACAATTAAAAGCTAGAGTTTTTGACGGCCCTCAATTCGAACACTTAAAAATTATGCAAAATTTGTTAAAGCCATAATTACTGTGGAAGCAGAAGCTTGGAATGGTTTTGTATCCGTTATTACAAAAATCCTTGGCAACTATAAAGCGCGAAATGATAAAGAAATTGATGACAACATGTTGGAGAGCAATAAAAATGAAGGAGATAGTATGAGTCTTAAAATTCACTAAAACTCACTACTATGTATAGTCATATTAATATATTCCCCGACAACTTGTTAGATTGCAGCAAGGGTAGAGAAGAATGCTTCCATCAGGAATTAAAAGTGATGGAGGAAAGATATCTGAGTAGTTGGGACCGCCATATGATGGCGCATAATAACCCTTTGAAATAAGTTCTTTTGTAGTATATTTTAGAATAGATTTGGGTCCTTTTTTAGTTTTTAGCTTGAGGCTTTATTTCATATCAGAAGCTCTAAAAAATATATTGTTTTCTACCTAAGCTTCTTTAATCTTACTTATTTAGACATTTACCTGTTGACTGACCCCAAAATGTTTACATTTGGAGACACACATTTTTGCATTTGTGTGTTTGTCTCCATTTAGCTTTTAGTCAGAAAATATGATTTTTTAGCTTTTTTAGTATACATGGTTTTAGAAATTAACAATTCTGCAGTAAAAATAAGTCCAATCGGGCTATGTACTATTTTTAAAAAATTAATTTCCTCGATGTTGGCGTTTTTCCATTCCTGGCCTGTTAAATGTGACAAAATATATTGAAATAATATAGTGATAAATTCCTTAGAATGCTATTGGCTCATAGGACCAAAAAATCCCTCGATGTTAGTGATCGCGGGCTTAAAATTTTTAGTTTGATCTCTACTTTAAAATTAAATAAAAAAAAGGAAAGGTTTAGTACAATAACAAATTACTATTCAGCAAAATACTCCGGTGTACCAGTCAAAATTCAATTATTTCACTTTCTCACAAATATCTTGAAAACAAGAGCCAACCCAAAACTTTCATGAATATATTCGGAAATTGTGTATAAGTAATTATACTATGCTGAAATCCCCAGGCTAACACTCACTTCAGATTTTTTTTGTTGATCTGTCTAATTTGTATTCTCCACACAATTTTAGGCCACACATTGCGTAGAAAAAATATACATTTTATGTGTATGTAAAATTATCAAATGCATGCGATAATTTTGGGCACATGAAATGTTTAAATATGGGGCATCTGGTCTAATCACTTGAATATTTTGCATACTGGCCAATAAAACAATTTAAATTTTGTAAAAACCTTTTCTTTTATATTATATGACTACACTTATGAATGGAAAATGTTATTTTTTAATCTTATAATGACATTATAAATACCTGTCTTGTAGGAAGTGACCAGCGCACAGTGCGCTTTTTCCGATTTTAGGATGACAAAAGTTTTTTTTTCAAATTTAACAATAATATATTTTTTTTTCGAAAGATAATTGATGAAATATTATGGAAATGATATTATGAAATTTATGCTCTCTTCTCATATTTTTATGGAATTTTTGAAAGTTGAAACTTTTTCGAACAAAATGTAGCGCATTCCAAGCTAAAAAGGTAAGGCAATTTGAAACATTTATTACTTAGAAGAGAAGGCGTTTATTTAAATTTGTTTTTTTATATTTTTTACTGACTTCATTACAATTCAATTTGTAACAAACAAAAAAAAAAAACAAAAAATATTAAAAAACAAGAATTAAAAAAAAACGTGGAATTATGTCTCTTATTAAGTAGTTTTTATTTTACTAAAATTTAGTGGAAAAAATCTAAAAAGTTCAACCTAATGACAATCGAATAATTATACTTTCATAAAATATAGTATATCTGCCTTATGTTTCTTAAAAAATTGAGTGCACAAAGTTGCGCATAAGAAAAAACACTCAATTTAAAAAAAACGCTTATAAACAAATTTTCCTCAAAAATGCACTAATTTTCAAGACATCATCTGTTATTGAACTAAAAGATGTTTGTGGAAAATGTCGTGCTTGTGTTAATGAACAAATGTACTTAAAATTAGTAAGATATATTTTTGTTTTCCCCCGCGTATTGTCATGTTTCCGTCTGTCCGATTGTTTGTCTGACCATCTGTTAAGGCGATTATAGCTCTTTTATTGAAGCGATCTTAATGAAATTCGAAATATAAGCTTTTATCAAAAAAATAAAGGTCGATGTCGTAAGTCAGCCTATTCCGATGAAAACCACGCCGTCCTCCAGCACAAAGTGACCATATAAAAACGGTAAAACCGCATTAAATTGCACAAAAAGTTATTTTGTTAATTGAAATTTTGAACGTGTGATTTTAATGTAGTAGAATTTCTCAAAGCAAACATAACACAACACAAATAAGCAATAATGGTTTCTTTTATAAAAATAATTTAAATATAGAACGGTAAAACTTCTTTCAAAAGAAAATTAACCTATTGGGAGCAATTCTCCTACAACGAACTCAGAAATGACTTTGGCTGAGAGTGCTAACCCGTTGTCAAATTTTTTTCTATACTGAGGAATTTCGCGGACCTGAGTTAGAACCCAGCTGCAGGCAAGCAAAAATATTTTTAAAATAATTTTTAAGCCGTTTGGAATTTATGCCACTGAAACTAGAAATGTCTACTAAGCTCACTACGCGTGGTATTACATGCCAGTCACAGTTCATAAAGTAAAGATTACGGCTTATTTCATTACTTTTATATTGATAATGACATCAAGGACAGATACAAATGTTGACCTTGTTCACAGATTGCTGTTTTCATCCAATCCATATAAAAATTCTTTAAGGGCCCACTAAAGTTTTTCAGCGACCAAAAATCAAATTTTTTTTTTACATTTTTTGAATATATAGTATTATATCTTAAAAATATTGTCAGAAAGTTTTCAATCAATTGAATGAAAATTGTAGCAGTTATAAGCACAATCGCCCGAAGAGAAGACAATAACAAAACATGTGTACTTGCCTTGCTCATATAAGCTGCTACAAAAACTCTTCTCTGTAATGTCTTTTATTTTTTCAAGGCACTTTTTTAAATGTCTATAATTTTTATAATTCACTCTTTTTATAAGTATGCGGGAAAGGTCCCCTATAAATACTTTATAAGTATTTATAAGTAAGAGGGGAAAGGTCCCCTGGTCTTCAGGAAGGGAAAACCTTATATTATTGAAAAAAATTAAAAATAACAATAATGAGAACTTCTCCCTGGCATAAAATTCTGTGGACGCAATGTGGAAATTGGCATCAGTTGTGGCAAAAACGGTCATACATTTATAAAAAACGTTGATTCCACGTGTATTATTCTCGCAAACAAAAATGCACCGGAAGCCACGCGCGTGGGAAGTATCCTGAGAAGAGGAAAGTTGAAATTTTAAACTCAACAATTGATGATAAGGCTATCTTATATGGTCCTGGAATAGATAGTAGTTAAAAAAAATTATGTGTACCTAAATTAACTACTTTTAAAACTTTAAACGCGTTTTTCTCGAAAAGGCTGTTTAAAACCGGTGAACAGCATTACTCAAGAACTATGTCAAGGATCACTACCAAATTTATTTAAGTTGTTAAGCAAATATGACCGGTACTTTTGATCGTTCGATTTTTATTTTAGAAAAATACTCTTTTTTTATAACCTAAAAATGTTTTTAACCTGTTTTTATATAAAAAAGCTCTGAAAAATCGTATCCACCGCATATTTAAGGTACTTTCCTAAACTACGGATTTCTGCTATATGGTTTAATATTTGCTGTCCAAAAATTCAAAAAATTTTATTCAAAACATTTATAATTATAATCTAAAAAAAATTTACCTAAAATAAACAGTAGTTTAAGAATGAAACTTTTAATACAGGGTTTTGTTTTCGCTTAAAAAAATTTAATAGGGCCTTAAGGCAATCACCTAAATATAAGAAATCAAATATAACACCAGATGTTCTAGCTCTTTTAAAATCCCCATGCCTGAGTTTTGATTTAGAATAAACAGAAAATAACACAATATTAAGTAAAACCTTTTTATTTTTTTAAGCATGTATGCATGCACATAATTAAATTAGTGAACATGTAATATATCATCAAAATAGTGCTTTGACTGTCTTGTTGTATGGGAGGAAAATCTAAAAGTTGTCTGATCTTAATTATTTAGCATGATGTTTATTTTGTTGAAAAAATTTTGTTTTATTTTTTAAGTTCACATACAAATGAGCAAAATTAGTGGGGTTTTTGCTATTGAAAAAGTCACTTCGTATGGGAGTAGGCGTTGCAGATAGCCTAATTCTTATTTTTTGTCAGGAAGTGTACTTTAACACAAGAAGATTGGTGCAAAATTTCATTACTCTAGCTTTTATAGTTTTTGAAAAAGTCGAAATGTCATCCTAAAATCGAAGAAATGCGCACTGTGCAGCGGCTGAAAAAATATGCGCCGGCTAAAAATATAGAATTGGTTTCCTCACATAAAATGTTGGGAAACTCTGAAAAATGTGAATGGAGAAGATAAAAGCGCAGTCTTACTGGGGTTGTTGTGGAATTCATAGGCGACCAAAACGCGACCACCAATTCTTGTTATATAATTGCCATTATTTCTCTGTGGCTCACCGACGGAAAGAACCCTTCATAGCGCTCATTAATGCACTAAGTACCGAAGCGGCAGGTTGAAATAATTAATTCCAATGCACTAGTTTCTCTAATTACTATTTTCTTTGAATTTCCAACACTTGGTGAGGTCGTTGAATGCAACCAAAAATATTCCATAAGTTGAAGCCTTAAGTAACAAACATTGCAATGAGAAAATGGGCCTGAATCACGCTATATTAGAATGCAAAAATATACTCTGAACGTTAAGACTTGCGTGCGTTTGTTTAAGCAAAAACAAATTTTACAAATCGAAATATGTGAAAAGTAGGAGAGAAGTCAGATATGAAAAAAAAACTTTTTATAAATCGAAAGTAGAAAAGTGTATGACGATTATGTGAAGGTGATTAAAAAAACAAAAAAAAAAACACTTTTTAGCAAATCAACTGCGATCGACCGAAAATTGCCAAAATAAGAATTTAATTCTTTTTTTAACTTTTAGATAGTGCTACCAGAGATTTTCTGTTCTAGTTGGAGAAAATCATGAAAAAACCTTAATGTCAAAATATTCATATCTTTCTCATATTTTAACATTCAATTATGAAACTTTGATGGTATACGCGCAATAGACATAATTTATAAAAACGTGTCAAAATTAGAAGAGTTTATGTAGAAGAATGTTCAAAAAAAGAATAACTTGTAACTATGTTTAGCATGGGAATGATTTTTATACTCACACGTTTAAAAAATGTAAAAGGGGTTTATTAATTTTGTCACTCCGTTTGTAACGCCCATAAGGAGGCGTGGTAGGTATAGAAAAGCATATATATTCTTGATCGGCATCACCACCCGAGTCGATATAGCCATGTCCGTCTGTCTGTCCGTCTGTCTGTCTGTCTGTGATCACGATTACAGCCTCGTTGTGTTTCTTATGTTCTGTGGTTTTATGTTCAGTGTCAATAGTTTTTAGATTTAGTGTCAGTAGTTTCGTCCACTTCTACACTAAGGGAAATAACGCATATTAACATTATCCACGCCTGAGTATACATTTTATTTAAATATTTACGTGGATAAATCAAATATTTTCCTTACAACTCGTTTTTTCCCCTTATTTAAATTTTATTAATACCACACACCTACACACATATTCCATACAACTGAAATAGCCGACAAGCAGCAACAGCACCGCACTCTGTTCGTGCAGTTTATTTCTTGCAGTTTCAGGTTTCTTATAGTTCTCGTTTAGTTTTTGTTGCAAGGGTAATATAGCCTTGATGTAAACGCCTATTTTCGAAATATGGTTTATTACTAAACACTAGATGTGTTGTGATTCTTTTAATATACCTTATGAAATTCTTTGTAAAATTAATTCTACTAAAACTAAAAAGTCAGATTATTATATACAAAAGAATCTAAACTTCAGTCATATGATAATTCAACTGGTTATGATGAAGCAGAAATGCTGTATTCTTTGATTAATTAAAAAACAAAAAAATAAGCAAGATTTGTGTTCATTCCTCTTTTGTCTGTTTGTTTTTTTGACGTGACGAAGTTACGTTGTACCCCTCAGGTTTCCAAAAAAGTTGAAAAATTACTTTTTTAAAAATTCATCTGCGTTGCATTGAATTGTTACTTGCTGAGTATAAGAGCTATGATTAAAAAAATGGTATGACCGTAAATGGTAATTCTTTGACTTCATTATAAAAACAAAATAAAAATTCAAAACATCATCGGGTCGCAGGGGGAACTGTTTAAGCAACACAACTGAAAATTTGTTACATGGAACTATTACTCGCTGAGTACTAGTGCTAGGATTAAAAATACGATACGCCAATAAAAGCCTACTGTAAGCCTTCACAACAAAATTAGACAAAAAATTTCTGACATCATGGGGACGCTGAGAGAGCCGCTCAAAGATCGATAACGCAACATTCATGCAGCGGCGATGCATTGCATTTTTACTCAATGAGTAAACACCAAACACCAAAAACTCCAACACCAACATCAACACCAACACCAACACCAACATCAACACCAACACCAACACCAACACCAACACCAACACCAACACCAACACCAACACCAACACCAACACCAACTCCAACACCAACACCAACACCAACACCAACACCAACACCAACACCAACACCAACACCAACACCAACACCAACACCAACACCAACACCAACACCAACACCAACACCAACACCAACACCAACACCAACACCAACACCAACACCAACACCAACTCCAACACCAATACCAACACCAACACCAACATCAACATCAACATCAACATCAACCTGAACATCAACATCAACATCAACATCAACATCAACATCAACATCAACATCAACATCAACACCAACACCAACATCAACATCAACATCAACATCAACATCAACATCAACATCAACATCAACATCTACATCAACATCAACATCAACATCAACATCAACATCAACATCAACATCAACATCAACATCAACATCAACATCAACATCAACATCTACATCAACATCAACATCAACATCAACATCAACATTAACATTAACAACAGCAACAAGAAACTTCGTCACGTCGAAACCTACGGCTGAGTCCACGGCACAGCCAATAGTTTTTTTTTTTAGAAACTAAATGCTTAAATATTTTTCGAAAAATTATATGAAAACTTTCAAGGTTTTTTTTTTTTAGTTTTGTTTGTTTTGTTTTAAAAATAATGTTTATTAAAAACCATGAGTTATAAATAAGAATATCTTAGAAAAAATTGTACATAAAATGTTTTATTTAATTTTTTGTTAAAAAAATCATTTTAGGAACGCATAGTTTTGTAGCGTGTTAAAATGCCTTTTGCATATTCATAAAGCATTGAATACACTAAACGAAAAACATTTAAAAGTTTATAAGCCTAAAAAACTGAAATAATACAACAAAGAAAATTTTCTATATGTACTTGCTAGGGACAAGCAAAGAAAAGGTCTTTGTTTTCCCTAAACAAGGAAATTAAGGAAATTGTATGTTGTATGAAAATTCGCAAAAAAAACCAACAAAGTTTCATATAAGTTTTTTAGTTGAATCAAAAAAAAAAAAAATTTGTAAGTAAAAGGAACGCAAGTTTCTTTTTTAAACTTAAAAGGTTTCTTTTTTAGTGCTTTTTACTCAAAATTACACGTTTTGCTTTCAAGTTGGTGCTTTTTGGCTTGGAATTGTTGGCAACACTGGCTATAAAACCATTAATAACATATTGAATTTAAATATGTGGTTTCTTAAATTCAATATTTTTATATAAATATTCTTTAATTGCGATAGTTTTATTTTTTTTTTTAAATATTTGAAAGATATTTTAAAAAAATTCGTAATTTTAAATATTAACGTAGTCGATTTATGCAAATGTGTTATTGGTGCAAAATTGACTCGCTTTTTGGATAAATTAAAAAAGTTTTTAGATAAATTTAATATTTTTTCTCTTTGTGTAGTACAATGCTCTGCCGTTGCCACTTTGTCCGTCATGCTGATATCCCACACAAATGAAAATTAACTATGAGTGTTATATTCCCCATAAGGGACTCTGATTAAAACACCATATTGAGTAAATTGAAATTCTTATACAACTTATGTGCTAATATTTTTAATAACTATACATATCGGAATCAGTATGTACTCAAAAAACAAAATGTATAAACAGCCATGTTCTACAATTCGATCGAAAATAAATCGAAATCGAAATTAAAAAACGAGTCTAATTTTTAGCGGTGTTCTGCAATTCGCAAAATTCTGCAAAATTTGGCAAAATCGGATAGGAATGAAATCGATTTCGAATTTGTGTTCGAATCAGCTATTTCTTTCAATTTTTTTCTGAACGTACTTTTGGCTGCTGTTTTAATGCTGGAAAATGAAAACAATACAAATGAAAGGATAAGAAGACGAATTCTGAGAGACCAATCGAATTGTTTCAGCATTCCTGATGCAGCGTAAGTATTTTAATTTGAGAGCTGATTAAAGAATTTCGTTCAGAACATTATTAACAATATTCTTTTTTAAGTTTTGTTGCGTATTATCGTTTAAATAAAGACGCGTTTTGGATGAAATGGTTTTGGATGACATTATGTAAAGGAATCTTCAATACCATTAATGCTTCAAGTTGCTGCGACACTGCGTTTTTTAGCGGAAGGAGGATATCAACGATCTGTAGGCAAAGATTCAGACATTGCCTTTGGAAGAAGCACGGTTTCAAAAGTGCTTACAAAAATTATAAGTATTTTGGAAATAAAACTTTGTTCCAAGTGGGCCAAATTTTTAACATCAGAAGAAGAAGTTCGTAACTCAAAACACCACTTTTTTTAAAAATATCGAATTCCTGGTGTTATTGGCTGCATCGACGGCACACATATCAAAATACAAAAGCCGTGCGAAGACGAGTCTTTGTTTCTCAACAGAAAAGGATTCTTCAGTTTAAACGCCATGATTGTAGGTTCAAGAAATATTCAAATATTTAATTAAAAAATGTTAAACCTTTTAGATTTGTGACTATAAACTCAATATAAAAGCATATGAGATGGGGCATCGTGGATCATGGTTGTTAGGTGATTCCGGTTATGGCATTAAACCATTCCTTATAACTCCTTAAGGGACCCAGACGAATGTACTTTACAACACAGATTTAACCAAAAACACTCATCAGCACGCAATATTGTGGAAAGAACCATCGGTGTTTTAAAAAGCCGCTTTCGTTGTCTACAAGGCACACTACACTACAATCCACAAAAAGTTGTTAAGATTATCAATGTATGCTGCGCATTGCATAGTGTGTGCAGATATTATAATGTGCAGATTGATAATGTGCAGATTGATAAAATGGAAAACAACAATTCAGAATTAACTGAATCAGTCAATGCAATTGAAATAGCTGCTGAAAATAATAGATTAAATATTATAGGAAATAGAATTAGAGACGACATTGCTAATAATATTTAAAAAAGCAAACTAATTTTAATTTATTTTTGTATTTTTAATACACACTTCTTATAGTCATAGAAATTCATGTTCATTGATTAATTCATATATATTTCATATTAATTCATTTAAAAAATCATTACTTAAACATATAATAATTTAAAAACAAAACAAAAAACAATTACATAGAAACAAATTCATGAATATAATTTCGTTTTATTCAATGTTTCCTTCTTTTTATCAATTTTAAGGCGGATTTCCTCAATTTCCAATTGACGCAATATTATCTTATTTTTTTCATTCATCGCTTTTTCAACCTGTAAATAATGTTTTCTTTAATCCTCATGTCGTTTTTTCATAACTTCACACAATTTTTCAATGGACCGATATACTCTTTTAAGGCTATTCTTGTTTTCATTTCGTATGCTTAAGTTTTGATTTTCAATATCCACTAAATCCTTTAAGCTGTTTTCCAAGGCTTTGTGTGTTTCCGTTTCCTTAAGCATGTAATTTTTCAAGGTTTCCTGCGAAAAAAAAGATACAGTAGTTTCGACTATGTCGTAACACAAGACGTAGAATTATTCAATTCGCTTTTGATGACATCTTTTTTAAAAATATTTATTCCATACACCTGAGGATATGACCTTTAAGAGAGTGGTGAATATGTATCACCAACCCCCATTACTTTAGCAAAAGGAACATTTTTGCCTTTGACACCTATTCCCTCCGACCACTCCTTAGGGGCGCTCCCATACAAATTTTATGCTTTTGCCGATAAAACCGGAAACTGTCCATAAATAGGTAGAAAACTTAAACAAGCAAACAAAATTTGTTCAATGCTATCAATTTCAACAACCCATGTGTCAAAATTTCAGTGTCGATAATATGCCCGGATATTTAATTGGCTGCGTTTGACATTTCAATAACAGATTCTGTTAAAAAAGCATGCCCCTCAAAATTACTCAGTATTACTGGGCTACGCGAGTCTGTTACAAACAACATGCCCCCAAAAGTATGCTTTTTTTAATTATAAGATTTATGTCTTCACGCTAGATGGCGCTGTCTTCGCCGTCGAATAAACCGGAAGCCGTCGATAAATAGGTAGCAAGTTTAAGCAAACAAAAACATCAAATGTTCGCTTTATATTTCATGTAATTGTGTAAAATTGATATAAGTTAGACAGTTCTAACATGAATTTTTGTCGCATTGAGGATCAAGCAGACTAACAAGTGCTAAGATCAACATTGTACGATTAGTACTTTAGGCCCACCAAAGGCTCAAAAAGTAATGTAAATACCGACACCTGATCACTATCAACCACCCTACTTACCTCCGAGAACGACGTATTCTACGTCAAAAGAATTTTATAATTATGAACATATTGGGTTGAAGATCTTTTAAAAAAATATAAGAACATTTAAGGGTAAAGAAATATGTAAAAATACAATTAATGAAATTCTTGCCTGTAAAGTAGGTTCGCGCTTTCTTTTATTTATGTTGGGCCTTGCATTTCTGGCACGAGAAGTACACGGCATCTCATTGTCTTCTTCGCTTGATGGACAAAGGTATTCGGCTTCAATGTTATCCGCAGCAACTTCTTCCATTTCAATAAAAGCAGTTTCTTCACTAAAACCAATTGATGTGGAATTGGATATACCCTCAACTCCCTTTTGCAATCCACAGATCCGAGCAACAGTTTCGTCTACTTGAGAAAGGGTGTACTTATTAAAAGGCCCTCCGCCGGTAGCTGTGGCTTCCCTTCTGTTGTGAGCTAGCTTTTTACGAACATTGCTCTTCCAGTCGACCCAAACCTATAAGACATAAGATTGATAATACTTAATCTATTAATATTTATTTTATTGTAAAAATAGTAATTCTATTAATGCAAAGTTACCTTCTTCCAACGTTCGGGATCTTTTTGCGGAGGACCTTGGCTGTTCATTGTTCCTGTCAATTCCCTCCACAAGGATGCAACAAGAACTCGATCGCCTTTGGTATAACCCTTTGCCATGTCGGGATGTTTTTCCATAAAGGCAACCATCATGGAAGCTTGATTGGAGTCCCATTAGCTTGTGGATGATAAGCAGAAGTGGTAATGTGTTTGCTTCCTAGTGTCTTAACGAAGTTTCGAAATGTTGTGGACGTGAATTGAGGACCTCGATCGGAAGTAATTTCCAGAGGAACTCCAAAACGTGAGATGTATTCCTTTTGAAGTGTATCTACGATAGTACTGGCGTTGGTATCTTTAATTGGATACGCTTCGGGCCAACGTGTGTTTCTGTCAACTAAGGTAAGTAGATATCTATAACCTTTAGATATTGGTAAAGGGCCAACTAAATCAACGTGAACATGCTCAAAACGACCGTGTGGTATGTCTATCTTGTGTCGATGTATTTTAGCTCGTTGGCATCTAACGCATTCTTGTGACCATTTGTTGATTTGTGTGTTCATTTTGGGCCAAAAATATCTTTGTGTTATGAGACGTCGAGAAGCTCGTGTACCTGGGTGTGAAATATTATGTAATTGTTCACAAATTTGTTTGCGTAATGTTTGTGGAATGTATGGACGTGTTCCTGAACTTGTTTGTTCGCACCAAATTTTAATGTTAAGTATTGGAATGTGTATTTGTTCGAATTTGTAAGTGTGTTTATTTAGTATCTCTTGTAGTTCTGAATCTGTATTCTGTTCTTTGTGTAGAGTTCTGAGGTTAATCTCAGAGGTTGTGAAAGCCTCTATCTCAGCTCTTGAAAGTGCGTCCGCTACGGTGTTATCGGTACCTTTAATGTGTTTGATGTCGTTGGAAAATTGTGCAATGAATTCTAGGTGTCGTGTTTGGCTTGGGCTTCTCTCTGTTTTAGAATGTAATGCTGAAGTAAGTGGTTTGTGATCTGTGTATATAGTAAATGTTCGTCCCTCTAAATAGTGTCTAAAGTGTTTAATTGTAAGATAAATTGCTAAAAGTTCGCGATCGAACGTACTGTATTTTGTCTCTGATGGAGATAATTTCTTTGAAAAGAAAGCTAGTGGTTCTGTTTCCTGATTGTGTTCTTGTTGCAAAACTGCACCGATAGCAGTGTTAGATGCATCCACAGCGATAGAAAGTTTTGCTTTGCTATTAAAATGATTAAGTAGCACTTCCTTAGTAAAACTTTCTTTTATCGTTGCGAATGCTTCTTGTGTGAGTGTGTGTGCTAATTTTGGAATACATCTGTGGTAGTAATTAATCATCCCGATGAATTTCTGCATTTGTTTAACTGTTTCTGGTTTTGGATAGTTAACAATGCATTGAATTCTATCGGGAGATGGTTGTATGCCTTTGTTTGAAATATCATAACTTAAAAAATTTATTCTGTCTACGCCGAAAATACATTTGTTTGGTTTAATGTTCAGTCCGTAATTGTCTAGTCGTTCGAAAACTAAATTTAAATTTAAATGCTGGCCACCAGAATGTCGTCGAGGTATACAAATACGAAGTCTAATTCTCGTAATACTTCGTTGATAAATCGTTGGAATGTTTGAGCTGCATTTCTTAAACCGAATGGCATTCTCAGAAACTCAAACATTCCGAACGGTGTTGTAATCGCGGTTTTATGTATGTCTTGTGTGGCCATGGGGATTTGGTGGTATGCTCTAACTAGATCTAATTTTGAAAATATGTGTTTGTTGTGTAAGTCAATAGATAGGTCGTGTATGTGTGGTAGAGGGTAGCGGTCTGGGACTGTAATGGCATTTAGTCTTCTATAGTCACCACAGGGTCTCCAGTCGTACACATCTTTTTTGGGTACTAGATGTAGTGGAGAAGCTGACATGGAGTCTGAAGGACGGCAGATACCTGCTTTGATTAAGAAATCAAATTCCTGTTTGGCGATTTTGTATTTGTTGGAGTCAAGGCGTCTTGGTCTTGAAAAAGGTAACTGTCCTTCTGTAGTTATGTGGTGTTCTGTTTTGTGTTTTACTGGTTTGTTGTAGTCGGGTTCTGCTGTTAGTGATGGGTAATCTTTTTGTATATTTGTATATTTGTTGTCTAGTGTAATTAGTTTGGGTAGTGATGTTTCTGTAAATGCTGTGATTGCGTTAACTGATAGTTGTGTAAGTGGATCAATGAGTTTCTTGTGTTTTAAGTCTATCAAGAGTCCATATTTCGTAAGGAAATCTGCTCCTATGATGGGTCTTGTAATGTCTGCTAGTATAAATGTAAAAGGGAAATCGCGTCTTAGTTTTAAATTTACGTTGAGTAATTTCTTGCCGAAAGTTGAGATTGTGCTACCGTTAGCTGCTGTTAGAATTAAGTCTGAATTTTTCTTGTGGGCTTTGAATTTATTTACTGGAAGTACGGAAACTTCTGCTCCACTGTCTATCAAAAAGTTTAATGGTTGTCGTTATCGTAAATAAAAAGGCGGCGTGTGAGTATTATTTGACTTCCATCATTAGCCGTCGCAATGATGGAGTCGCTTAGTTTGTTGAGTTATGTTGTGTTGTGTTGTGTTGGGTGTCGTTTTGACCGAATGAGCATGGTTGTTCGCATTGTCTAGCTGCCCTTCCGAACCTAAAATGGTATCTACATACCCAGTTGGCAGGTCGTTGTCGTGACACACTTCTTGACGGGGATCTACGTCTTGAAAATCTTCGAAAATTAGTTTCTCTCGAGTTCGAACGTGAATTATTCCGGTATCGTTCGTTTTTTAATTCTTGGACCTCATTTGCTAGTTTGTTGAAACTTTCTAGAATTTTTGACGTTGTTTCAGCAAACGATTGCGTTATCATCGCAAGCTCGGAGTTTTGGGTGTTTTTTGTCATGCGCTGGGCATTATTTCCAAATGAAGCGACTTCGGATTCTGACATAACTTCCCACAAATTGTCAGCTAGTTTCAATAGTTCCTCTAGCTCTCTATGACTAGATCCGGTCAAAGCAATATTAAGGCTTTTGGGTAGCTTGCGAAGCCAAATTTTATAAACTAAGTCGCTATCGACTGTAGTACCGGCTAACATAATTAGTGACCTATAAAATTGAGATGGCTTTTGGTCACCCATCTCGGTGCCAGACAAGATTTTGTCGAACCTCTTGGCTTCACTTAAAGAGTGTCGGTAAATCAAAGTTCTCTTTAAGCCTTCATACAAATTTGAGGATGGAGGTTTCTGTATGAAGTCTAGCACTGTTATAATTATCTCTTGAGGTAGAGCGGTTACGAGGTACTCATACTTTGTCTTGTCAGTAGTGATTCCTTTTGCCTGAAATTGTATTTCTGCATGGGCGAACCATGCGTCGGGACAAGTGGTCCAAAATTGTGGCAATTTAACTGACGTTGCTTGTACTTCTGGATGCATTGGTGCATCAAATGGATTGGCTAGATTCGGTTGGAATTGCATGAGAGGGCGATGGTCATCTTCGCCGAAATGAGAGAGATGTGAGAGGGGGTTAGAAGTATGTAAGGGAGTGGGGGGTTGTCTGGGGTGGGGTGGTGGTGTGTGTGAAAGACTCATCGTGTACCTCAAAATGTGTCTCCTAAAGTGTGTTTCCTAAAATGTGTTTCCTAGTGCAGTGGAGTGCCTACGTAAGTGAGAATATAGGTTTCTTCCGACCCTATATTCTTAAATACGTTATAGAATCTACGTTGTGTGCCTCGTGAGAATCTAAATTAAAAAAGCAACCTGTAAAAAATTTTATAACATGTCAAAAAAAAAAAAATTACAAAATTTGATACAATTTTTGAAATAATAAAAAATTAATATGCCAATTTTTGTTATTGTTGCTGTTGTTGTTGTTGTTTTTGTTGTTGTTGTAAATTATTTTGCTGCTGTTGTTGTTATTGTTGTTGCTGCTGCTATATATGATAGCTTTCTGTTGTTGTTGTTTATCCTGCTGATATTGTCTTTGTTAATGTTGTTGTTGTTGCCTGTTCCACCTTACCGGCAGGTGTAGGGTCTTGCTTGTTGTTGGTCGATGATGTTGGTGATGTTGACGGTGATAGTGGCATTATTGTTGGCGTTATTTATGAATAGACTTCGAGCATAAGTAATGCGTGAGGCATACAGCGGCTGTTTGTTTTTCAGTTGTGGATTGATGGTGATAGCTTGAGGTAATGTTTCAGTAGATGAACGGCGAAAGTGTCTTAGCAACAATAATGCTGAGATTTCTGCGTTACCCGAAGAATGCTCGTCAAAGCGGGAATTATTGGATATGGCTGCCGACTGGTTGTTGATGGTCCGGTTCGTCTCTTTTTTTTTGTGTTTTAAATTTTTGGTTTTTTGGTTTTTTTTTTGTTGATTATGTTTCCTCACTTTAATTTCTCCTGGCAGGATCGCCAGTTGTGGATCCCTTTGTGGATGTTCACAAAAATTATATTTTTGAAGTTTTTATTTATATTTTATTTTTTACAATATATTTTTAAGTCTTTATTCAACGAACACAATTTTATATCTAATTTAAAATACAAAATTTTTGATAAATAAAAATTGACAATTTCAAAATCTTAAATAATATTTTTAAAATAAATGTGTAAGTGAATATTATTAAAGTTGTATGTTGTTTTGTATGTTGTGATGTCGGTGTTTATATGTGGTGGTATTGAGTCACCACACGTTACAGTATTATACCATTATTATGGTTCAATTTGTCATTTTTCAGCTTTTGTAATACATTCTTATGTGCGACGCCGCACGAATTTTTTTATTATTTTCCTTTTAATTGGCACGATTAAACCTGTTCCTGTTTTTTGCTTTGTTTTTTTTTTTTATTCCTTATTTTTTCATATTTTTTCCACTAATTTAATACACAAAATATATTTAAGGCCCACTAAAGTTTTTCGGCGACCAAAATTCAAATTTTTTTTATATTTTTCGAATATATAACATCTTGAAAATATTCTCAGAAAGTTTTAAGTCAATTGAATACAAATTGTTGAAGTTATAAGCACAACCGTCCGAAGAGAAGAGAATAAAAAAATATATGCACTCCTTATATAAGTCTGCATAAGCATAGGTATCCACAGGTGGAGCAAAGAGGGAAAAGGCCCCCTGGTCCTCAGAAAATGGAAAAACCTTATATTATTGTAAAAAAAAAAATTAAATAAGAAAAAATTAGGAAATTCTTAATAAAGCAGGTCAATTTTAGGTCGACTAATATTTTTAAATCTGATGATATATTTGGGTTCAGCGGACGATTTTACATTAGGATATGTTATGGTCAAAAGTTTTTGTAGGACTTAAATTCAAATAGGAAACTCGTCTTAAAACATTCATTTTATACGTCTTCAAATTCACGTTTTTTAGCGGCGTCAATCCAGTTTGCGAATTTTCTGGATTTGTTTCTCGCATCACGTGCTTATTTTACATCCAGGATCCAGAATCCTTGCGGAATCTTTGCGGCCTTGCAGAGGTTCTGGAATATGTTAAGAAAATGTATGGAACCCAAAACCCATCTAATGTACATGCAGTGGCGTTCCTAGGCTTGGTGACACCCGGGGCGGATACTCATGGTGTCACCCCTATGAAAAATTTCTAAATGCAAAAAGAAACCAATTCCATGAAATTGGGTGCTTATTATCTTTATGTTTTTCGAAAAAAAAAATAAACAACATATGGCAAACAGTAAGAATTTGTAAAAAACAGAACAAAAATATTACATTTTCAGGTGTCTACATATTTAGATATGTAGGCATAAGGTTAAAAAAAAACATATTAACTTCGCAGTCTTAAAAACTGACGGAACAAAAACATTACATATTCAGGTACATCTTTGTATATGTATAAGGTTGAACAAAGAAATCTTATTAATGGCGTTGTCTTAAAAACTAACTTTTCTTACGTTAAGAGCTGCAAAATTTGAAATAACCTCATCGAAATCAATATTACTTGCAAACTCGTTTTCAATGGATAAAATAGCAAGATCGGAAAGCCTTACCTGTCCCATGGAAGACCTTAAATAAGTCTTTATTAATTTAAGCTTTGAAAAACTCCTTTCGCATGAAGCTACTGATACACAAATTGTTAGAAATAATTCCAATGCGACAGAATGGTACACACATTTTTTAACGTAATGTATTTGTACATTTTTCTTTCTGTTTGAGAAATAAAAAAAATATCGAAATGGTGTCACCCCTAAAATAGTGGTACCCGGGGCGAACCGCCCCCACCCCCTCCCCCCTAGGAACGCCTCTGTGTACATATACCTGCCAAAAATCGGTTTGTTGACCCTGAATCCAGATTTTAATGGTAATGCTAAAACCAAGTATGCAGAAATTGCATGTTTTATCATATCTTCAACGTGTACCATGTCTTTTGCCAAAAGCATTTTAAGTGTAGCACTTTGTATTTAGTTGGCATGCCTTTCTGATTGATAACTTCGCTTAATCTATTTTGCATAGTATGAACCAATGTCTTAGTCGCACTTTCATTCAGATTCTACCATTCCTACTGAGTACTTGTTACAGTTGAGCTTTTTTGGTTATGTTCATTATAGCGACACGCTTGCCGAGTTCATCCCACAAATGTTCGATGGGGTTTAAGTCTGGAGATTGTGTTGGTGTTGGAAGACTGTGAGGCACATGATGTATGAAAAGTTGTAAGCAAGGCTCAGGTTTCATGCACTTTCTAGCAAATTTTCTTTAAAAATATTGACGTAAGCCGACTTGTCCATAAAACCCTCAATAAATACAAAATTTCCGACATCTGTCACTGACATACATCCCCACACCATGACTACCCCACCACCATGTTTCACTGTACCCATTGTATTGCTTTTTTCGAGGTCAGTATTGAGTTTTCTCGAGACTCGATTCCTTCCATCCGATTGAAGGATGTTAAACTTACTTTCGTCGCTGACTAGTACGTTGCTCCAGAAATCAAGCTCCGGACTTATATTTATATACCTTTGCAAACTCTTCTCTATTTTTCTAATTGGCTTTCTGATAAGAAGTTTTTTTCGCGCCACTCGCGAACTATAACCGGCACGTTTTATGACCCTGCGAACCGCGTTCGGATTTACTACTTTACAAATTTATTCTTGAACTTCTGCTGCCACCTGTATTGAAGTAATTTTTGGATTTTTATAATCTTTCTTATTGTATTGTGTGGCTTTAGGTGATACACCTAAGCTTGTGTTGATAATGGCAATCTGGCACTTGAAACCAGTTACCGGGAAATAAGAGTTTTGAATTGACTTTAAGTGATACACCTAAGTCTGTGTTGCTATTGGCAATCTGGCACTTGAAACCAGTTACCGGAAATATTAATTTTATTGAAAGAGAGTTAAGACCGTTCTGATGATAATTGAATTCTTTATTGTTAAAAAACTTCTTTTATAATAAAGTGAAACTTAAATTAGCTTAGCGTGCAATATATAACTTACTATATAAAAAATGACATTATTCTGCTAAATGCTAAATTCACAAAACAATTAAAATAACATAATCTTATGTAGAAAAATGAAATACGTGTGCGTTAGTCTTGCTAAGGCTCAGAAACGGCTTGGCCGATTTTAATAATTCTTTTTTTGTATTATTTGCCTTAATACAGATGTGGTTTAGAAAAAAAGAAAATTACAAAAAAACTCGAAGGAACAGCGGAAAAATCGAAATTGGTCATTTTGTATGGGAATTGCCACATCAGACTACTTTAAATAGCCAACAAATCTTAACGGCTAAAAGGATTTCACTCAAATTTTGCACACACATTACTTGAATCCTAGATAAGGTTACAGCATACTTAGTTTTGACCACGCCCCTTCTTCCGCCCCTTTACAAGAATCGCAAATTATCCTACTAGCGTACTTTTATTAGCGAAACTGTTCGTCTAAATAATCAAAAGAAAATTCTCTTATTTTAACACCAAAAGCATTCACATATCTTCAAAATCGCACAATATTTTAGTACAGCGTCTTTTTCTAATAACATCGTTTCCTAAGAATAACAAAAAACTATCAGAAATTCGTATTTCCTACTTTCGATGAAAACAACTCCGTTGTTTTTGAATATATTTCATTCAATTTTTTTTCGTTAAAAAATTTAATTTAAGCACTTAATAAACCCCTATTTGAAGAAAGCTCCAACATATTCACTTTTTACACCAAAAAGGACACAAAAGCTGTCATTTCAATAAATAAAAAAAATTAAAAAAAAAATATTATTTGTTTGCCCATTGTGAGGATCGAGCCTTAAACCAAAACTGACGGATGAGCTGACTGTTTTTATTCAAATTGAAATGTACTACAAAAATTTCCTAATAGAATTTGCAATAAAATGATACGACAGCACAATCTTCTGAAATCGAATTATAGCTTAGAAATTATATATATTTTTCTAAGACAAAAACCAATCGTGTTTTTATCTTCTATTCTCTGAATATTTAATTATCAATTGCCGTGCGTTGGTCTTGCTAAAACTCGGAAATGGCTCGGCCGATTTTAATAATTATTTTGTATTTGTTCGCCACAATACTGATGTGGTGTAGGCAAAAAGAAAATAAGGACGGAAGGAAAATAATCGAAAGAATTGAAATTGGTAATTTTTCGTGTCGTACAGTGTTCATTACAACTCCAAGGAGGGGACGAGCCTGACATAGGTCTACGAAATCAGTCAAATGCTCGGCGAGCTTATACACGTTTAAGCCACACAGCAGCGAGTGACGGATAATGAAAACAATTAGATTGTCATGTCCGAATAAGTGTCATATATAAAAAAAACAGAGTGGCATACATAAGAACCCTTTTTTTGTTTTTTTTTTTTCGTTTCCGCACAAGGTAGCTTTTAATAGCAAAAAATTGGAATTTTCTCGGAAAAATCGATGTTCCATACATTTTGTATGGAAAAATAAAAAAAAACTCGATTTTAATTTCATAATTCAAAATGGAATTTCTGCACAATTACATTCGTTCAAATCAGTTGTTTGTGTCCAGACGAAGCAACCAATTATCGAATAGTGTTGCTGAATTCATTGGTTTGCAAGGATTACCACCACATAATGTACCACTGAAGGTTGGATCTGTTATTATCATGCTTCGGAGCCTGAATTAATCCAAATTCTGCAAGGGTAAAAAATCGGTCGTGAAGCAACTCAAGAATAATGTTTTTCATGCAAAGATGAACGCATTTGAGTAGGCCAATTCAAGGGCGAGGAAGTGCACATTCCAAGAATTCAATCAATGAATCACAACGCCAATCTTTTGAATTAATTATGTCACTGTGTGCTGGATTAAATCAAATATAAACTTATTTTATACCTTAAGAATAAAAAGAACATACGAGTAATAATAATGTATATAAAGATATTGGAGCGCAAAGCAGTACGATCATATAAAGAGAGAGAGCAAGTAGAATATGAAAATGCAGCTTATTTTACACCTGTAGCATGGAGGTGCATTCAGTTTTTTAGATATATATATGCGGACGGAAGTTCCGCTATCAAAATTATATGGAAATAATATAAATATTGCGCAAATAAATGTTAGTGCAAAATAATGTATGTCTTAAATTATTTGTAAAAATGTGTATGTATAACTATATGTCTATAACTATTTATCTTGAATTCCTAAGCTTCTTGCGTGGCTTACAATATATGACATGTTCGCGTGTTGGAAAGCCTTCATCTTTGTTTACTTTTGCTAATGTTGTCTATCAAAAAGCATTGAATTGATCTGACATGTGCTTCCCTCAACCTCCCTACATTCCGTGTAAATAAGGGATATTAGAGTGTTTCATTCAATCAATAATTGAAATTCGATTGGCACCATTTGTTATCGATCGTGAATGTTCGATAAAAAATTAATTTCGGGTGTGATCGTGATTGCTCGGAATTATTTCAATAAAAAAATTAATTCAGGGCGGGACGAAGTTTGCCGGGTCCTCTAGTTTAAAATAAATATATCATCAATAATTAGCGCCACCAAAGTAGGTCAATGCAGCGATCGTGCATTGCCCCCTGCGTTGCTGCATGGTATACTTTTAACGTAGTAGCAGTGGGAAATGCAGTCACTGACCGACACATATTTGTCGGCAAAGCTTGCTGTTGTTTTCTTTTGTTTTTATTAATTGCTTTAAGCAAGGCCATATAATGCTGAAACTGCATAATTTACATTAAGCGGAACAGAAGTAGGATTAGTATAATTAATTGCATTGACTTGGTTTTATGTTTTATTTTTAAACCAAAAACCAAAACAATGAAATATGTATATCGTTCAGATTGTTAATCTGAACACTTATTATTTGTGGCGTCCGTGGCGTAGTTGGTTGAACTGGCGTTTAACCTCTATGGCCTCTATGTCAACGAACCTGGAGACCCGGGTTCGAATCCCAGCAGCGACAGAAAATTATTTGAATAAAAATAATTTTTCTGTACGGTCGCCACCTCTCTGCAGACAATGGCAAAGCTCAGAGAGTAATCAAAATGCCATGTAAAGCTTCTTAAGAACAAGAACATTTCGTTCATCGTCCTTCGGAGTCGGCGTTAAGCTTGTAGGTCCGGTTCTTGGTCAGTTGTGTACAAACTTAATAACACGCACAACACAATTGATCATAAGAAGCTAGGTCAAATTCCTTCCAAGGGCTGAAATGGCCAGTTATGTCTTTTTTTTTATTTTTATTTGTCGCTCATCACTGGTGGTAAGTTCGCGCGGTCTATCAGTATGAGGTCGGCTTTGAATATTTTTCTTTCCTTTAAAATGCTTATTATACTATAAACAGTTTACTATTTCGACGATTTCTGTGTGCAAGGGTGTGCAACAGCCTCGGGCGGCAAAAATTTAAGCGTGGTACAATTTTTGGGGCGCAAAAAATTTCCTGAATGCATTTTGTAAAAAAAATTACGTGCTATGTTTATTAATTCTACTTTTTTAACTTGAATAATTCAGCGAATACATTTTATCATAGTTTGTGTGAAGCCTTATATAAATATAGGTTTTATGTTGAAATACTGGTGTTGAAAATCTCTTCTTTAATAACAAGAAAAGGTTTTGGATAATCGCTTAACAGCCCGTTGCATATAACAATTTAAATTAGAGTTGGGCAAATGGTGCACATTACGCACAGGCGCACAATATGCGACAGAGCGTGCTGAATGCGTGCTAAGTGTAGTAGATGAGGGGGCTGCCATGACTAGGGTGAAAGAGAGAAAAATAGAGCGAATAAGAGAGTACCACTGAGCGCATTATGATTTTCACATAGCAGACCAGTGTTGCCACTTTGTGAGGAATTCCTCAAAACGTGAAGCAAGATCTTGATAATGAGTGGTGAGAACATGCATTTATAAATCACGCGAAATTGAATCTCTATTCTTCTTTAAATCCTGCATCGTATTGGAAACGAGTTTTGAATATTTAAAATTCGGTAGATACATTTATGTTTCCAAATTTAGAAAAAGTAATATAATTACTAATGATTCTTCCTTTTTCTAACGCATCAGTTGAGCGAGTATTTGGCAAATCAAAGAATTTCAAAACTAGTTTCAGGTGTAGGCTCGATACAGAAACGGTTTCTTCAATAATATTTACTAAAGAAGGAATTAATAAAAATGTTCAAGCCTTATTTATTGAATATTAAAATTATATATATTATAAAATTATATTTATTATTATATTATTATACTATATTATTATTGAAATTAATTCACTTCAAAAACACCCTGTTATATATCACAAATGCTTAAAAGTATTGACTAAAGCTGATATATTTTTGTAACAAATATAATAATTTTGTAAACAAATTTTGTTACAAAAATAATAAAATAATAATAAAAATAATTATAAAAATTGTTAAAAATAATTTTGTAAACATATTTGTAAACCAACTTTTGTTTTTTTTTTTTAATTTATAAATTGAAAACTGAAAGTAACAATGCATGTATAGTTTTTTTTTATGGTAAACTTTGTTGGTACATAGGTTGCAAACAAATTTGGGGCAGTAACAATTTCAGTAAAATTTGGTAAAATAAAATGTTTTAAGTGGCAACGCTGGTCTGCATTGCGAAAATCTTAATTGCTCTCAGTACCGACCAAAACCAATGTTGCTCGCTCAGTGATTTCAAATAAAGGGCATTTTATAACTACTCGTTAATATTCGGCATATAATGCAGACGCCGGGTTTGAGTGTGCATTTTTTACTTAAAGCCAGAAAGTTTTAGTTAAAATTTTTTAGGCTTTTATTTTTTTAAGCCAAAAATACAATTTTTTTTTTAAAAACAATTTCTATAAATGCACCTGAAGACCCTGACCAAATAACATCGATTTTTGTAGCTACGTCAAATAAAAATAATCCCTTTTTAAGAAATCATCATATTATTATGCACAATATGCTACACTTGCGTTTCTTAAGACTATTCTCTCGCTCTCACACTTTCTATAAATCTACGCTCTTAGTTCTCTCACAGTTTTTCGTTCCCCTTTCCGATTCACACCCGAATTCATCCAGCAGCCGAGTCTGTTCGCCTTGGCGCACACTGCCCGTCCCTAATTCAAATGATAGTTACACATTATCTCGTCAGTTGAGTTGCTAAAACAATAGAACTGAGCGTATGTATTTGAAGTACAGTAGAATCTCGATTATCCGAATCAAATAAAAATGAAAATCCGGATAATCGAATTCAAAGTCAAATCGAATAATAATAATTAAATTTTAATATTTTTTTATTATGTAACATAAACAAGGAACGGGCACATTTTGTGCACATTCTGTGGCAGTGGGCGCCTGCGTGCGGCAAGGCGCACACACTCGACCGCTGGATGAATTCGGGTGTGATTCGGAAAGGGGAACGGAAAAATGTGAGAGAACTAAGAGCGTAGATCAGTGGTGCACAGCGTTGGCAGACCTTCCAATACAAGCGCAAAATTTTTGTTTTAGTATGTGTGTGCAAGCAGAATACTGAAAAAAATACTTTTGCAAATTCTTTTACACTCATTAAGTAAAATGAGAGGATAAAGTGTTTTTGATAGATAGATTAAGGCTCATAATAAGGGTTTAAACAAAAAATAAATAAATTCCTACTCAGATCGAAGCATGTTAAATTCATTCATATATTGCGCCTGTACAGCATTTAACAAAATTATTTGCGCATGAAATGCTTGCTCCACGAAGTGCAAGCGCAAACTGATTCTCTTAGCATTGCAGAAGTTCGGTACCTTCGCACACACGACTTGTATGCAGTGTTGCCATGTGGGCAGATAAAACTTGTTTTGCCAGTTTTTTTGACAGGGCAGAAAGTTTTCAAGTTTTTCCCTAAAAAATAAAGTTTTATTTTATTTTACCCAGTTTTTCAAGTTTTTACGATTAAAGGGGGAAATATACGCCCGAAGAAAAAAGTTCATGTTTGTGCATTTTTTTAAGGAAACCTAAAGGATATTTTTAAATAAGGGTTTTTTACCTTAAAATATACACATTCAAGAGTATGTTTAGTGTTTTTTTATTAAAAAAAATTAATATTAAGGTAGATACAGCATTTTTTGTAGAGCGCTCTGAAAATGCAGTGACCAAGATTGCTCCTCCTGAATTCAACTGAAACTAAAAAAATTAAATATATTATTAAACTAGATACTTAAAACTCGTACTTGTCATAGCCGATTTTGAAAATATTTGTTTTTTTTTCACAAAATGGCGGACTTCCGAACGTAAATTAACGATTTTCGACCAAAAATTCGTCATTACTTACTTACTTACTTATCTGGCGCTTACAACCGAAGGTCGGTTTTGGCCTCGTATAAGAAATTGCGCCAGCCATTTCTGTTTTGCGCTTGCTGGCGACAGTTGGAAACACCAAGTGTAGTCAGGTTATCCAACACCTGATCCTTCCAACGAAGATGTGGGCGTCCTCTTCTGCGTTGACCACCACCAGGCACCGAATCGAATATTTTTTTCGCTGGAGCGTCGTTTTCCATTCGCTCAACATGACCTAGCCAGCGGAGCCGCTCGATTTTAATACGCTTAACTATGTCGATGTCAGCGTACAGCTCGTGGTTCCATCGAATTCGGTACTCGCCATTGACGCAGATTGGACCAAAGATCTTACGAAGGATCTTTCTCTCGAAGGCTCCCAAAGTCTTTTCATCAGAACTGCTCAACGTCCAGGTTTGTGCTGCATATAATAGGACGGGCATGATTAGTGACTTATAGAGCGTGAGTTTTGTTCGTCGAGAGAGGGCTCTGCTTCTCAATTGCCTACTCAGCCCAAAGTAACACCTGTTGGCAGGAGTAATCCTTCACTTTATCTCAATACTGACATCGTTGAAAGAGTTTACGCTGGATCCTAGGTAGACGAAGTCCTTAACAACCTCGAAGAAGATGTTGTCAACAGTAACGTGGTTTCCAAGACGCTGGGACTGTTTATTTGTTGACACTAGGTATTTCGTTTTATCTGCGTTCACTACAAGACCCATTCGACTCGACTCTTTCGCTAACCTAGAGAATGCTGCACTGACTTCGCGCGTATTATGGCCAATGATATCGATATCATCAGCATACGCCAGCAGCATAATACTCGGATCAAATCAGCAGCTCGGATGATCTTCTCCATCATTAGGTTGAAAAAGTCGCACGATAAGGAATCACCTTGTCTGAAACCTCGTTTGGTATCGAATGGAGGAGTGAGATCCTTCCCGATTTTAACTGTGCTGCTGGTGTTGCTCAGTGTCATTCTGCAAAGGCGGATGAGCTTTGCAGGAATACCAAATTCAGACATGGTGGAATATAGATGATTCCTTATTGGACTGTCGAAGGCGGCTTTGTAATCGACAAAAAGATGGTGTGTGCCGATTTGTTTTTCTTAGGTCTTCTCCAAGATTTGTCGTAGCGTAAATATCTGGTCTATGGTGGATTTGCCAGGTCTGAAGCCACACTGATAATGTCCAATCAGCTGGTTTACGATGGGCTTCAGTCTTTCACATAGTACGCTCGACAGGACCTTATATGCGATATTCAGAAGGCTTATCCCACGGTAGTTGGCGCAAATTGTGGGATCGCCTTTCTTGTGGATTGGGCAGAGCACACTAAGGTTCCAATCGTTTGGAATGCATTCTTCCGACCATATTCTGCATAGAAGCCCATGAATGCATTTAAATAGAGCTTCGCCTCCATTCTTGAAGAGCTCAGCAGGTAAGTCGTCGGCTCCTGCGGCTTTGTTGTTTTTAAGCCGAGCTATAGCTTTCAAGACTTCACTATGGTCGGGCAGCGGAACTTCAACGCCGTCGTCCAAAATTGGGGATTCCGGGATATCATCTCTATTGGTGGGATTGTTGTCGTCGTCGCCATTCAGAAGCCTAGAGAAGTGTTCCCTCCACATCATCAGTGTACTCTGGATATCTGTCACTAGATTCCCATTTTCATCTTTGCAGGAAGAGGCCCCGGTCTTAAAACCATCGGCCAGGCGTCTTATTTTTTCGAAGAATTTTCGGACCTCGTTCCTGTCACCATGCATCTCAATTTTCTCGCAGTCACGCATTTCCGCTTCTCTTTTCTTTCGCCTGAAAATGCGCCTCTCTTCCCTCCTCTTCTCTTTGTATCGCTCCTTAGCAGCACGCGTTACAACCGACTGAAGGGTGGCTTTGTAGGCGGCATCTTTTTCTGCAGTGGCGTCGCGACACTCTTGGTCGTGCCACTGGTTTCGGCGAGGGCGGTGATAGCCAATCACCTCTTCGGCAGCCGTACGCATAGAGTGGGAAATATGATTCCACTGCGCGCATATATCGTCGATCGGAGGAGTGCTTTCTTGAAGCAGGAGTGAGAGTCGAGTAGCGAAGTCTTCGGCTGTTTGCTTTGATTGCAGCTTTTCGACGTCTAGCTTTCTCTGTGCTGGATTGCGCGCATTCTTGGTTGCGCACAGGCGTGTACGGATCTTGGCTGCGACGAGATAATGATCCGAGTCTATATTGGCACCACGGATCGTGCATACATCTAAAACACTGGAAGAGTGCCTTCCGTCAATCAAAACGTGATCAATTTGGTTGCGCGTCTTTTGATCAGGAGACAGCCAAGTTGCTTTATGAATATTGAGATGCTTGAATCTAGTGCTACTAACGACCATGTTACCCGCTGCGGCAAAGTCAATCAGCCTCATTCCGTTATCGGAGGTATTGTCGTGGAGGCTGAACTTTCCGACTGTTGGACCAAAGATATTTTCTTTTCCCACCTTGGCGTTGAAGTCACCAAGCACGATTTTTATGTCATGGCGGGGGCTGCGCTCATAGGCCTCTTCAAGGCGCTCGTAGAAGCTGTCTTTGGCCTCATCGTCCTTATCTTCTGTCGGAGCGTGCGCACAAATTAGGCTTATGTTAAAGAATCTTGCCTTGACACGGATTATGGCAAGTCGTTCGTTCACAGGTGTGAATCGCAGGACATGATGCCGTAGTCTCTTGCCAACCACAAATCCGCATCCAAATTCGTGCTTCTCCGCATGGCCGCTGTAGTAGATATCACAGGATGCTTGCCGTGAGCAACCCTGTCCCTTCCATCGCATTTCTTGGATTGCAGTGATATCAGCTTTGTATCTTTCTAAGATATCTATCAGTTGGATAGAGGCACCATCCCAATTAAGGGTTCGGACGTTCCAGGTGCATATCCGTAAATCATTGTCAGTTTTTCGTTTGCGGTAGTCGTCATCAGATTTGGGGATCATTTTTATCTTATTTCTTATATGTTTCATTGAAATTTTTTTTTACGTGGTGGGCTTCAAACCCAACGCACGACCCTTTAAAGGCAGGGGGAGCCCGCCGCTCAGATTAGCCGTCAAACTAACGGTTGCCAGTTTGCCGTTTCTAGAGGACACCACGCAGAGGTTTGAGTTGACTTGAGACGAGTTCGACATGGATAATGCTGGCCTCACCAGGTTGAGGCAGTCAGACACGTTGCCATGTGAAGATCGCCCCCTTGACCCTCACGCGTTGCCTTGTGAGGATCGTCCTCCAAAAAATTCGTCATTATTTTGCCTATAAAAAATGAATGAAGGTACGAAAAAAAAAAATCCTATGACAAGTACGAGATTATTATGAATAAAACAAAAAATCAAACCAATCGGTTCACTGAGCTTCGAGAAATCTTCGTCACCGACTTTAATAAGAATAACATGGTTTCGAGAAAAACGCGTATGAAAATAAGGGCCAGCTATAACTTTGTTATTTTTTGAGATATCGACTTGAAATTTTCATCACATATTTTTGAAACCTAAAGCTTTAAGGAAATGTAAGAAGTTCTGGGTATATTTCCCCCCTTATAACGATGCTTTCTATTTTAGTGAATCTATGAATTAAATGGATAAGCTAAATTGTATGTTACTACAAAAACATAAGCATCATTTGAAGCTGCTGCTACTAATTTTCACTACTTTTCAAATTTTATATTTATGGCAGCGCTGTTGCTATTATTGTTGCTGTCATTTTTTCTGTTCTTTTGTCTCGTATTCCCTTCGAAGAGTCTTGGCGGTCAATTTTTGGCATTCCTTTTTAAACTTGACGCAGAGACTATATATTCTATAGACTTTGCATAAGAATGAATCGAAACGTTCCTCTCGAAGTTTAGCCCGCAAACATTGGGACCTGGAAAAATATGAGAACGTGAAACAAAAAAGCAGGGCTGATCATAAACTTATGTTGCTAGATTTTGTTGATAGACTCTAGAACTACAAAACCTTATCAACAAAGTTGTAGGTTAGCCATGTTTATTTTATTTTTTCATTGAATTCTATACGGACGGACGGCTTGCTTGTTTACATTTTTTTTGTTGTTGCTCAACTTTCTCACTTTTGCAGGATTTTCTTTGCTGCTTTGGCTGCATTTCATTGATCGTCAGAAAAGTTATATATTTGCGATTTTGTCTATTTCAATGGATCTATAGAAAAATCGTAATTCTGTAACTTTTTAAGTTCTGATTGGATTGAAATGCATCCAAGGACAAAATTGTAGATAATTTTATCGCCTTTTAAATGGCATCAAAAATTAATTTTTAACTATATTTATTCATTTCTTTTACTAAAATATTTTGCATGGTTTTTGTTGTTGCTCAACTTTTTCAGTTTTGCAGAATTTTTCATTGTTTTGGCTGTATTTCATTGATTCAGAAATGTTATATTTATGCGATTTTGTCTATCTCAATGAAGCTATAGAAGAATCGCTGTAACATTTTTAATTCTGATTGGATTGAAATGCACCCAAGGACATAATTACAAGTAATTATTTCACCTTTAAAATGACATAAAAAATTATTTTTTTACTATTCATTGAGCGTCAGAAAAGTTATATTTATGCTGTCTTGTATATTGCAAATGATGAAGCCATAGAAAAATCGCTGAAACTTTTTTAATTCTGGTTGGATTGAAATGCACCCAAGGACAAAATTATAGAAAATGTTAACATCTTTAAAATGCCATCTAAATAATTTTTAAACTAAATTTATTAATTTTTTTAACTAAACTTAACTAAAAATTATATCCATCTACCTTGCTGCTGTATTTGCCTTGTTTCCACTAAAATATGCGATACAAATATTTAAATAAATTAAATATACCTTGTTTGTTGTTGCAAATAAACTATATGTATATCAATTACACTATAAAGTACAAGAAAAAAATATTTTTAAATTATGACCTAAAAATCCATTTAGTATGATATAAATTTTCAGACTAAATTTTATTTCAAATCTTTTGTAATTAAAAAAAAATTCAAAACAGATCTTATTTTAAATATTTCAAATATAAAATCACTTGCAAAAAAATTAAAGTGTGAAAAAATTAAAAGTTAACAAAATGAAATACAATAAAAAAAGAAAATTAATAATAAAAGCGTAATTTTGTTATTGCTTTATAAAAAAACTAAAAGCTTATTTATAAAACAAGCAACATTAAAAATACGTTTAAAATAGTTCAAATATAAGATAAAGATTAATTTAAAAAATACTATTTTGTAAAAATTAAAAGAAAATTAAAAAAATGAAAGTGTTAAAATAAAGTAATAAAAAAAAAATTCAAAAATTAAAAAGTGTCAAAATAAAAAATATAAATTATATATAAGATTATGTACCTATATATATATATATATATACATATATATATAAATATATATAAATAAATATAAATAAAAATTAAATATAAAACTGAAACTTAAGAAATGGATTTATTTTATTTTGTTTGATTTGATTTATTAATTACTTATTTTATATTGATGACTTTATATTCTGTACTGTATAAAAACTGCACTTTTTATTTTATTTTTACACTATCTTATTTCCTTCAAAATATATAAAGATTTTTAATTTTTATAAATAATATTGATTTTCAAATTTAAATTTTCTATTACATAATTAATTTCACACTTTTTTTTAAATTTTAGTTATTATTTGATTTTTTTTTTAATTTTGTTTCATAAGATTTTTAAACCGTTTAAAGTATTGAAGATTTTTACAAAATGGTATTTTTTAATTTATTATTTATCTTATATTTGAACTGTTTTATTTTTGAATAAATAACGTATATTTAACGTTGTTTGTTTTATAAATAAGCTTTTAGTTTTTTTATAAAGCAATAACAAAATTACGCTTTTATTATTAATTTTCTTTTTTTATTGTATTTCATTTTGTTAACTTTTAATTTTTTCACACTTTAATTTTTTTGCAAGTGATTTTATATTTGAAATATTTAAAATAAGATCTGTTTTGAATTTTTTTTTTAATTACAAAAGATTTGAAATAAAATTTAGTCTGAAAATTTATATCATACTAAATGGATTTTTAGGTCATAATTTAAAAATATTTTTTTCTTGTACTTTATAGTGTAATTGATATACATATAGTTTATTTGCAACAACAAACAAGGTATATTTAATTTATTTAAATATTTGTATCGCATATTTTAGTGGAAACAAGGCAAATACAGCAGCAAGGTAGATGGATATAATTTTTAGTTAAGTTTAGTTAAAAAAATTAATAAATTTAGTTTAAAAATTATTTAGATGGCATTTTAAAGATGTTAACATTTTCTATAATTTTGTCCTTGGGTGCATTTCAATCCAACCAGAATTAAAAAAGTTTCAGCGATTTTTCTATGGCTTCATCATTTGCAATATACAAGACAGCATAAATATAACTTTTCTGACGCTCAATGAATAGTAAAAAAATAATTTTTTATGTCATTTTAAAGGTGAAATAATTACTTGTAATTATGTCCTTGGGTGCATTTCAATCCAATCAGAATTAAAAATGTTACAGCGATTCTTCTATAGCTTCATTGAGATAGACAAAATCGCATAAATATAACATTTCTGAATCAATGAAATACAGCCAAAACAATGAAAAATTCTGCAAAACTGAAAAAGTTGAGCAACAACAAAAACCATGCAAAATATTTTAGTAAAAGAAATGAATAAATATAGTTAAAAATTAATTTTTGATGCCATTTAAAAGGCGATAAAATTATCTACAATTTTGTCCTTGGATGCATTTCAATCCAATCAGAACTTAAAAAGTTACAGAATTACGATTTTTCTATAGATCCATTGAAATAGACAAAATCGCAAATATATAACTTTTCTGACGATCAATGAAATGCAGCCAAAGCAGCAAAGAAAATCCTGCAAAAGTGAGAAAGTTGAGCAACAACAAAAAAAATGTAAACAAGCAAGCCGTCCGTCCGTATAGAATTCAATGAAAAAATAAAATAAACATGGCTAACCTACAACTTTGTTGATAAGGTTTTGTAGTTCTAGAGTCTATCAACAAAATCTAGCAACATAAGTTTATGATCAGCCCTGCTTTTTTGTTTCACGTTCTCATATTTTTCCAGGTCCCAATGTTTGCGGGCTAAACTTCGAGAGGAACGTTTCGATTCATTCTTATGCAAAGTCTATAGAATATATAGTCTCTGCTTGACGCTTCAGTTTACATATATTCAGAGTTGACGATCAAGTCTTCCGTATTTTCTTGAGAAATGAAGTGGCCAAAATAACGGGACAACGGGAGATCAAAGCGAATTGCCAAAAATTTTAAAGCACACATTTTAAAAATACATGTTTTAGTTAATTTTTAATATCAACTTTTTTCACCAAAAAACAAGTTTTTTTTTTTGGAAATTAAAGTTTTTTTTAAAAAAAATATGGCAAAACTGCTTGTATGTGAAAGCCGAGTTGCTCCGTAAGCATCTCGTGTGCATCACTGGCGTAGATTTATAGAAAGTGTGAGACAGTGTTGCCAGAGAGACGAACTTAAATTTACCACTATTTGGGAAAAAATTTACCACTTTCGGAGAAAATTTACCTTTTCCCAAAATAAAAATATTAAAAAATTTTTTAATGACTAACAACCGTTATAATTTTTTTGTTTGTATATATATATGTATTAATAAAGAAAGAACAAAAACATGAAAAAATTACATTTTTACTATTCACACCCCGAAAAGCAACGCTGATCCGACAACCGCTCTTATTCTGGACGTGTTCTCAGCAGATTTCTCCGAAAGGGGATGGCCAACCAACAGACGCTTTGATTCTGTTCGGGCTCTTAAACTGCTTGTGAGTATGTATGAGGTAACAGTGCTGACAATAACTCAAAAAACTAACAAGTATAAAAGAATTATTGTTTTCGGAAAATTTACCACTTTTGGTCAAAAATTAACTTTTTTACCTCTGCCCAAAAAATGAGTCAAAAATTACCTCAATTAGGGAAATTTACCTCAATCTGGCAACACTGGTGTGAGAGCGAGAACATGTTCTTAAGAAAAGCAAGTGTTGCATATTCTGCATATTAAGAGGATGGTTTCTTAAAAAGGGATTATTTTTATTTGGCGTAGTTACAAAAAAAGATATTATATGTTTACCAATCAGGTCAGGGGCTCAGAGTGCATTTATAAAATTGTTTTTCAAAATAATTTTTTGCATATTTATAAGGAGCCCCGCAAAACAATGTCACAACAATAAATCTACCTAAACGGTCTTAACTTTAATTTTTATTTCTGCCTTAAAAACTAAAAATCAAAAATTACTACATAGTTATTTTGTGCTCAAAAAATATGGGGCAAATTTTTATTTTTATTTTTGCCTACAAAAAATAAAAGCCTAAAAATACGTTTTTGTAAAAAAAATTAAAAGTGAAAAGATAACTAAAACTTTCTGGCTTTAAATAAAAAATGCACATTTAATTGTTCCTTATTTTAGTTCTTTGAATTCTTCAAGATTTTTTTTTCTTAGTGTTGAAAATTATGGAATAAGTAGTTTACCAATAGAAATTAAAACCGAAAGTCGTAAATCGTGATTCAAGCAGGCAGTAGTAAGGTTTATAAAAAATAGATAAAATGTGTAAATTCATTTGAATTGTTTTTAAAAATTTTAGTGTCATTGCTATCTTATTTATATAATAACTTAAAATTTTTATACACATATCTAGTTTTAAGCTTATTTCATACTTTTGTCTAATTTAATTTAAATACGTCAATTATGCAATTATACATACCATTTGTAAATGTACTTTATGAGACGAAAGTCTTTCGGTGCACCTAATATTCTTAATAAACATTTAAAACCGGCCTCTGCATTATATACTGAATATTAACGAGTAGTTATAAAATGCGCTTTATCTGAAATCACTCAGCAAGCAACATTGGTTTTGGTTGGTACTGAGCGCAATTAAGATTTTCGCAATGCAGACCAGCGTTGCCACTTAGAAAATTTTATTTTACCAAATTTTACTGAAAACCTGCCCCAAATTTGTTTGCAACCTATGTACCAACAAATTTTAAGGGGATCGTAATTATTATAAGTGATATTCAAAAACTCAAAGTTTAATTATTATTTTTAGATTTTTATTTTATTGCTTAACAATAAAAATTATCTTGCGTTTTTTATTGTTTTGATCAGAAATAAAAGTTATTTTTTGATTTTTATTTTTCTCTTCAAGAATAAGAATTATTTCTGAGTTTTATTATCAGCCACTTGAGCAGTAAAATACTGAGTTGCAATATTTTCAACTAACTTGATGCTAGGAACTGCATGTTTTTACATAAATCATAAATCAAAAACTAACGTTTAGTTTTGATGAATAATATAAAAATCAGTAAATAATAATTAAATTAAATTTTAGTTGGTAAAGCTCAAAAACTAAAAATCATTTCTTAATTCGGTAGAACGTGCATTAAGCAGAATATTGAAGTTATCCAAAATGTGCTCCGACATTTGGAATGTGTTGATTTTTTTGTTTAATTTTTGGAAATAATCGTTATTTCTGTCCCTGAAATTTTACCATATAAACAATACATGCATTTTCACTTTCAGTTTTCACTTTATAAATTTACAAAAAAAAAACAAAAATAAATAAGTTTGTTTACAACATGTAATCTCCAAGAATTTGATTTTACTTCAATTATTTCATTATAAATGAAATTATTTATTAGAAATATATCAGCTTTAGTCCTTATGAAAAGAATAGATACATCTGAAATACTTTTTGGCATTTGTGATATATAACAGGGTTGTTTTGAAGTGAATTAAGTTTATGTCAGAGTTACTAAAAATGTAGGAAGTGAGCAAATAATTTTTTGCTTACAATTATTTTTGTTTGAGTTAATTCTTATTTGTTTGTAATTCTGAAAGAATACCTTAACTTCATAATTATTATTGCAACAATCCAATCAAATTACTAAGTAATATTTATAAATACAATACTTGAATTAAAAATACATCAATTTTGTATTCAGAAAAAAATAGTGACAAGGCTTGTATGAGAGTCTGCTTTGCGAAAATCAGAATGCGCTCAGTGGTACCCTCTTATTCGCTTCGTCTTCGCTCAATTTTTCTCTCTTTCGCCTGAGTCATGGCAACCCGCCTCCCCCCCATCAATCACACTTAGCACGCACTCAGCACGCTCTGTCGCATATTGTGCGCCTGTGCGTAAAGCCGGGAGTAGAATGATTGCGTATGCGTTTTTCATCCGTTTACTCGCTGGCGTTATAAAATAGAAGTATGTGAAAGCTTATGGGAGCGAGTTCAATGGTTGTGAACGTTACGCTGGCAAAACGCTAGTTACGCAAGAAGGTTGAAAATACTTCAACTTTTCTTGCGTAACTAGCGTTTTTTGACAGTTCGTTACAAACAGAGAACAGCGAGAAAAAAATAAAAATAACGAGTTAACTTTCTGAGTGACATATCTATTGCGCGCTTCTTTTAACATAAAAATATCTATTGCGTTTAAAATGAAAATTATTGCATGGAACCTTTCAACGCTGAAAACTTAATTGCAGAAGTGCAAAAATATCCATGCATTTGGGCAAAATCAACGCAAGAATATCGAAACAAACTGAAACGTGCAAGAGCCTGGGACGAAATTGGGAAATCCTTAAATATTGAAGGTATGTTTTCTTTCAACACATTTTAAATAGCTCGTGGGCTGCAAATCCGTCATTATTACGCGGATTAGGGGTGGAGCACACATCGGCGAAGTAAAAGAGTCATTGCCTTCTATTTCGCCGCTGGGTGCTCTATTGTGGTATTGAGTTTTTAATCTATATATATATATAAAGCAAAACTTTGTCTGTCTGTCTGTCTGTCTGATGGCTATAGACTGCAAAACTACTGCGCCAATTGAGCTGAAACTTTAGCAGTAGATTTGTGTCCAGTACGAGATGGTTTAGGGAAAAAAATTTTGCCGTAAGACTTTGCTGGTTTTATTAGCAAAGTTCATAGAATTGCGTATTTATTTATAAAATTCTTCACATTTTATTCTTATTGAATTTCTTTTAGGAACTGAGTGCTTCAGCAAATGGCGGTCAATTCGAGACCGCTATGCTCGTGAGGTTTCCAAAAGTTTGAGGTCGGGAAGTGCAGCCGAAATCCCCAACAGTTACGAATATATGGAACAACTTTCATTTTTGAAGTCGTATGTGTTGCCGAGAAAGTAAGTATAATATATTATTATTCATATGCATTTAACAACGTTTCTTTCCGTTTTTATAGAACAACTTCAAGTGTGGCTCCAACCAATGTGGATGGAGTAAATGTTGCTGGCTTTGCTCCAATTCATATTTCAAATGATGGTTTTGGCAGTGTTGAAAATCTTTGTGATGATGATTTAATTATTGAAGATACAGAACCAAGCTTTTCTTTTGATAATGTAAGTTCGGAGCGGCCAGCTACATCTACTCCATCCACAATGGATAGCAACAGCAGCAGCTTTGGCCCTCGCACAAAGAAAGCAATCGCGTTGGAAGATAATTTCCGAAATTTTATGGTGAGAATGGCTGACATTCACGAAAAAAGGGCACAATCGCAAGTGTTGGCTGGAAGACACGATGGCTTCTATAATTTATTAACAAATAAATTTGATATGTTGCCTCTGGTTGAGCAGGAAGACGTGAAAATGTTTTTTTTTAACTATCTACATGATAAAATTAAAACATATCAACAATCTACATAGCTACGCTGCATCATTATCAATAAAAACACGCATAAAAAATACTATTTTTTGAGTCTTATTTTTGAGCAATCATTTTAGAATCATATCAAAGAATCCTTTATGAGTCTTTTTATTGCGTACTCATGAAACACGCATAAGAAATACTCTATTTAGAGTCATTTTTTTGAGGCAGTCAGAAAATGTTTGCAGGGAAGTTTTATTATTTGTTACCTCACTTAGAAAATACTTTCATGCGAGTTCAGCTCAGAGCAAAAAGTGATTGCACGCAAGGTTGTGAGTCCGGTTGAACTAAAAGTACCACTCAAGCTGAAATTGTTTTATACTTTTTAGTACGTTTTAAAAACATGATATGTTAAAATTTTGTTTTTGATTAATGATTAATAAATACATATATGTGAAAAAATTTAAAAACGATATCTTTTTTGCTTCTATGAAAAAAAAATACCCGATAAAAAATTTTTTTAATAAATATATTTAATGTTAATAAGTATATTTGTAACCTATATGTCCCCTTAATAATGAAAATTTTTGAGAAAATAGTGGTTTTGTATGTAATAAAAAGTAAACATAATATACAATTGCTTATGAAATTCCACATAATGTTTAAATATAATTTATTTGTAATTTTAATTTAGTTATAATTTTTATAAAATGTAATTTAATTTAATTTGTGTTGAAACAAGTACTTCTTTAAGGAATTCCTGAGTTGAAAGGCTGACTTGTTAGCATTGTTCGAAGAGCATGATCGGATTCTTCGATATGGTGTACTAATTTGTCTCCATAAACCTTCTCTGATAACTGTTCCGTTTGAATCGACCATGTCAACATAATCAGGAGGACAATACGATTTATCGGACAGTTTTAAAAAGTTATGTAAAACAACGGTAGCATTAACAATGACTTCGGATGACTCTGGAAACATATTCATAGTCCTATGAAAAATACGCCATCTGGCTGCAAGAATACCAAAAGCATTCTCAATTACTCTTCTGGCCCTGGAAAGACGTTTATTAAAATGCTCTCGCTGCTCATCCAGGAGCAGGCCTGGATATGGACACATTAAATTAATACGTAATGGAAATGCAGCATCACCAACAATGTAATGAGGCAAACTTGTGGCACTATCAGGTAAAGTTGATTCAGGTGGGAAATCTAAATTGTTATTGAACAATCTTTTCCCGAACTCTGAATGGGCCAAAATACCTCCATCGCTCTGACTACCGTACGCTCCAACGTCAACTTCGGTAAACGTATAGTTAGCGTCACAAATCGCAAGGAGCACAATGCTGTATACTCCTATAAATTAAAGGGAATATTGTTGAGTCAAGTAGTATTATTTCTTGGAAGTATTAGTAGTATTTCATACCCTTATAATTATAAAAATTCGACCCAGATTTCGGTAGACATGTGATGCTTACATGTTTGCCATCTATGGCACCAACGCAATTTGGTAAATTCCACATATTTTTGAAATCTTCTGCAACTTTCTTCCACTCGGTTGCATTTGGCGTAGAAATGTATATGGAGCTGAGAGCATCCCAAATAAAGTGGCAAGTCTCCAGAGTTATCATCCTCACAGACGAAACAGACATTTTAAACATAAGTGACAAATGTTGTCTGGTGGCTCCATGTGCAAGATAACTAGGCAATTATGAAACAGTACCTAAGTATGACTTTCTGTACTAAATATTAAAATATAAACTTACATTAGAGTCAGTAGGAGACGACATTTTGCAGGAATTGGTTCCCTGTTCGATGTTTTTTCGAGGCGTTCTTTTAATAAATTAAAGAGCGCATTGAACAATGGAACCGTCATTCGCGTCGCAATTTTAAATTGCTTAGGATCATTACATAGTTTTTGAAATGATGCTGCGTAGTATCCTGACGTGTTTCTATCCAAGAAATATTCGCGCACCCAAAATTGCCGTTCCTTACGAAGACTCTCGTACATTAATAAACACTCTCGTACCAAGCCTACTGTGAAAACAGTGTCTACAATTAACTCATCTTCTTCACCTCTATTTGATTCCATACTTGGTCTTTAAATCGAAATTATTAAAATATAAATTAAATTATTAATTAAGTTTAAATCGAAAACAAAATTGTGTTCTTTTGGCAGCTCGTAACAAATAGCGAACACCAAGAACAAAGAAAAGCAACGAGTTTATTCTTTGCAATTTTCAGGGATGACCCTTTATCATGAATTTTAATAAATATTTAAATAAGTTATTACTTGTAATTTTGATAAAATTCATTATTTTATGCTTATGGTTAGTAATTTATATTGCTAAACATAAAAATATTTTCAAGATCTTAGCGTTAATACACCTAAAATTGAATTTCAAAAATAAGGAAAACGTTGAATCATTTTGTATCCCTGCTCTAACTGCAAACTCTAAGCGCAATAATATATTTCATTGTACTCCCAACATATTTGGTTGCGTAAATTGCTCCAGCGAGTAAACGGATGAAAAACGCATACGCAACCATTCTACTCCCGGCTTAAGAGTCCGAACAGAACCAAAGCGGCTGTCGGTTGTCGTGTGCGCCGTGCAACAAAATGCATGTAAATCAGCGCAGGGCGCTCCATAGCTCCTCGTAACTTTTCACATGTACATAATGGCTGAATTACAATACTGCGTTAGGTCGGTCGGCCTTTGACAGCTCGACTAGAAACAATGGGTTCTTATGAAGCAACACAAAATATGACCTCATGCATTGCGTCGACCTCATCCCGTAAATATGAATTTGAGGGGGTGACGTACGATCAACGCTATGAGTAGCGACATGCTCAAGCTAGGTCGTGCTTTTGACATTCCATATTAACGCTGGGTTGCATTTTCGTTGAGCAATGCTAAAATGTGGGTATTCTTGGATTCCGATGGAAAACTCAGATTTTCATAGGATTATCGTGGGAATTTATATTTTGATGCGAGTTTTTTTTAAATTGATCAAATTTTTTAAATTAACATGCTGCTTAAGTAGTATAAAAATGATTTTGATGAATTTAGCATGATATTAATATTATTCAATTGTATTTCATATTAAAATTTATGCATTTTTTAGTATATTATAAATAATATTATAAGGGTATCCATGCAAAATGGCAAACTTATATATTGGTCAATTAGATATTTTAATGAGGTTGGTTGAGGACGAATACCCTTAATATCATTGTTTGAATAATATAACACACAAAGGAATGTTGTGGTAAGGTAGATTGGCAAATGCCGTTCACTTTGTTTTTGTAAAGTTGTACCCAAGTACTCACTAATTACAAGTGATTCAGCGAGCATTGTACAAGGGGGCGTGGCAGCTCGAATCTGCAATATTGAATAACTTTGGAATTATAGGTCGCACAACATTGGAATTAGGTGTTCGGCCTCGATTTACATGTGCCGTTCCACTGGTAAAATTTTATGGGCGTTGGGAAAAGGGTGTGGCACTTTTTCGGCTTCCCAAATTGTGGGTATAACTTTCGAACTATTAGTCACACATCAATGAAACTCGGTAAGAATGTACTATTTAGTCTTGTCCTTTGACTGGAAAAATTGAGTGAGCATTGGACAAGGGGGCATGGCACCGCCCATATAAGTCAAACTTATGGTATCAAATAGCTTTGGAGTTAAATGCCGCATAATAATGAAACTTGGCATGGAGTTGCCACTTGGTAATGTCCATCTACTAGAAAACCGAGACGGGCATTGTACAAGGGGGTGTGGCTCCGCCCATACAATTACAATTTTTGATATCGAATAGCCTATGAAAGTAAGTCACAAAACGTTGAATTTTAGAATAGAACTACTATTTGGTGATGCATTTCTTCTAAAAAATTTTGACAGGCATTGTTCAAGGAGCCACACCCCGCCCATACATGCCAAAGTTTTGATATCGAATAGCTATGGAAATTAAAGTCGCATTAGATTAAAACTCACAATGGAGTTCCACTTGGTGATATCCTTCTACGCCTATGGTACTTGTAAATTTGTACTACAGCACCAACTGGTGTCTAAGTTGGATCAAAGAAGATAGCGACAAAATACTCACCGTACCTGAAAATCACAATATACCAATTTTGATTCTAATCGCATAAATAATTGTACTGCAGCGCCCTCTGGTGTTCAATACAGGTCAAAAAAGATAGCAGCAAAACACTCAGCGTACATGAAAACCACTATATACCGAATTTCTTTAAACTTGTACTTAAGCGCCCTCTGGTGTTCAAGGTGGATAAAAATTGATTGAAATTGCCCCAAAACACGCACCGTACCAAAAAACTTCCATACACAAATTTACATGAATATTTCCAACTTTCTTTCGTTGACGAAATTTCCTACATTTTGCTCTCAAAATTTGCAAAAATTTCGGCAAAAATTAACAGTAATAATAATAATAAATAGCAGTAATTTTGACAAAAACAAGAAAAATAATGACATCAAGCAATCACATTTTATAAAAAAAAACAATATACATATATATATATATATATAAACATATCGATCAATCAAGGAAAAATTTTTTGCCATAAAGACTGAAATGTGTTTCCAGAAATTCCATTTTAAATTTTAATTTAGTTTTACATTTTATCATTAAATTGGAAAGCGTTCATTTATTTTGAAGCTTCTAGTCCGAATTTTCACATTAATATGTAACATTTTTCATTATTTCGCAGATTATATTACATTTAATAAAAAGATCTTAGCTTTCTAAAGTAGGTTTTATGGTTCTTAATGATTTTATGAGAATATCTTTTAATTTTTTATTGATTAAAATTATAATAGCATGATTTCGAAAAAAAGGGACGTTTTGTGGGATTTTTAGTATAGCTGCTTTTATTGGCATCACCAAAATGATAGACGCACGATCTGTCAACGCAACATTTAGTTTTGCAAAGTTTGAGGTCGTCCGTTTTGGCAGCTTATATCGTAAAGTTTTTACAACGGAGACCAAAGTACGGTCAAAGGCCGACCGACCTAACGCAGTATTGTAATTCAGCTATAAAGCTCACAACATAAGAGAATATAATTCAGTCGTTCGCTGACGTTGATGCTGTGAGTGCCTATGTCGTTTTGCGCTGCAAATTATATATACACTCATGAAAAATCAACTTATTGTTGATTTATAATACTTATGCACATACTTTTTTAGTTTGTAGAATTTTATATTCGTACACTGAAAAAAAAAGTTAACTTAAAATTAAACACAATGTGTTGTTAATTTGACTTTTTTTTCATATGTTTTTCAAAATTTTTAAACACATTTGCTCTTACTTTGACGAAATTTGTTGCAAGCTATTTTTTAAACACAAATATCGTCAAATTAATAACAATTGTCGTCAATTTTAACACATTTTTTTGCAGTGTATGTATAAAGGTTTCATATAATTAATACATATTAGCTATTAAAACATTTTACATTGTTCATTCACATTCCTTATTCATTTTTTAATACTTAATTTTTTGATTACTTGCTAACTTATTTTATTTAATTCCTTATTATTACTTACATATTTTTTGTTATTAATTTTAATTGTTCATATATGTTAAGATTTTATAATATTAAAATAATTACTCGTATATATTAAGGTTTTATATTGGTTTCATATTAATGTTTTATATAACTCATTCATATTACCTATTAAGATTCTTTACATTATTCATTCATATTAATTATATTTATTAATTTCATAGAAGAAATAATGAACAATACCGATAACTAAAAATAAAAACATAAAATAAAAAAAATAAACTTACAAATCTAGATAATTGTGACAATTATTTCGGTCAGTGTGCGCAATTCGAGAGAGCACCAATACTAACAAGACAAAATAAAATGTGACTGTGTTAGAATGCCCAGCCCTGATGTAAATCTATGCAGCCGCCAAAAATTAAATGGCGGTAGAAATCCGCGACGGAAAAACGCCAGAATAGAATCAATTCTATTTTTTTTCCGACGGCTGGCGGATCTCTCTTTGAGTGGTGTAAGTGTTGCCATATTTTAGCTAAGAATTGAATGTGTTCAGTACTATTTTCTTAGTTTTTACCATGAGCTGACGTTTGGTTTTGTGTGTGTGTGTTGCATTCCATGAGCTGACATTTCGTTTTGTGTGTGTATGTGTTGAATTTGTTCCATTTACACAACGAAAATCAACGCTGATCCGACAACCGACAACCGCTCCTATTCTGGACGTGTTCTCAGCGGATTTGTCCGAGAGACGACCGTCATCTGACAGCCGCTTTGGTTCTGTTCGGGCTCTAATGTGTTCCTTTTACCCAACATTTAGACCAGTGTCACAGTGCACAAGTGTGAGCAAACAATCTCTCTTTGGCTTACACTGTGAAAATTTTACTTCGCAGGAGGCTTAAAGAAATTTTTTATTATTGACATTAAGCGGCATTCTAAATGAAAGCTGGTGTATGAAATTGAATTGAAATTAATGAAATTTTTTACTAGGTTAATAGTGTGCAATATTATTTATTGTCTAGGGGCCGCATTATTAATAATAATTAAAAATAACATTAATATTAATATTAAATTAATAATATTCTTTTACTAATAACATTAGGTGTGTTTTTTTGGCATCGCTATATACGCTTGTCTAAAAAACCGCTCATCGGCGCTTAATATTTCGCTTAACTTTTTTCTTCAAAACTTTGCAGCATTGCGTGTTACTGTCAAATATTGAACATTATTATTTATAAGCAGAAATGGACAAAGTTTATTTTTATCAAACTGTAACACATTTTCTGCTCAAAATGGACAACTCTGAGGAAACTCAAGTAATAATACTAACAAATTCGTCTCTGCATAATACAGGTCTCAAGAACTCTTCCTTTTGATGCTTCTAGCAGCAGCGGATGTAGAAGGCATCTCAGGCTCCAGTTCTGGTGACTCTGGCACATTGATTCGCTCAAAGAGGTACTCCACTTCCAAGTCAATGTCCACATTGATTTTCTTTCTGGCATGCTTGAATTGAATGCTTGAAGGAGACGGCATCACGTTTCCCAAGAATGGACAAGTGCTCTCTGTGCACTATACCGGAACTCTGGCTGATGGAAAGAAATTTGATTCATCGCGTGATCGCGAAAGGCCTTTCAAGTTCACCATTGGCAAAGGCGAGGTAATTCGCGGCTGGGATGAGGGTGTCGCCCAATTGTCTGTTGGTCAGCGTGCTAAGTTGATCTGCTCACCGGATTATGCTTATGGCAGTCGCGGACATCCAGGTGTAATTCCGCCAAACGCTACACTCACCTTTGACGTTGAGTTGCTCAAGGTCGAATAAGTGCAGCATAGCCAAATACAATAACAACAACCACAACATCCGATTTAATAATAACCCGCAAGAAAAACAATTACAATTAATTCCACAATAAAAACAAAAGCAATTTTTAACAAGAACTAATCAGCACTTTAATCGAATCTCTTGAAATAATCAACATTCTGAAAAAACATCTAAATCTATTTAGATCATCAACACAGCATCAAAATTCCATCGCTGACATGGAGATTAAAGTACCGAACCTAGCCAGCAGCATTTGACTTAATTGAGCAAAAGACAGAGTTTTTGAATTTGTACATTTTTTCTAATTTAATTTTATATATAATCTTCTAAATATGATCTTATGGAAATGGCTTTCTTTTGGCGTTATCCAAATAAATCTAGATTGTTGGCCATTTTGTGCAAATAGAACATATTGTGTCATTTGTTGCTTTGTTTACTTTTGATTGTGATTTTTTTTTTATTTTTTGTGACATAAACATGGTTGTTTTTCAAAAAGTGATGCCAATAAATTACGTAGACTATAATTTTCTTGATCTGGCAATAGTGTTTCTATCGGCGACTATGAGCTAAGCGGCTATAATTATCCTGTCTTAGCTAAGCAATTTTTTGTATGAAAAATATTGTTAAGCGTATATAGCGATGCTAAAAAAACGCACCTATTATACCGACTCCTAATTGTAATATTATTTATATTGCATATAACTTCAAAATAAAAAAAAAACTGGTAGCGCGCCCTACTTTCTTCGGAAAAATTATGTAATGCGCTTACCCAAAACAATTATCAAAAAAAAAGTATGCATATTCCCACATTTGGATGAACATTTTTTTATGTGTAAGCATACTAAAAAATTACGCAATAAATTGCTCGCATACGTTGCATAGAAGCGTGGTGTTAACTAGTCAAAAGTGAAACATCGACTGAGCGCTCTTGCTACGAATAATCGTCAGCGTCGGTGTGCAAGCACGACAGTCAGTTTTATGTCGGTGTAAATCAGGGCTGCCAACTAGGGGGAATTTAGACCCGAGGGGGGAGTGTGGTTTTTAGTTTGGGGGAGTGTGGCAATTAGTTAATATTGGGGGGAATTGATTAAATTTTTACTTTTGTTTTGCTTAATTCATTTAAAAATAATATCAAATCATACAATCGTACCATATTGATATGCCACAAAATCTTTGCTAAGTTTCTATATTAATGAACATACCCACTGCATTGAAAAGCGTAGTTGGCAACGTAGATTTCTTCGCTTTTGACTTTTTGACCCCTTCTACCTCATGTTATATCCAATGAAGCACTTATAGCTATTGATAACGAAAATCGCTCCTTAAGAGCAATCGAATTTGAAAATGATAATACTAATGATTTTTGGTCTTACATTGCGAGCTTAAAAAATAAAGCTAAGGAACCAATACTCCCAATTTTAATTAAATTAGCTCAACCCATTTTTACTTTGCCGCATTCTACGGCTTCAGTGGAAAGAATATTTTCTCAAATAAATTTGAACAAAATCGCATTAAGGAACAGTTTATCCACAGAAGTCATAAGAGGTATACTTCATACAAAAACATTTCTTAAAGATCTAAATTTGTAGTAACCGATAAACATTTAAAAAAGTTTAATCAACTTATGTACGATCACAAAAAGTGAATCCAAAACGTTAATCTGTTTTGTTTTTAATTTAATTTATTTAAAAAACATATTCCCCGACCTCGAAAACACAGTATGTTTTATAATATTTTAAAAGACTTGAATTTTTCAAAAACCTTAAAATTTTAGTTTATAGAATGCATAATATATATGAAAAAGTCAATAATGTATAATAGAAATATAATATAATATTAGAATATAATATATATATTAGAAATTTATTGAAATGCTTTGAAAATTATCAAATACTAGTGTTTCTTTTGTTATGTCATGTTATATTATAGTTTTATGAAATTTTTTGTGCTAAAAATCACAAAATGTACATAACCAAAAAAAATGTGTACCTTTTAAATTTAAAAATTAAAAATGTTCTGAAAATATTATCTAATTAAAGACTGTTTTGAATTAAACATGTTTTTTTTTTTGGGGGGAATCTGTTGCCAAATGGGGGAATTTTATCGTCAGAATTGGGGAATTGGGTTTAAACGAGTTGGCAGCCCTGGTGTAAATATATGAAGTTTCACGAAGCACGCGTGCATAGGTGTGGCCGACACTGATTTAGACAAAACGATATAAAAAAATTTCGAGCTATGAAGATAATGAAGTCTATAACACCTATTATAATTTAATTATTAATTTTTGACATAATGAATCACACCTTTTTATTGCAGCCGGACAATCGATTATTCGGATAATCGATGTACGGATTTTACAGTGTATCAATTAAACCAGGCCTAATCACAAAAGTGGCCCTTGTGGCCCAATTATTAAAATTAAATAAAACTCACATTTTGCTTGCGCCAAATTTACGACGAAATGCACTTGCGAAAATCAACAATAATAAACAACAACAACATAGCATCGGAACGCACAAGCTGTGCGGCACGACCACCAAACATATTGCATTGTTATTGTGCGTATGTAATTCAGACGATCTCGTGTTTTGCTACGCATGCTTGTCGCGTATATATTTTGTTTTTGAGATTTTTTTATCAACACATTCTTTGCACTTGCAAAAAGCAACAAAGTAGGATGCCGTCGATGGTGTTGACGCTAACATGTTCGCTTTTCTTGTTGGTAATGCATTTTGTTGTTCATTCTAATCAAGGCCTGAATTAAACATATAATCGAACGAAAAAAAAACTAATTGAACTCAGGGATTAAAAATGCACAAAAATTTTCATAGTTTCTGTTTCGCATTTGTTTTGACTATGAAAAAAAACGAATAGTCACAGCAGCAGCAAGCGATCGTTTTTTGAAGTCGTGTCTGCTTTGCTGCTTCAATTTTATAACATTAACGAAGCCACAGCAACAGCTAGCGGTCCAATTTGGCAGTCGTGTCGCCTTTGCTGCTTTAATTTGTAAACATTTACAAAGCGGCAGCAACAGCAAGCGATCGAATTTTGAAGTCGCCTTCTTTCTGCTACTGTGTGCTTCAAACATTTTTCAAGCAGCAGTCATATATTTCTAAATGCTGTGCTGCTGCGCTATATTCAGATGCTGACTGTTGCTGTGCTATATGCAGCAGCTACTGCTGATGTGCTGTATGCTGCAGTGTACAGTTATTTGCAGTTGCTACTGCGCAATATTCAGTAGCTTGCTGCTTTTGTGCTTTATGCAGCAGTGTACAGTTGCTGTTTGCAGTCGCTGCTGCTATTGCTTCAATATTTTGTAACGGTAGCGGATGAGCAGTCTTTATGCATTTTTTTAAGTTTAAGGGGTCATATAGGTTACAAATTTAAAAAAAAAATTATTCGAGAATTGTTTTTCAGAGAGAGAAAAAAGATATCGTTTTCAAATTGTGCACACATATTTATTACATTTATTTCAGTTTTAGAGGGTAGCTGATTTCGAATCCGACTTCAGAATTTTAAAATTGTGAAATTTTTACCCTATTGGGTTGCCACCTAAAAATATACTTTTTAAAAGTTTTAAACATTATCCAACAGTTTTAGGGGCTCGCTGATTTCGAATCTGAAGTCAAAATTTTAAAATTCAAGATGGCTGATAGGGTTGCCACCTACTTTTTTTATTTTTACGAATTCGGTGCTGGGGCGAACACTAGGTAAAAATGGGTAGCTGAATCCGAATCCATTGTCAGAATTTCAAAATTGTGAAATTTTTAACCCTATAGGGTTGCCACCTAAAAATATGCTTTGTTAAGGGTTTTAAACATTATCTGATGTTTTTAACATTATCTGAGGTTTTAAACATTAAACTGATAGGGTTGCCACCTAATTTTTTTATTTTTACGAATTCGGTGCTGGGGCGAACACTAGGTAAAAATGGGTCGCTGAACCCGAATCCGTTGTCAGGATTTCAAAATTATGAAATTTTCAACAATGTGGCAACCCTATTATTGGCATTTTTTTTTTAAATCAAACAACGTCAAAAACCGTCTTTAAATGTTAATAAATATATGTGCAAAATTTGAAAACGATATCTTTTTTCCTTCTATGAAAAACAATTCCCGAAAAAAATTGTTTTTTTTTAATTTGTAACCTATATGACCCCTTAAACTTAAAAAAATGCACAAAGACTGCTCATCCGCTACCGTTACAAAATATTGAAGCAATAGCAGCAGCGACTTTTTTTTTATTTATTTTTTTTTTAGCAGCAGCAACTAGAGATGGGTCGTTCCGAACATGTATAGTTCCTGGAACTATGTTCACAGTCGGACATAGTTCCAATCGTTCCTTCCATTCATTTTTAGCATGTTCAAACAGTTCCGGTTGCCATGAATTTTTTTCTATAAATCAATATGAACCGACTTCTCTTTCACACATATTATGGCTTACACGAATTTGTGATCGACTATAAGTGCAAAGATATGTTTGCGAACGAACGAAACAACTGATGTGTGAAATGGTAAGATGACACTTCGACGTTCTTGTTGCGCGCAATGCGGTGTTTATTTTGTTTTGAACATGCTTTCATTCAATCGAATGGAACTGCGGAACTAAATAGTTCCGCGAACATGTTACAATCTGCTGCATATGAGTTGCATGAGTTTCATTCAATCAAATGGAACTGCGGAGCTAAATAGTTCCGTGGACATGTTACAATCTGCTGCATATGATTTGCATGAGTTTCATTCAATCAAATGGAACTGCGAAGCTAAATAGTTCCGCGGACACGTTTTGCAACTCGAGAGTACTCAATTTGTTCTTTTTAAGCACTTATAAGTTCATACGAACGGACGGACAGACAGACGGACATGGATAAATCGACTTGGGTAGTGATGCTGATCAAGAATATATATATTTTGCTATACCTATGCCTCTTTATGGGGCTTACAAACAGAGTGACAAAATTAATGCCCCTATTGCGTTTTTCTATGGGAGCCCCCTAAGGAGTAGTCGGAGGGAATAGGTACCTGAGGAAAAAATGTTCCTTTTTCAAAAGTAATGGGGGCAATCATACATATTAATCCTCTTCGGCCTTCTCTTAAAGCCCTTCTGTTCGGGTGTAGAGAATACATATACAAAAACCATAAAAAAATTGCTACTACAGCTCAAAGGAACTACATAGTTCCGCGGACATGTTTCCGCGAACTAGTTCCGCAGTACAAAAGAATCGTTCCATTTTCGTTCCGACCTTGGAACTGTTTAGCACAAGCCTAGCAGCAACTGCAAACAACAACTGTACACTGCTGCATAAAGCACAAAAGCAGCTAGCTACTGAATATTGCGTAGTAGCAACTGCAAATAACTGTACACTGCAGCATACAGCACAGCAGCAGTAGCTACTGCATATAGCACAGCAACAGTCAGCATCTGAATATAGCGCAGCAGCACAGCATTTAGAAATATATGACTACTGCTTGAAAAATGTTTGAAGCACACAGTAGCAGAAAGAAGGCGACTTCAAAATTCGATCGCTTGCTGTTGCTGCCGCTTTGTAAATGTTTACAAATTAAAGCAGCAAAGGCGACACCAAAGATAACAAGATGGGAAACTTCTGTGGGGAATCTAAAAATTGCAAAAAGTAAACACACATACGAGAGAAACCATTTCACCACAAATAGTGAGGTGAATATGTCAGTTTCGGGTTATGTTCCTTAACCCTTCCAACACGTTTATTTTGATTGGCTTTATAACGAAAACAAAAATATCTAAAGTTCTCTAAATATTCTTATATATGCTAAAAATATTTATTTTTGTGCTTTAGCTTCATGTTCAATAAGATTTTATACATAAAAAACCACACTATTTCCTTGAGAAAAGCAAAAAATTTGTGCATGTAACGTAAAGGTTAATAATATCAGCTGGGTGAATTTATGAATGAAATGTTTTTTTCCCATGCAACTGTTAGAAGTAGTGCTGCCAACTTATCTTCTTTAGGATAGCTTTTAATTTTTCCTTTTATTAGGTTTTTAATTTTTATTTCGGTTTTTAGGATAGCTACGCCTAAATTTCTCTTATAAATCTGCAATGATGATCATAGGAAATTAATTGCGTCTACGGAAGTCAAAATATATAAGCTGGTAAACTTAATTGATTCATAGCCTGAATTTTAATAAATAACATGATTGAAATAATAAAAGCATGTGTAATTAAATATTTTGTTATTATTTGCCTAAAGATACATTTATTATTGCTCATAATTTCTTATTATTATATGAGTCAAAATTAAGTATCCGGAATATTTCCATAAATGTAATAGATATTCCCTTAAATTCAGAAAGGATAAGTAATGATATAAATTGGAGTTATTAGTATGAGGACTGAGCCGTAGGAATATAAATGGAAAAATAATATTTATGGCAAATAATGGAATAATATGTGAAATGACATTAAACTTAATATATTAAGCAAATACATAATCAAAGCAATTTTACAAATTTTATAGATAAAACAAATGCTAGTTCGTACCAAAGCAATATTCATTCCAACTAAGCAAATTTTCAAAGAAAACAATGATAGTTGATAACTCTGATGGGATGAAAAATAACAGAACTTTTACAAAACGGTCGTGGTGAAAATAAAAATCTATTTACAAATACAACAAGTGGCAAAATTTGCAAACTTTGTTAGGCGATTAAGATTGTGCATGTATTATAAGAATAAAAATAAGAATAAGAAAATGCATGTATTATTTGAGTGTTAAACAGATTCCTTTAACATAACTTAAAGATTTAAATATTCAAACACTCAATCCATACATTATTTTTCTTGTTTGTAAACGAAGTTTCAGTAGAAAAATGCAGAAGAAGAACAAGAGCGTTCCTTTTTTAAATTTCACCTCGAATAGCGGGGGTTTGTGTAGAATAGCGGGGGTTTGTGTAAAAATAAAATTTTTCAAAAATGTTGACAAATACAACAACTGAAGAAATTGGCAAACTTTAAACGCATGTATGAACTAAAATAATGGGACTTAGTAATCAGTTTTGGTTGCAAACAGTTTATTGCAACTAAACTTAAATATTTATATCATAATAAATAGATAATATGCATTATTTTCAGGGGTTGCAAAGTGACTTCTTCGAGAGTTTGCGGCCGATGAAGAACAAGAGTAAAATTCAGGGTTGATTTTTCATCGCACTAATACATGCAAATTTTTTTTGAGGTTATGTTTTTTAAGTTTCCCATATTGTTATCTTTGGGCGACACGACTGCCAAATTTGACCGCTAGCTGTTGCTGTGGCTTCGTTAATGTTATAAAATTGAAGCAGCAAAGCAGACACGACTTCAAAAACCGATCGCTTGCTGCTGCTGTGACTATTCGTTTTTTTCATAGTTTGAAGCAGAGCAACCTATATTTATGGAGAATTGCAAATGCGACAGCACAGCAATAGTGAAAATTTTGATGCTTTTGCTAATTTGACTGCAGCAATTTAAACCCTGATTGAACTCCCTAAATTACCTTTTAAATTTTTAAAACGTCAAACAGACAACCAAATTTCACGATCTATTGCTCTATATTTTTTTCACATTGGCGAGCTAACAAAAATTGAAGCCGACAGACTTGCAGTATGTGGCCACGAGCTTAAAAAAAGAAAGCTAAATCGGAAAAAAAGGTAAAGATAAGCTAAATGTCTTGAAGCAGAATCTAAAAAAACCCAGCTTTTTTTTAAACAATTTTAAGGTTTTTATTTTATTTAAAACATAAAATTTATTTTTGTTTTTACATAGGTAAATTTATTTACATAGGTACGTAGGTTTCATAGGTAAAAATTCGTATAACTCAAAAAACATAAAAAAAAGATTATAAAGGGTGTTTTTTTAGGGGTTTGTTTTTCGAATAGAGATAAAACTGGCATTTTGTGGTCAAATCTGACAACTCTAATGTCATTTATGTTCAGTTTGGTTTGCCATTTCATCATGAACAGGTTGTCAAAAGAACAACGCTTGCAAATCGTGCAAATTTATTTCGAAAATAATGGTTCAGTTCGCGAAGTTTACCGCAAGCTCCGTCCATTTTATGGTCGTCCATTAGAGCAATTAATTCGGTTAACCATGGGTCGTTTTCGCACTACGTTTACTCTATGTGATAATACGCATCCGCAGAGACGTCGAACAGTGCGCACCGAAGAAACAATTGCCGCTGTAGAGCAAAATGTTGAAGAGGACCCGAATGAATCGATTCACCACCGTGCACAGCAATAGAGCCATGATAACCGACTATTTTGTTCCCGAATTGGATGGCATGAATGTGGATGAGTTGTGGTTCCAACAAGACGGCGCTACATGCCACACAGCGCACGTCGCAATCGATTTATTGAAGGAAACATTCGATGAGCGCATAATTTCGCGGAATGGACCTGTCAATTGGCCACCAAGATCGTGTGATTTGACACCATTGGATTACCATTCTTTGGGGATATGTGAAGTCGCTCGTCTACGCCAACAAACCAGAAACGTTAGGGGACTTGGAGGCCAACATTCGTGGCGTTATTGCCGACATACGGCCCCATATGCTCGAAAAAGTGGTTGAAAATTGGACCTGTAGAATTGGCTTTATTCAAGCCAGCAGCGGCGGCCACATACCCGAAATCATATTTAAACATTAATGGCATAAAATTATCCTTCCAATAAAGCCAAATTGATGGGCATTCAAACGATTTTCTTGTGTTTTATTTCAATTCGAAGTTCTATACCTCTAAAAAAAACACCCTTTATATGGATACATATAAAAAAATTGTATTTGTAATTCATTTCGAAAGATAAACAAAAATATATTTAAGGTTAGTTAAATCAGCCTTCTTATTCATTACTAGATTTAAAAATAATCAATTTCAATTGTTAAGACTAATTGTTGAGCTCGTGGCCAAGTAAGTTAATGAAGAAAGCAACAATTTGCCAGCAACTTCTGGAACCTTTTATCACCCAGCCAATATATGCGTACTTTTTGCTTGTATTTACAAAAATGTACCTTCTTTAATAATATATTCATGTCGAGCGATTCATGTGAATCGCTCACAGAGCTCGAGTCACTTTCCGATTCATTTTGCAGTGCATTTCTATAATTATTAATTCCATTACTAATGACGTAAATAAACACAAGTACCAATATTCAGTCCTATTCTAGGATCGTAATAAATCTACGAACGTAAGCCTACGCTACGAATACGAGAACTTTGCTATGCTAGGTTCCAAACAAAACAAAGTGGAATGTTGCTTCATTGAAATTTAATTTCGAAAACAGCTGTTTTTGACAGGAGACATGCAATTTTAAAAAAAATTATTAATTAAAGTGTTAAGTTTAATGATTTTCAAATAAAAAGCGATTTAAAATTAATTCCATTGCAATCTAACCCTTCGAGCCACACCCTCACTCCAGTAACATAGCGCCACATGGGGGAATGTCATCGCCCCACGCATAAACATCGTTGTAAAATCCAGAATTTTGGATATATAAGCTTAAAACTTTACATGGTTACTATTTTTGGTCTTGTTCATTTTGTATAGTTATTTTCTAATATTTTAAAAATGGCTGACTTTAGGAGCGCGGCCAAGTCAAAAAAATGTGATAAATAAGCTCTTTTACTAAAAAATTCATAACTTTTACAGTTTTTAATTTAAGATCTAAGAATTTATGTTAGAAGGCATTAAATACGTTGCTACAAAGACAAAATATCAGTCATAGCCTTAGGTACAAAAAACATAAAAAAAAAAAAAATAAATAACTGGCCATTTCAGCCCTTGAAAGGACTTTGACCTAGCTTCTTATGAACAATTGTGTTGTGCGTGTTATTAAGGTTGTACACAAACCGAGAAACGGACCTACATGTCTAACGCCGACTCCGAACGGCGATGAACAGAATGTTCTTGTTCTCAAGAAGCTTTACATGGCATTTTTATTACTCTCTGAGGTTTGCCATTGTCTGCAGAGAGGTGGCGGCCGTACAGAAAAATTATTTTAATTCAAATAATTTTCTGTCGCTGCTGGGGTTCGAACCAGGGTCTCCAGGTTCGTTGACATAGCGGCCACGCACTTTAACCAACTACGCCACGGACGCCACAAAAAACATATTTATTCAAAAAACGAAAAACAAAAAGATTTTTTACCAATAACATTCAAATAAACTCATTCAGTGTTGTTTTTAAGACCTGAAAATATTTTTTTAAGTAATTTAATAATATATTTAAAAAAAAGTAGTAAAACAGTCAAATTCAGTCAAATTCAAATTCAATAGTTGAGACACTAAACGTATAAATTTTTACACAAAAATAAATTTTTTATTTTAATTTATCAATTTATATTCATACATACCTTTAAGCAATAAAAAATAATTACATTCAATAAAATGAAATATTTCAGTTATTTCTAAAAATATACACTAAGCCACACGTGGGATATATGAGAGCACCAGTCGATTTTAAACGAATGCCAACGACATACCAACGCATCCCTGACTTTCTAAATTGCATGAGAGTAAAGCTAGTTAAGTTGTGAACATCCAGATGGCGAGTATGCATAAAAAGTTTTTGATTTAAAAAAATAGGTTTTTTAAGGCATGGGGCGATGAAAAGCACCAGTGGGGCTCGAAGGGTTAAATTTTTGCACAGCTTGAGGAGAATATGTTACAAAGAAGACCTATGAAAGCTCGGCGAAAAGTATTGCGAGATTACAGCGATCCTTTTAACCCTAGAGAGGGAATCTACGTTGATTCGACATGTACATACATATTTTCAATTTTCTCATTTCTGTATCTTCCCAGCAGAAAAGTGGACCAAATTTGAAATAGTTCTGAACTAGTTTCAAAAAGGACCAGTACTAGTTCCACTACAATACCCTCTAACATTGAACGAACTGACGCTTTTTGCGGGTTGATGTCATAGGAAAAGACAATTGTCCCCATAAACACTCCTTTTTCCCCATATTTGAACTAGTAGCATTAGGAACATTTTTAAATTAGTTGCTTTCGCATTAGCCTAAAAATGGTTCCTTTTTAACTAGTTTTAAAGTGAACATTTTAAAAGTGTAAACGTTTAGTGCATTGGAGCAAAGGTCCTTAAGACCTGATTTGTACGATCTTTTCCATCCACAATTTAGAAATGCCTATAAATATTTTTTTTTTATTATTTTTTCTAGTGCACAGCAAATTTAAAAAAAGCCAGAACGCGTTTATTTTTTTTCTGCAATACTTTTGAAAACAAAAGCAAAGTGAACTGTTCTACACTGAACGCCTTTTGTACTCTTTCAGAGCTACTTCGAAATGCGCTAGAAATGAACTAGTTCACTTTTTCGATTGACTCCAAAATAACTGCTGGGTTGGTACTGCTTTCTCTTTTCACACAGTTTTAGTCGTTGATGTGTTCTTGCAGTGTGCTTACGTTTGGCGTAGCTTGGTACAGAGTAATTATTTTTTTCATGACAAAACTGAAAATTACCTTTAAGTGACTTTTACGTTTTGGTGCTTATTGTGCTATGTTATATTTTATTACTTTACATTATGTTTATAGTCTCAAAATGTCTAACAGAGGTGGAATATCGAATACTTTAATTGAAAAGCAGAGTGTGACAATTTGTGTGATTTTGAAGAGCTGAGTGAGGAAGAGTCTGCTGAAGAGAACACCGCTGAGAATATCGTTGAGGACACCGCTGAGAATATCGCCGAGGACACCGGTGAAGAAAATGATTTTTCTTCTGATTTGGAAAATGATGTATCACAAAATTTGGTAAGGCGATTCAATATCATTTAATTTTCTAATAAGGCAGTTCGTGGTAAGAACGGGCATATTTGGTCAGCTAAAAAAGGAAAGTCTCATATGCATAGATTAAATATTGTGCATGAAGGTCGGGGATCCACACGTCAAAAAAAAAACTTGACTGATCCTTTATTATGCTTTCAAAAGTAAATAGCCGATGAGATTATGGATGAAATTGTTCAATGGACTAATGTAGGCGTCCAAAGAGCGAACTATTCTATTAAAAGTACAACTGTTAGTCTTACGAATGCCACTGAAATCAAAGCATTGATCGAATTACTGCTTTTAACTGTAGCACTTAAAGATACCCATTTAACAACAGAAGAAGTTTTGCAAGCAATAGGTCCTCCATTTAGGAAAACAACCCAACCGGTAATACTTTGTCTTGTGTCTAAATCGTTTCCAAAGTCGGCATCACAGTACATCGTCAACTGAAAATCAGAATTCAAATTATAAATAATTCCGTAATTCAAAGTACCTCTTTTGTATTTGAAAACTCTTTTTACACTTTGCGAGTGGGTCATATCTGGATTCTGTAAAAATCTGCTTAACACTCCAACAATGTAAGAGAGATCAGGTCTAGTACAAACGACCAAGTACATAAGAGAACCCACAGCTTCACGGTACGGAAACGAATTAGCTTGATTGGCCTCGTTTTTTCTTAGATGATTTCCTAACTCAGCAGGAGTCGATAAAGAAACACAATCAGCATGATTAAAACGATCGAAGATCCTTTCTGCGTAAGCTCGCTGAAAAATTTTAAGTCTTTTGTTTTCTTTGTCCTACTTGAATTTGCAAGCCTACGAAAAACTTTGCATCCCTTTGTGCAATTTCGAACTCTTTATGAAGGCCAAGGCCATAAAATTTTTATCATTCCCACATATAAGGCCGTATCGACATAAAGAAGAAGATAAACAATTTTATGTACTGCCCCATACATATATGAAAACACAGTTATCAGCTAAAGCCTGTTTGAAACCAAAATTAGTGAGGAACTCAACAATTCGTTTGTTCCACTGTTTTGATGTATGCTTTAGAACATATAAGCTTTTGTGTAACCACTGTTTTGATGTCTGCTTAAGAACATATAAGCTTTTGTGTAAATGGCATACTCTATTATCCTTTTCGTAACCGTATGGTTGCTCCGTATAAATATTTTCTTCCAAGATGCCATGAAGGAATGCTGTTTTCAAGTCGAATTGTATAATATCCATCCACCTAGGAGCAATTGCCAAAACCATCTTTACAGATTGATATTGTACACCAACTGAATATATTTCAAAATAGTCAACGCCTTGAATTTGAGAAAACCCTCTCGCAACTAAACGAGCCTTAAATTTGTCAATTTGGCCATCTGCTTTGTACTTCTTAAAAATCCACCGATTTGTTATGACATGCATGTCATCTTTCCTTGGCACCAGGCTCCATGTTTTGTTGTTGATCCGCTTTACGATCAGATGGACAGACAGACTACGAGGATTTGGCAATCTACACTAAGGGAAAAAAATATTAAATTTATCCAAAAACTTTTTTAATTTATCCAAAAAGCGAGTCATTTTTGCACCAATAACGCATTTGAATAAATCGACCACGTAAATATTTAAAATTTATTTGAATACTTTTTTAATTTAATTAAATATTTAAATATTTAAACAGAATTAATAAAAAATATATTAAAATTATGCACGAATTTTTTTAAAATATCTTTCAAATATTTACTATTTTAAAATAAACTATCGCATTTAAAGAAAATTTGAATAAAAATATTGAATTTAAAAAAAAACATATTTAAATTGAATATGTTATTAATGGTTTTATGGTATTATTTTCTTCTTATTGCGTTCATCAAATGCCATTGCCTGTATAATTTATTATCGCTTCACTTTTTCGTTCTCTAATTTATACTATTTTTCTATACTATACTATTATACTAATACTATACTATTATACTATGTCAAACATAGTATAAATTACAGAACGAAAAAGTAATGTACAACATATGTTTAGGCAGAAGCAAACTATGCAGGTAAATGACAACCGGTCCAAGATATTCTTGAAAATACCGAGTTGCCACTCCACCCTACATAATTTAATTTCTTTGCCAAACATGCATAATATATTGCTCTTGCAACAATAACTAAATGAGAACTGTAAGAACTGCAAATGCAAGAAATAAACTCAGGAACAAAGTGCGATGCTGTTGCTGCTTGTCGGAGTATGTGTGTAAGTGCGCGATGCTGTTGCTGCTTGCTTGTATGAAATATGTGTGTACGTGTGTGGTATAAATAAAATTCAAATACGGGAAAAAAACGAGTTGTAAGGAAAATATTTGATTTATCCACGTAAATATTTAAATAAAATTGATACTCAGGCGTGGATAATGTTAATATGCATTATTTCCCTTAGTGTAGGATTTCTGTATGCTGAACTGCTATCACTTGCTATTGGCGTGCTACGTGGAGCATTTTCAGCGGTTTTCGATTTGGTTTCATACACTTCATTTAAGTTTTCATGGTTTTCGTTAAAAATCACATCTCTTCTTATCAATACTTTCTTATCTTGCGGATCATACGATACCCTGTAAGCTTTGCTTTCGTCATTGTAACCAACCATCATACCTCTAATGGAATTCTTCTCCCATTTTGTTCGCTGTTCTTTTGGGATATGGATGTATGTAGTGCTACGAAAAACACGTAGATGTCCCACAGTTGGTTTTCTGTTAAAACACTTTTCATAAGGTGTGCATCCATTAATCACTTCAGACGCAGTTCTATTTTTCAAATAAACTGCTGTGTGTGTTGCATCTGCCCACAAGTAAGATGGAAGCTTCCTTTCGTGCAGCATAGCTTTCGCACATTCGATTATAGTCCTATTTTGCCGTTCAATAAAACTGTTTTGTTCTGGAGCTCGTAGAGTTGTCAACTCGTGCTTGATTTTGTGTTGCAATAGAAAAATATTGACTTCTTCTTTGCAGAATTCCAGACCACAATCTGATCTTATACGTTTGATTGCATGTCAGCCAAAAATACCATAAGTCTGTTCAAAACATCTGTTTTGTTTTTAAGAAAATAGACAAAACAGTATCTGGAAAAATCGTCTTTCAGCAGTAAAAAGTAATTTGAACCTCCAATGGAAGGCGTACTTATCTTTCCATATAAGTCCATATGAAAAGTTTCTCCTGGTTTTGTTGCACGATTTCCACCTAACTTCGGGAATGATGTACGATGTTGTTTGCCTTAGGCACAGCCCTCGCCGAATGGCATATTATTCGGAATATTCTTTATGTTCATCTCTCGCAGGGTCTTAAAATTCACATGACCAAATCTTTCGTGCCACAACATTAAAGGTACCATCGGAGATAAATTGACTTCAGGTGTCGTCACAGGCGTTAAATTCATTCTATATAACTTATTATCACGTTCGCCATCCGCTACAATTTCTGGGCCTCTCAAAACTAAATGTTCCGTCAAAAGCTCTATGCTGCATACCATGCAGTACGAACATGATCGTATTTTGAGGTTAGGCCGCTTATTACTTTAGCTGTCACCATAGGCTCCTTTTGTTCGAGGTTCATATCTTTGAGTCTCTGAGCCAATGAAGTAACACTCGCACCGAAATCAACGAAGTTCTCTTCTTGCTCCATGTTTTCAGCATGCATGCATTTGAGTCTTGACCACATTTGCGCTGCTGTTGAACACTCGGTCATGTACTTCAGCTGGTCTAGCTCAATTCCTCTCATAATAAACGCTTGTGATTCAGCATCTTTTTCATCCTATGTTTGTGCGTTTGTAGAACTCTTGACTTCCGTGCCCGAAGTATATGGTTCCAACTTGTTCTCTGACATATAGATTTCCATTTGTCAGCACCAAAGCGGGTAGCTCTCTCCATTAAAACTATGGATTTTGACATTTTAATCTGAATTAAATCTCGGAACGCTAAAAACGTGGAACTTCTGTTATAGACAGTTCCTGAATCTGAAAATGATGTATCAACAGCCTTTGTATTTTCCATAAATTATAAGCGTAGCTGGGCCCATAACCTTTTACGCGTTTATAAAATATTCAATTAAAAGTATTTTATTTAAAACAATAAAAGATTAATTCAGATTATTTCAGATTACAAAAATGTCACTTATCGTATTAAATTATAAAACGGAAGAGAGAGACAAAGAAACGCAAAAAATAAATTTAAAAGAAAGAACTCTACAAATCAGTGTTGCAGTCAAAACATAATTAAATAAGATTATTTTCATTGGAAAACTAAAAGCACATAAAAAATAGAAGGTGTATGCTCAATAGAGTGGGTCGGTCTCCATACAAAAAAAAAAGTTTGAAAAGTGCACTCCTTATTTTAAAGATAACCTTGAGATAACTCCATAAACAAAAAAAAAATTTTTTTAACCCCCGGAAAAACCGCCAAAATGGTATTTTTTCCATAACTTATGCATTTAGTGTCCGATTGCAAAAAATGATATACCGTTAAAAAGAGCTTAACTAGTACTACATTTTCTTCTCAGAGCTTTTGGACTTTTGAAGTCATATTAATCTGGTAAACCCTGTTACCTCATTTCACCCTCTTTGAAATCAATTTTTTTTATCATAAAATTAAACTTCTTCAAAATTTGTTCACATCTTGCCCAAAAAGTTTTAAAAAAAAAATCAAATAACGTCAAAAACCGCTTCAAAAGTTCTGAAATATTTTATTTGTATTCTTTAAATTTTAATAAATACGTGTGCAAAATTTGAAAACGATATCTTGTTTCCTTCAATGTAAAAAAATTCCCGAATTTAAAAATTATAATTTAATTATTAATTAATAATGTATTTAAAAATTTGTAACCTATATGTCTCCTTAAAATTATATGTTTTTAATAAAATCCACACAAAGTATATGAATGTAGAAATCTACACCTCAACGTAGAATTCTGAATTTTTTCTACTCGTAGGACAAGGGTTAAGAAACACGATGTTGCAAGATAGACCAAACGGCCTCACTGTACAGGTTGCTTTATCTGTACTGATGTTGCTTTATCTGTACAGAGAAATGACACCATCAGTGGATATTATTTTAGATAAATTCGCTGAAAGTAAGCGTAAACTGGATTTAAAAATATAAGTTAGTTTTTTTATTATTTTTAATCACCTTAATCCTGTAACTAAAGTCTTTTTATTTTTTCTATTTTTTTCTATTCTAATAAATAACTAATGATAAAAATGTTAACATTATGTTTGCTGCCATTGTGGTAGAATTAACGATTTGAGTGCAATATTTGGACTCATTACACCATAGCCGCTATAGTTACGTACATTTTCTTTTATATACATATAGTTATAAAACCCCCAAAACAAATTCCTGATTGCGCCTCTGATGGTATAATAACCCAGGTAGACTTATTAGAGTTGAGTTCCTAGAATTCAACCTGCCTTTGCTGTCAAACTCTGAGCTGATATTGCCACATCTTGAATTTTGTGGGAAAAAGTAATTGGGTTGGGATTTTATAATGGGCTAAAGGGATAAAAATAATATAATAACAGAGCAACCTTAGTTTTTGTTTTTTTTTTTGATAATTAACTTAACTAAATTTTTAGATTCCAATAATATATTATATAACAAAGCATCATTGCAATATTTTGACACAATTGTTAATTATGGTTTTATTAGCACGCTTAGATATTCATATATACCGCACTTGTAAACAACGTAATAATAAAGAAATTCAATAAACAGAAGAAAGTAAATTATAAAATGAAAAAGAAGAAGCTTTTACAGCAATATTTTTACTAATTTATTATTTCCCATTATTTTTTGTTTTTTTTTTTTTTTGTATTCGGATTTTTTTATTAAGGTTTTTTATGCGAAAATGCATTCTGCATTTTAAAAAAAAAACTTTTTTACCTCATCGGGTAGATGAGCTTCTAGGCGTTTTAATTCATCCAAAAATGTTGGTGAAAGTTTTTTCAAGCCTCCCTTAGATGCTTGATCAACCCACGTCCAAGTACTTCGTTCGAATTCATATTCATCAAGCTTCAGTTTCCGAATGATGTAGCCCGATGCGTATTCTAAGGCATCCTCGTGAAGGAAGTCGATTTCTTGATCTTTAACCACAACATCGGGAAACGACTGCTCCAAGTAATCTTCAGAGTCCAAAGACAATTCCAAAGGCTGCGCTGAACTTAAAGATAGATTGCTGCCTTCAATGACTTTGGAGATAGATGCACTTATTAAGTCGATATTCAATCAACTGGTTCGGTCTGCTTCAACGTTTCCAGTGTTGTCCAGCAACTCCGTATTTTTTGCTGATTTTAATAAAAAGATACTGTATTATAATGTGTTTAGTTTAAAGATTTTCAAAGTTATATATTCTAACTGTTCCCCAACTGATGATTTTTTTTTAAAATAATGAAAAAATAAAAAAAAATGTGGAATGATACTTACCTATCATATATTTCCGTAATCTATTTTTAAATTCATTTGGGCTTGGATGATCGTGCAACCCCCCTTTGCTGCGGATTGTACTAAAAAAGTGTTCCAACAAGTCTTGGTTCAGCCTGTTCGTCAATAGATATTCCATATTGGACTTTTCTTTCACATACTTACGAAGAAATATTAAAGAATTGTTGGATATAAGAATCCCTTTTTGAAATGAAGCTAATGATTTTTGTTCGGGATGATCAGCGTACCCATAACATTACTCATTTCATTCAAAACTGCATCTTGGTATGGGGGATCAGTACCATATGGTCTTTTGCAAGGCATATTAGATGTCGCCATTTTAGAGTTGAAAATATAGAACCAATCATTGACGAGTTGGAAGAAATCTGCTGTTGGCCAAGCGCAGATCCACGGTGGGGCGATAAGGGCGATCGCCCCCTCCAAAGCTTTGTGAATATACAAGTTCTCTAAGCTAGTCTCATAACATATTCAGAATAAAGCATTTGTGCCTGAGTATTTATTTTAGCGTAAGCAAACAGTTCTATTAAATAAAGCAAAACCAGTACAGTATAATTTAAGTTTAAGTTTATTTATTTTATAATTTAGTATAATAAGAACAAGTTCTTTAAATATACAAAGATATAACTTAGAATAAAATATTACATATTTTAGAAAAATTTAATAATATTTGAGAAAAATTATTTAAACATTACATTGAATCATTTTGAAGTTTATATTAAGTTATGAAAATTTATAATAGAAAGCATATGTATGTAGTTTTGCTATAGATTTTAAGTGTTTAAAATGTAAAAATTGAAGATAAAGAATATTATGACAAAAACAGAAAAGAATCGAAGAAAGAAAATGGAGACAAAGATAAGAATTAAGAAAGATAAAATTAAGAAAAGTAAAATTAAGAAAAGTAAATGGTTACACTAACAAAGGCTTTGAAGTTAAGTAAACATACTAAATATGGCTTGCTTAAAGCTTCCAATTCCATCAAGTGATCTTAAATGGTGCGGTAAAGAATTCCACAATCGAATGGCATTAACGAAAAATAGCCTCGTTGAATTTAGGAATTTAAACGTTGGAACTATCAGTGTATTACTACGAACTGACTGGGAAAACTGCAATTTTTCGAAGAGATACAGAGTCGTTTTTAACCTAATTAGTTTATGCAGAAAGATACAATTTCTGGCATTAACCCGCATCCATCGGAAATTTCTAGAAACGAAAAGTACGTTGTGCATCAATTTGATGCAGATACAAAAAGACAATATTATTCATTGGAATATTTTCAATTAATTAACTATTCTAGCGCGATAAGTATAAGAATATCTCTAACTGTAGAACTGCTCACTTGTTTATTTTGATATTTTAGGAAGGTAGCCAAAATTCTGAATTTAAATATTCATATTTGTTTTTAATATATGAATGTGTTTCAAGAATTTGCATCAATTTGATGCAAACGATGGATGCGGGTTAAGGTAGCTAGTTAAGTCACAGCCAAGAATAGAATTCTTGTATTGTGAGATGTGATCGAATTTTCGAATGCCATAGACATATCGCGTTGCATGGTTGAATGCCACAAGCAGTTTGTGTTGAGAGCGTGAATCTAATTTGCTGTATATCAGTTCAGAGTACGTTATTATAGGTAATATCAACTGTACCACAAGCTTGCGCCTGGTTTCTAAGGGCGTAAAGTCTGCAGACATTCTTAGGTTTCTAAGGCAAAAATACATTTTGCGGGAAATGCTGTTTACATGATCGGTGCACGATAATGTAGAGTTAATGTGGAAAGCAAGACTCACAACATTGGATACAAGCTTTAGTTTTTTATCACCAATAAACAAGTCAGGGATATTTTCAACATATATTTTGGATGCAGATATTGGTAGAACAAAAGATTTAAGTGCATTTAGCTGCAAGCCGTTTCCTATGGCCCACTGGTTAATATCATGGAGGTCTTCATTGAGTCTACAACTCAAGTCTTCCAAGAGGCCAGTTCTACGGGAAATATGTAATTGAACATCATCCGCATAAGCATGCATTGATAAGTGTTTGCAAGTTGCGAAAATATCATTCAAGAAAACAGAAAAAATCAATGGGCCCAGAATCGAACCTTGGGGCACTCCACTGTGTACTAATTTAAATTGAGAGCACTTATCACCCACCCTAACTCTTTGCGACCTATTTGACAAATAGCTTTAACACAATAAGTAGTGATTAACGGTGTCAAAAGCCTTAGAAAAATCGAGCATGCAGAGAAGAGTAATCTGATCTTCATCATATGATTTTCGTACATCGTCCAAGACTTTCATGGTTGCAGTTGAACAACTATGGCCGGCTTTGAAGCCAGATTGTTGGGAAGATAGCATATTATTGGAGTTCAAGAAAGTTGAAATTTGATCTGCCATAATCGCTTCACACACCTTAGATGCGGAGGACAGAATACTAATTGGTTCGAAATCGTTGGCTTCAACCGCAGGTGATTTTTTTGCCAACGACGAGATTTTGAACAGGAACCACCTTAGCTATTTTCCAGGAGTAGGGGAATGAAGACGTGGAAAATATTTAATGATATAAATAATGCAAAACATTTTCAAGTCCAAAGAGAACATAAATAAATATTTCCCTCTTTTCATGAAATTATGAAAGAAACTAAAGATGGAGAATTAATAGAACCAAAAGTCACTGGTATTAAATTAGGAAAAACTGTAGTGAATGCTTTGGAAGTCGGTAGTCGGTTATCTAGCTTGTGTGAAACTAGATGGGTCGAGAGACATGATGGAGTTTTACGATTTCGTTTTGCGCTTCCGAAAATTATTGAAACCCTACACCATATATCTCAGTAGCATGATTCCAATTAGATTTTTCAAACCGGGAGATTATGTACAAAGTCATTTAATCCAAAAATGTAAGCCAAATATTTTGTATTTCCTTTTTAATTTTTATATAAGTTATGTAAAATATTTTTTTTAGTTCATGTACACATAAAGTCACTAAAAACTGGTTAACTCCTTTCTATTAAATATATTTGAAAAACTGTTTTTTTTTTAAATATCGCTGTTTTCGGGTTATTCCACAAAGCGATTTTTACAGTTTACAGAATATTTGGTTGCTTTTGATTTGATTTGACGAACTACGATCGCTCCCCCCAAATGAAGCTTCTGGATCCGCCACTGCTGTTGGCACGGCATTAAAAACTTCTTTGCCAATTGAATAGCACCGCCGAATTGCATTTGCGGTAGTATTAGAGAAGAGTTGCGCTGCTAATTTGACTTTTTGTCTTACTAAATATTAATGTAAAGTTATTGTAATCCGAATGAAATTTCAATTGAACTCATTTACCTGCATGATGCACAGTAAAATGCTCTTCTGTTATCATATATATAATTGACAGATAAGATTCACGGGTCAATTGCATAACTTCCTTCATGGTTTGCGCTGTAATTAATGTCTCTTGAAAATAGAGACCAGTGTCTACAAAATGGTTCCTTATTAACTTGAGTAAATGAGGAACATCTGCAAATAAAAATATTTTATTTTCCACTCTGGCAGGATTCTCAAACCAAGGTTTACCTTTAACGTATATAATTTTCAAGAATTATTTTAAAATAAACTTTTTCATAGTAATATTCGATGGATTCACCTATTGAAATATCAAGTTCTCTCCATAATGACTGGTTAGTAGAACCCATGTCTGACACCATTGCGACTACTGGATATCCAGATTCATTCAGTGCCTTGATGATTTCAAATAGAATGGCTTTTGTCATTTTGCAATCAAATGAGTAAAACACTGGTTGCTTCTAAGACGATTTTAAACCACGTACCTTCGCTGAAGTTTATTTTTTGAGACCATCTTCGTAACGTGTCCACTCATGGCAATGGAAATCCTAAATTATAGAAATGTCTATATGCTCGAGCTCCAGCAGCATGAAGGCTGAGACCGAAGGATATATCCTCCAAGCACCAATGAATTTATTTGTTGGGATTCCCTAATTTGCGCATTTGACCATTGGTAAAAATTGCTTGCAATCCCTCTATTTCTCGGGATTGCTCCTTCAGTTTCGCAACTTCCTTTTCAAGCATGTTTACTTTCTGGTCAAGCACTGCAACATGATTTAAATTATTCCAATCAGAACTGAACAATAGAATAAAGAATTAAAAAACTATCAACTTAAAACACTGTTGAATACTTACTCAGTTTGAGTGCTGCAATCAACTTTTTTGTTTTCAAATACCACTTGTGTAAAATTTGGCATAAATTGTGATTTGTTGCACAAGTGCTGAGGGACTGCATAAGGCATCAGTCGCGACCTCTTTGCAAAAGAATTACCCGGAGCATTGATAAAGTCAAATTGCGAAAAGTGTTTTGCACAAACCCTCCATGTAGCCTTCAACTCTACACCACAACACTCAATCCAATTTCGTCTCTTTTCTTCATCTTTTGGAACCCGAAAAAATTTAACATTTTCTTTGCTCCAAATCTTGCAACACAAAGCACAACTAATATTCGGCATAATTAATAATTATATTTCTTAATAATAAAATAATTAATTTAAAAAATTCTGCTTAACAACAAAAATTAATTACAAAAGTCGAGATATTTTAAACTAAAAACAATTTATAAAATGATTATCAAAGCACTGTTGAGTACAATAACTTGAACTTTCTTTAATCTTTCTTGTGCTTTCTATAAATTCTCAGAAACTTTGCTTACCTTTTTTATTTTTAGTAATCCCCTTATTAAAAGAACAACTAGCCTTGTCCTCTTTTCTCTCGCTTTAAGAAATTGACGAAAACTTCCTTGTTCTTAAAATCACTCATCTCTGATTGAGTGCTAAATTTATTCGCTTAACTGTACTAAAGTACTAGATTAAACGCTTAATTCATATAAATTTATTGCACTAATTTTTGTTTTTAATTTATATATCTATTATAATTCGATATAATATTAAAAAATTTTCTTCTGGAAAGTCGGATTTTTGCTTAAAGATATGGCAGCACCGTATTTTGACAGCAACTTTTGCTGTCATTCTTATAAGTCTACCTGGGTTATTATACCATGCGTTAGTGCAGAAAAATATATCTGTTTCCGTACGCACTTCAAGTTACTTGAAGTCGCTTGAAGGCGTTTCTTTACACATTTTTCGAGCTCGAGACAGAAGAAGAACAAGCAAAATGCCACTCTCTCGAGCCTCGAAACTAGCTTGAACTTTGTTTGCACAATTTCTTCGAGCACGATAAGAACAAGCATCAAGAAGAACAAGAAAATGTCAAATTGGTGTAAATAAGAGCCTGAACAGAATCAAAAATCGTTGCGGCCTCCGATCTTTGTTGTTGGAAAATACATGCAAAATGTAGAAAAAAACGCAGCTCTTTTTCCGCAACGATAAATCGCACAATTAGAATCTATTCTATTTCTTCTCTTGCGACCGACGATTCTCTCTCTGAGTGCCATTTGTGTTGCCATATTTTTGCTAAGAATTGGCTGTGTTTCATGAAATTTGCTTAGTTTTGTTTTATCTTCTGACATTTCTTGTTTGTGTGTGTTGTATTCACACAATTGAAGAGACCAATACATTGAAATGAAATAGAAAAAATAAATAAAAAAATACTAAATAAAAGCAACTTTGAATCGTTAATCGCAAACGCATCATTCTGGACACATTCTCTGCGTTCGACGACCAGAGAGGAACGTTGGTCGCAACGATTTTTGATTCTGTTCAGGCTCTAAATTTGGCGCTGCTTACGTTTATAGGCAATCAGCTGTTTTTGTGCTTGAAACTCGCTAGAAGCCGTTTCAGTACTTTTTTGCAAATTCTCTCATTTTGACAGATAATTTAATTACTCTCACATATTGAACTTTACTCGAACTTTTCTTGAACTTTGTACGGAAACAGACCTAATATGTATTCATCTCACGTACAGAACGATCAAAGCTTCAGTGTTCAACAGAGATAATGAGATTGGAAACTTCGGCAAAAAAGGGATAGCTGTATGCTAAAATGCTGTCAATACTAATGCAAATATTATAAATGTGTTAGTAAAATTTCATGACAAACTCACCCCTCTCCCTATATTCACCGCTCTCCAGGGTAATTGAGCGCTGGTGAAAATCCAATTTTTTCAGCGAAACCACCACCATACACATAGGAAAAAACGTGCTTACAATTTTTTTTCAAACATTTTGATGCATATACAAATCAGAACAGAGTTTTTAAAACAAAAATATATTTGTTATTAAAAGAAACTGAATTATATTTTTCTTTTACCGACAGCACTTGTCAATAGAACAAGAGTTTTTATTTTAAATTAAATAAATTAGATTGACAATTCTAACATTTCTGTATTAAACAAATTTCTTTATCGACTATTATTAACAATATTCTTGCTTAGCTAAAAATAATTTTCTTTTAAATATGCAAGACTTTTTTGGGTGTAGTACCTATTTTTGACAACTATGAGATGAACTCACATACACAATACCATGATACAATTATACAAGGTAGGAGTGACAACTTGCTTTTTTCTCACCAGTACCTTGCAGCGACTGTCATTTGCCTGTATATTTTGTTTTCTATTTTCTTTTCTTCTTTTTTCGTTCTCCAATATATACTATTTTTGACAGTTAGCGCAAGACGAGAAAACTGTCACTCCTACCTTGTATAATTGTATCATGCACAATACGTGATTGCATAAAAAACTGAAGAACAAGCATTTTTATCTGTCAAAATCAACAGAATTCACAATAGAAACGAAGTTTCCCATCTCATTATCTCTGGTGTTCAAGCGAACGTCAAGCAGGTAAGATCTGCGCTGGCCTGTTCCCTAAATAGATGACGAAAAATTGTACACTGTACAAAATTTTATGCATGCAAAATGTTTGATGCTACTGCATCAAACTGTATAATTTTTTTATTGCAGTAGTTTTTTGTTTATACATTTTTTTCAAAATACGACTATTCATAAACTCATCATTTTCCCATGAATCCATCGCCGTCCCATTATAAAATTTTGTGCACTTTTAGCCGAGATATACAAACCAAAATTTAAAATGGATTGTTTTCAGCTTTTTACATTTCCGTTTGCTTATCTGTATTTCACTTTATCCATCTGTCAGTGTGCTTAGTTTTTATAATCCGTCACTACATATTTATTTCATTTCGCAGTATAAATCAGAGCAAAGAAAAAAATCTCTAATATCTATAAGATTTCTGCAAAAACCACTTTAGCACTACTTTGTTTTCAGTGTGTTTTATAGAAACCGTAAGAGCGAGAGCATGCTGTAGTGAAAAGTAAGTGTTGCATATCTAGCATATTAAGAGGATTGCTTATTAAAAGGGAGTTTTTTTAAATTGCTACCAGCAGCTATAAAATCGCTTTGCAAAAACAACTTCTTGGCATATTTATAAGTGTTTCGCAAGAGCATGCGAATTTTCATTATTATTATTTTCAAATAGTTAATTTTTGAAAGATATCTAAAAATTCGTACATAATTTTAATATATTTTTTATTAATTCTGTTTATATATTTTAATATTTTATTTAATTAAAAAAGTATTTAAATAAATTTTAAATACATATTTATGTACTCGATTTATGCAAATGCGTTATTGGTTCAAAAATGACTCCGTTTTTGGATAAATTAAAAAAGTTTTTGGATGAATTTAATATTTTTTCTCTTAGTGTAGTTATCCGCCAAAAGGTATTCTATACATAGGAAAAGAAAATAATCAACCTCGAGATACTAACCAAGGCGAACGTTTTGTATTAAATCTTTCAAATAAATACATATTCGCTGGAAGAACCATAGTCGCTGATAATTTTTTACAACTCTAGAGGAAGTAAAGACTCTTAAAAGCTCTGGACTAGCATACGTTGCAACATTATGCGGCCCATACACAATGCAACCAAAACAAAGCTGGAAGTGTAACCAAAAAGCAGAACTTTCTAAGATTTTACCACACACACTGCGATGGTTGCAGCAACCAACTTTGCCACACACGCTGTAACTTTTCTCGTAACTAACTAGCCAGTTGCTTCAATTCTCAATTGCAAAAATAGTCTGCATAAACAAAAGTAAAATTCCTATTTTAAATTTAAAAATTATTTAGGAATTAGGAAAAAATCAAATGAATTTGTGCAGGTGATGACAAATATGAGTAGCGATAAACAATAGAACAATGCAACCAGATGGTTGCAACTTTAGCTCCGCCTCTAAATATTAAATGATTTTAATTTTACTGCAACCTGAGTTGCAACCGTCAAACAGTTGCGTAACTTCGACACACACGCTATGACTTCATCATGTAAACGTCAAAAACTTCTAGGTTACACTTCCAGCTTTGCTTTGGTTGCAGTGTGTATGGGCCGCATTACGTAAAAACAAAAAGTGTGTACCAACTGAAATGTTGGCTTATAAAAATCCAGTCAAATCCACACTTTTTGCATTAAGTGATGACGTGAGTTTGATTTCTTACGTGCCAAAAAAAAAAAACAAGACAATTTTACTACTTTCTTCTGTGCATTATGACACAGAAACCATAGGAGAAGAGAACAAACCAGCAGCTTTTAACTTTTACAACAAAAATAAATTCGGAGTGGATGTTATGGACCAAATGCTGGGCACATATTCTCAACGGTAGCCCTAAGCGTTTTTCTATAACATTCTTGACATAGGTTACATCACGAAATGAATGGCAAAACTAGAATGCTGATAGATCAACTTCGGCCACATGTAGAGATAAGAATGCAAAATGAAAACGTCACACGACATTTCGGACCTCGATCTGGCATAGAAGCATTTTTGGGATGCCAAATACCCAACATGTTGGTTGAAAATGTTCCTTCTACGTAGGCTTGCCATACGTCAGGATTTAGTCCGGATTGTCCGGACTTTTCAACCATGTGCGGACTTTGTCCGGACTTGTGATTTTGTCCGGATTTGGACCCAACAAATTGAAAAAATAATTATAATATCTCTTTCCTAGAAAAAAGTTCTCGTGTTAACACAAAGTGATCTTTAAGAAAGTAGCTGAAACACCCTGTGTAAGAAACTAATAAAATAATTTAATGGACTATTAATCATATCGTTGTTATATTAACGATTGTTGTTTGCAGTTAGTATTAATTTGTTTTGACCATTCTTGATTTGCGAAATGTTGCGATTTGTTTTTGTAGGTGTTTTAGTACTATTACTTTGTATTAAGTAGCCCCACATTTGATACATATTTAGTGCAAAATTCATTTTAGTTTTTATTTTATTTTTATTTTCATATAATTATTTACTGTGGAGTTATGAATACGTTTTTTTATTCATTCTCAGTTTATTATTTTTTAAAGAACTTGTTTATTTTTAAAAATTTCGTTAAATATAAATGAATTACATACTTCCTAATTGTTTTAGGCCCCTATTAGGTACGACAACTCAACTTAAGTTGAGGGTGTAATTTGTAAATTTTTATTGTCTATTACACATTTGAGGTACATACGTGTCTATCGACTGACAAGTATGTATCTCAGAGATGTGTATGTATTTTTTGTGGTATTAGGTTTAACAATGCAACTCTGTGTCGAGTGTAAAAACTGTCAAAAACTTACATTTGCTTTGAGCTAGTTGTATAGCGTTTTTTTCATACAAACTTTTTATTTGTTTATTATTTATTGTTAATTGAGTGAAAATGGATAAAAATACATGAGTAAAATAAAGTATAAATACATATGTTATGTATATGCATATATTATTCCATATCATGTATATATTATTTTAGTAGAAATAGCGCATTTTATGCGCTTACTTTGAGAATGCGCTTTTCAGAGTTCAGAGTTGTGGTGCTCATATTTTTATACACATTTTGTTATGCGCTTCTTAAATGCAACCAAAAAATCGTTAAAAAATGCCTTCAACAAATAATTAAAAAAACTCTTTTATGTGTTAGTCCAAGGAGCGTGTTAAAACAAAAAAAAAAAAAAAAAATAGATAAAAGCAAAGCGAGAAAATTTTATTCTTTGTCACATGCGAGGATTGAACTCAGACTGCTGGCATTACAGCAAAATGTCTTGCCACTCTATTACTCTATACTATTATTTCCTTGCTTTATTACTTGTGAACAAAATACATGTACACAAAAATTGAAATTAATGCGAACAGCTGATTCATTTCAACGAAAGTGTCAAAATTTCGGTGTAATCATTCTCCAATAGAAACAGCAATTTTACACCACAGCTCAACTGAAAATGTATGTTATGCGTAATATGGCAAAAAAGTACAGTTGAGGTGTCTTAAGTCACGTCAACTTAAGTTGAGTTGTCGTACCTAATAGGGGCCTTATATTCCTACTAATTTGAAATCATCAAAGTTATGAAAGAAGATAAGAAAAAATCAACAGCTTCTAACATAATTAAGTCAAGAATTCTTGCTGCAAGCTTTATCGTAAAAAACATGAATTGTACAAGTGAAGCAAAATTGTGGATGTCATCTACTTATACCCCCCCCCCCCCCCCCCTCCACAAAAAAAAACTCAAAAATTGTCCGGACTTGTTTTCAAAAAATTATGGCAAGCCTACTTCTACGACCAGTGGTCAAAAAAGAAGTTGTAAGATGGGTTGGTAAAGAGATAAGCTTAAGCGAAAAACAAAGTTTTTGTGTGTAGGGTGCCATGAACCGGTATGCGTTCAGCATTCTGAGCAATTTCAAAGATGTTTTCAATGCAAAATAGAAAACGAAAGCTAAAATGAAACATCTACTTATACATTTATGAATTAAATTTCTACACTAATGCCTGCGACACATTGGCATAGGAAACTTTGATTCTCTTTTGTAGTTTAAAATATAACCATTGGGGATAACACACTCAATATTTTTGTTTACTAGTTTATAAAAATAACGAGAAATATGGATAAGCGAACAACACTATGATCGTAAATTTCAGAGCGTTTGCTCGAGTGAGAGCGCTATAGTTCTCAACGAAAGTGTAGAAAGAGGAATGTCAAAATCAGCTGCTAAAACTCGTTTAACTGCGATAAACGAGTTTCGGAAACTAGTTTTGACTAAACGAATTTTAAACATAGTTTAGCAGATATTTAAACGAGAAAAAACACTTAACCGAGTTTACATGGACTAATGTGTCGCAGGTATAAGAGGAATAACGCATATTAGCATTATCGACGCCTCAGTATAAATTTTATTTAAATATTTACGTGGATAAATCAAATGTTTTCCTTACAACTCGTTTTTTCTCGTATTTGAATTTTATTTATACCACATACGTACACACATATTCCACACAAGCAAGCAGCAACAGCATCGCACACGTACACACATATTCCGACAAGCAGCAACAGCATCGCACTGTTCCTCCAGTTTATTTCTTGCATTTGCAGCTTTATAGTTCTCATTTAGTTTTTGTTGCAAGGGTAATATAGCTTGCAAGTTTGGCAAAGAATAGAAATGATGTAGGGTGGAGTGACAACTCGTTATTTCCTATGAAATATCTTACACCGGTTGTCATTTACCTACATATTTTTTGTACATTACTTTTTCGTTTTCTATTTAATACTATTTTTAACAGTTGGTGCAATATTAGGGCACCAACTGTCAAAAATAGTATAAATTAGAGAACGAAAAAAGTGAAGCGAGAATAAATTATACAGGCAATGGCATTTGATGAACGCAATATGAAGAAAATAATACCATACAACCATTAATAACATATTGAATTTAAATAATTTTTGTTTTAAATTCAATAATTTTATATAAATTTTCTTTAAATGCGATAAATTTTTTTCGAATAGTAAATATTTGAAAGATATTTTAAAAAAATTCGTGCATAATTTTAATATATTTTTTATTAATTCTGTTTAAATATTTAATTTAATTAAAAAAGTATTCAAATAAATTTTAAATATTTACGTAGTCGATTTATGCAAATGCGTTATTGGTGCAAAAATTACTCGCTTTTTAGATAAATTAAAAAAATTTTTGGATAAATTTAATATTTTTTTCCCTTAGTGTACTATATAATATGAAGCATGCCTATATATTTCATATAATAAATAGTAGTAACTTTTATATGGATTGGTAATTCAATAAAATGGATTTCGTGTTCTTATTGAATTAAAGTGATGTTATTTGTTGATTTTTTACTTAAATTTTTGCACATCTATATTTATAAAAATGATATCCCGGAATCCCCAGTTTTGGACGACAGCGTTGAAGTTCCGCTGCCCGACCATAGTGAAGTCTTGAAAGCTATAGCTCGGCTTAAAAACAACAAAGCCGCAGGAGCCGATGGCTTACCTGCTGAGCTCTTCAAGAATGGAGGCGAAGCTCTATTTAAATGCATTCATGAGCTTCTATGCAGAATATGGTCGTAAGAATGCATTCCAAACGATTGGAACCTCAGTGTGCTCTGCCCAATCCACAAGAAAGGCGATCCCACAATTTGCGCCAACTATCGTGGGATAAGCCTTCTTAATATCGCATATAAGGTCCTGTCGAGCGTAATATGTGAAAGACTGAAGCCCATCGTAAACCAGCTGATTGGACCTTATCAGTGTGGCTTCAGACCTGGCAAATCCACCATAGACCAGATATTTACGCTACGACAAATCTTGGAGACCCTAGAAAAACAAATCGACACACACCATCTTTTTGTCGATTACAAAGCCGCCTTCGACAGTCCACTAAGGAATCATCTATATTCCACCATGTCTGAATTTGGTATTCCTGCAAAGCTCATCCGCCTTTGCAGAATGACACTGAGCAACACCAGCAGCACAGTTAAAATCGGGAAGGATCTCACTCCTCCATTCGATACCAAACGAGGTTTCAGACAAGGTGATTCCTTATCGTGAGACTTTTTCAACCTAATGATGGAGAAGATCATCCGAGCTGCTGATTTGAGACGCAGTGGCACGATATTCTACAAAAGTATTATGCTGCTGGCGTATGCTGATGATATCGATATCATTGGCCATAATACGCGCGAAGTCAGCGCAGCATTCTCCAGGTTAGCGAAAGAGTCGAGTCGATTGGGTAGTGAACGCAGATAAGGCGAAATACCTAGTGTCAACAAATAAACAGTCCCAGCGTCTTGGAAACCACGTCACTGTTGACAACATCTCCTTCGAGGTTGTTAAGGACTTCGTCTACCTAGGATCCAGCGTAAACTCTTTCAACGATGTCAGTATTGAGATAAAGCGAAGGATAACTCTCGCCAACAGGTGTTACTTTGGGCTGAGTAGGCAATTGAGAAGCAGAGCCCTCTCTCGACGAAGAAAACTCACGCTCTATAAGTCACTAATCATGCCCGTCCTATTATATGCAGCACAAACCTGGACGTTGAGCTGTTCTGATGAAAAGACTTTGGGAGCCTTCGAGAGAAAGATCCTTCGTAAGATCTTCGGTCCAATCTGCGTCAATGGCGAGTACCGAATTCGATGGAACCACGAGCTGTACGCTGACATCGACATAGTTAAGCGTATTAAAATCGAGCGGCTCCGCTGGCTAAGTCATGTTGAGCGAATGGAAAACGACGCTCCAGCGAAAAAAATATTCGATTCGGTGCCCGGTGGTGGTCAACGCAGAAGAGGACGCCCTCATCTTCGTTGGAAGGATCAGGTGTTGGATAACCTGACTTCACTTGGTGTTTCCAACTGGCGCCAGCAAGCGCAAAACAGAAATGGCTGGCGCAATTTCTTATACGAGGCCAAAACCGACCTTCGGTTGTAAGCGCCAGATAAACAAACAAAAACAAAACAATATTTATAAAAATAAGTTGCATTGTGTATGAAATTGATGTTCTCTGTAATGCGTGAACCGCAAAACCACTTAAAACTCCCAAACCGCTCATGCGATTAGAATAAAAATTGGTATATAGTAGTTTTCGGGTACGATGAGTTTTTTGATAGCATCTTCTTTGAACCACCTTGGACACCAGATGATGCTGTAGTACAAATTATTTACAAAATCGCATATTTTTAGTTGTTTTCTTAGGTTACATATGCAAATATTTACAAAACATAAAATATTTCTTAAATTTAGTAAAATTAAAAAATTTCCGTTATTGTGACATCAAAAAAATGAACATATCTTGAAAACTATGAAAAATTTTACTACAACGATATAAAGGGTGTTTTTTTAGGGGTCTTTTTTTCGAATAGAGATAAAACTGGCATTTTGTGGTCAAATCTGACAACTCTTATGTCATTTATGTTCAGTTTGGTTTGCCATTTCATCATGAACAGGTTGTCAAAAGAACAACGCTTGCAAATCGTGCAAATTTATTTCGAAAATAATGGTTCAGTTCGCGAAGTTTACCGCAAGCTCCGTCCATTTTATGGTCGTCCATTAGAGCAATTAATTCGGTTAACCATGGGTCGTTTTTTTGTTTTTTTTTTTTTTTTTTAAACCACAATGGACCAATAGGCCCCCGTGTAGGCAACGCTAAGTTGTCCCTCCCTTCTAACCTATGGGTCGTTTTCGCACTACGTTTACTCTATGTGATAATACGCATCCGCAGAGACGTCGAACAGTGCGCACCGAAGAAACAATTGCCGCTGTAGAGCAAAATGTTGAAGAGGACCCGAATGAATCGATTCACCACCGTGCACAGCAATAGAGCCATGATAACCGACTATTTTGTTCCCGAATTGGATGGCATGAATGTGGATGAGTTGTGGTTCCAACAAGACGGCGCTACATGCCACACAGCGCACGTCGCAATCGATTTATTGAAGGAAACATTCGATGAGCGCATAATTTCGCGGAATGGACCTGTCAATTGGCCACCAAGATCGTGTGATTTGACACCATTGGATTACCATTCTTTGGGGATATGTGAAGTCGCTCGTCTACGCCAACAAACCAGAAACGTTAGGGGACTTGGAGGCCAACATTCGTGGCGTTATTGCCGACATACGGCCCCATATGCTCGAAAAAGTGGTTGAAAATTGGACCTGTAGAATTGGCTTTATTCAAGCCAGCAGCGGCGGCCACATACCCGAAATCATATTTAAACATTAATGGCATAAAATTATCCTTTCAATAAAGCCAAATTGATTTACATTCAAACGATTTTCTTGTGTTTTATTTCAATTCGAAGTTCTATACCTCTAAAAAAAACACCCTTTATTTAATTCAACATCGTGCTCAAAAATGAGAAAAACACAATCAGAAATTTAATTTTGTGACTTACGATTCAAATATCTCCGCTGCTTTTTTATACACTTTGTTAAATTTTTTTTTGTCTTAAAGCTTCATCAAAGTACTATAAAAACCTTATTGCAAAAATACCGTTTGTTGTGTATATATATTTTAAATATTTTTTCAAAAAAGGTCTGAAATTTTAGAGTTTTCCTCAAAAAAAGGCTCAAAATTTGTTTTTGTTGTAAAAATAATTTAAATTCAAATTCGAAAATTTTTAACTCTATGTAGAATTTATAACATTTATAAACAAAATATATTTCAATTTTATTAAAAAATTAAAAACCCTTTTTGTGATGAAAAAACAAGCCCCTTGATTTTTTCGAAGAAAGTTTTTTTTTCAATATTGTGTATTTATATTTTTTGAAAAAATATTCAAGCTAAAAAATTAATTTTTTAGAAAAAATTATCTTAGTATCTCTTACCAATCAAAAGTTATGGCCAATAATCTTTATCCAAAATATATATACAAAAAGCAAAACGCTGTCTGTGTGATGACTGGAAACTTCCAAATTACTGAGCCGATAGAGCTGAAATTTTGGCATTACATTTTTTTCAAGTATGAGATGGCTTAAATTTCTGTCACACCCCCTTTTATCGCCCACAAACCAATAAAAATGCTATATTTCCTACGGTTTTCGTCGATTTGGCTAAATTTCCATCACAAACTGGGTAATGTCCATCTACTAGAAAACTGGGATGGCCATTATATAAGTAGGTGTGGCTCCGCCCATACAATTAAAATTTGTATTATCGAATAGCTTTGGAAGTAAAAGTTGCAGTACTTACATTTAAACTCAAAATGGAGTTACTATTTGGTGATCTCCTGCTACTGGGAAATTGTAACGGGCAGTGGAAAATGACAGTGGTGTCGAACTATGAGTCTAAGAAAAGTTTTGAATACACCTATTTTGTTCCCATATAGTTGCAGGGTGCAGCAACGCGCGCCGGGAAAAGGCTAGTTTTCATATAAAACACATATAGGTCTGGCCAGATCTGTGATATACACAAACGTATATTGAAAGTGATACAAACATAAGGGTTAAACTAACAAATTTTTATGAGCATAGAAAAAAGTTTGCAAATTTTCTGGGGTTTATTTCTGAATGTGGATTTTTTGTTTTTACTTTCTCAAATATATTTAGTATTTGAAACTCTTAAAAGCAAAGAAACTAGAGGTATCTTTTGAGAATTTTTAACGCGAGGTTCAATATGTTCTTGAAGTGCACAACACAATATATTAAGTGCAAATAGTTTTACCATAATGATGGTTAGACTCAAAAATATTGTAAGTGAAAAATTGAAAATAAATGTACAGGAACGTCGATTTTGTTTTAAAATTTTAACACATCTATGTAAAAAACACTTTACCTTGGCAATCATTCGTCAAAAGTAAACTTATCACATTTGTACCCTTAATCATCGACACGTTCTCAAAAAAAGAAATTTGCCCTAGAAATTATATAAATTCAATCCGTAAAAATATCGATTTCTAATAAAACCAAATTCAAATATCTTTCAAATAACATTACTTTAAAAGTTACAACACTTCGATTTCCTTGGGAGCAAATTAACGCCATATGCGTTTTAACTTATCATTCCGATTCATATTTTAAATTTATATACTTCTTTCTTATCTTACAAACATAATTAATTATTTTCTCTGTTCCGTATGAGTTATCAGTTTCTCTGACTCTGACGAAGTGTACGATTTTAATGTGGTCTAACGATACACAAAAACATGTCATTTCTGACAGTTGTGACATTAATCTTGAAAGAGCGCATCTTGGTCTACATCCACTTGACGTCGTATGAAATACGAGTCACATTGATTTTTTTTTGCCTTGAGCTATTTCAGGGAAACACAGCACGTCAAAATTATTTCGAATGGTATGCGCCGAACGCGATCTACTGAGAAGCATGTGAGGCACCCTCGATGTTTTATGTATAACAGCTAACAGAGTTGATATATAGAACGACACTTAATGTCACAAGAATAGTGTTTAAGGAAATATGAGTGCATTTTGTATGGAAGAACAAGACTTCCCCATCTAATAACTCGCTTAGTATCCGTGGTTCAAGTTCATCAGACCGTGGAATGATAAATTTATTTGTTCTTGTAGCAACATAAATTTTGATTTACTTAAACACGAAATGGTGTTCTCTGGCAAGCAAAAATAAATCAATTTTAATAAATATACAAGACCAAATATGTTTTTATATTAAGCTTCTACAGTCATTTAATATCTAAGGTTAAGAAATTGTGCTAAATGTGTTTGAAAATGTTTCATACTGATGAACATAAAACTTAATTTCTTATGCCAGTGTAGAAGCCAAATTTTCGACAAGTCTTTTGGATTGGAAATAATTTTAATTAAGAAAATAAAATATCCCACTTATTTAAAAATTTACCACACAATTAACTTACTTTTATACATATATTATTTCTAATACCATCTCTTGTTAAAGTGGGCGTGCCACTCACATTTCAGTTCAAGATCACATTTCAAATTCAAAGCTAATATTTCAATTTTATCGATTGTATCGATAAACCAAATTATATCATATCACAACCAAAATTATATCATATCAAATATCCATCATCCATATTTTCTGATTTGCGCAAGTTAATCCAATTTTTAGACACCATAATTTTATTGCATGCATTTAGCCACATTCATCTCTACTGTTTAGATTAAAATGATTTTATGGCATTTTTCATTCCCAAAATCCAACACCCAATATTCAAAAATTATGTTTTTTCATTATGAATAGTTGCCCAAAAACAGAATGAACAATAGGAGCATTCCACAGTGACGGGTGTTACATTTGCACGCCTTAAAATATCAATATTTTAGTATACATAAAAGTATTTAAATTTTTTGCAGTCATAAGAAATTGCTTTTATGCTTGTCTATCCATACGTGGGAAAAAACGATCAAAATCATGGTCAAAGTTTGTGTAATTTTTATAAAAGTACCTGTGACGGGTGTTACGAGTACTGATTGAAAAAACTGACTTCACTTTGAATGTTTGTGAAATTCAGCCAAACCAGAATTGTTAAAAAAAAATATTTTAATTACTGTCAATTATATAATCTGCACAATTAACTCTTCATTAAAAAAAAATTAAAAATACGTTTTGGAGGTTTTTATTACAATTTTAATGTGTGACGGGTGTTACGCAGGTTGTGTCGGATGTTACAGGAGAAAAATTAAGACCAATTTAAAACTGATCAAATGAATGGAGACAATCACAGGATATGATATCTTTAAATATTGTAATATTATGTCGTTTGGAATATGCTGTTGTTCCGTATGCAATGTTATTTCCACACAAGTGCATAAAATAATGACTTTTTTGTATTTGTGGAATAGGTTTTAAAGTTTTCCACCTTTTTAGAAGAACTTTCTTTATTAAATTGACGTCAGCGCTGTCTACGTACATGTATTTAATGCATTTTGGGTCCTTAGCGAGGTAATCGAAGCAATCGAATACATTATTTAAATTCACTTTTCGAGCTTTTGTGGCACACCATAATCTGCGCTTCGCTGTTGCGCCGACACAATTTATGGCCAGTTGCGAAAAATGTACACTCAGTATCGTCGACCCAATCTTATTACTGAAACATATGTTAGATAAAGTGAATTTATTTTTGAATTGAGCTGCACATCCATCACTAAATATTGATATTTTAGTCATTTGGGGATGATCAACTTTTAAATCTGCAATCATTGTTTTAAGGAATAGCCAAACGGAAAACTTGTCATGAGAGAGATCGGAACTTATTAAAACGTATGATATACATTTAGTGTCACATTGCAACCAACAGCAACCTGTGAACAAGGTAGCTTGCGGATGGCGCCATTGCGCACTCTGAATTTCATCTTGAGAAATTATAGAGTAGTTATCGGCGAAATCAATTTGCAATAGAGCTGTAGTTTCTGTAGTTGATTCTTTTTTGTGTTGCAAAAACTTTGCTTGTTGAGACTTAACGAAGCAGTGAAACTTAAACTTTTCAGTTTGATCATGTAGCATTTTTATAAGTTCTTGTCTTGTTCCCTTTATTGTTTATATTTGCAGCTATTTATCGGGAGATTTACCCCATTGTTTTCATTGCATATTTTGAGTTGTGTCCAGGCGCGGATTCAGAGGGGGAGATTGTGGGTTCAAACCCCCCCGAAATTCTAAAAGAACCTGTATTTAAATGTGATGTACTGATGTTTATTATGTGGGCTAAGGGTACCAAAAAGAAAAACATTGATTTTTTATAATTTACTTTAAATATTCACACCCCTATGCTGTAAACGTTTGTAGCTGTTTCTACACGTATTGCTAAAACACTGAGTTCTGTTCCAGTTTTTGTTTGTTTTTTGCAATATCGCGCCTGTAGCTGCAAACAGTCATACATACAACCGCAACCTGAAATCACAAAAACACCGCATTTTTCGGATGAAATATATGCTAACACCGCACAGTTTTAATTTAAAAAACTCACAGTTTCGATAGTATCGGAAGTGTAGACATAAAATTCCTTTTTATACAGTGATGGAGAAAAATTCTGGTTTTTGTTGTTTTTATTAATTTTTATGTTGGTTAAAATTAATCGTGGTCAAAAGAGGTCAAAAAGAGGTGGAGGAGGCTTATCCGTTCAGCCGTTTAGATTTGTTTTCGGGTCAAATAAACAGAGAAATTACTTTTAATATTATAATTATCTCCCACCCAGCGTCACCTTCGGGCATTTAACACAAAAAAATAATCCTGAGCACCACACAATCATATGGAATGAAAATGGAGTGAAAGGTGGATAGCTTCAGTGGTTCAGCCGTGATGCTCTTACATACATACGCACCAACGTTTTTTTATATTAGATAATTCGAATTTATTCTGATATTTAACAAATATTTTCATAACACAACGACCATGCGGAGTCTCTGCATCTATAAACCGTTAAGTAGGGTACCAGAGATCTGCATGAATCGATTCATTTGCTGTTTCAAGTTCCTTTAATTTTTCAACTCCCTGCAAGTCGAGGCAGACAAGCAACAAGTTTGCACGAATCATATGCAGCAAAAATCAAGCCGCCAAATGTAGAAAACTTGAAATGTAGAAACTTGATATGTAGAAAACTTGAAATGTAGAAACTTGAAATGTAGGGAAAAAGCAATTATTTTGCCTACAAATTGTTTATTTTCACTTCGTTTCTCGAGTTGAGAAAACAGTTTAACTTTAAAGAAGTGTCGACCACAACAATAGCTTTTGTCTCATTTACTCTTTCGTGTATACGCAAAAAGACAAAGTGTTGCTCCACACTCGTGTGTACTACGCGGTCGACACTGCTTTAAAGCATTGGATTGAAGTATGTTTGTTTGTTTTTGTTGTTGTTGTTGTTTCTTTTTTATTTTGTCGCTTTGTATAGAAAAGTATAAGTAGACGCTCGTCAGTGGCTTTCTGCGGCAGCGCAGTCGCATAGACTTGAAAACAGGCTTGAAAAGTAAAAAGCTTGGTTTTTTCTACTAATTAATGTAGGGTAGAAACAAAATAGAATCAAGTCTGACTTATGATTCGTTTTTTAGAAGCAAGTCGAGGCTTGTAGGGTAGAAACATATCAAGTTTCTACAAGTTAAGTCGAAGCTTGATTATTTTCAAGTTACTTGATTTTCAATTGACTTGTTGCAGATCTCTGTAGGGTACACATTATCGCTCATCATGGTATAATAATACATGGTAGCATTGACAACTGCTTATTTTCTCTTCAACAGGAAAACATAAACTGTCAAAAACAGCTTTTTGTGGAAATACATCAGCAGCTGCTGTGGTTGTTGTTTTTTTTTTCACTTCAACGTTTTCAACATTGCTTGTGTTTTCAATGGCGGATTGTGAGCGCTCTCTTTTTGAGTATATTTTTTGACAGTATATGATTTCCCAAGCAACTGTCAATGCTACCTTATATTATTATACCATGTCGCTCATGAATGTCAGTTGAGAGAGAATCTGAGCCTGAGTCATAGTATGTACCAAAGATAACAAGATGGGAAACTCCTGTGGGGAATCTGAAATTGCAAAAAGTAAACTCACATACAACAGAAACCATTTCACCACAAATAGTGAGGTGAATATGTCAGTTTCGGGTTATGTTCCTTAACCCTTCCAACACGTTTGTTATTGATTGGCTTTATAACGAAAACAAAAATATCTAAAGTTCTGTAAATATTCTTATATATGCTAAAAATATTTATTTTTGTGCTTTAGCTTCATGTTTATACATAAAAAACCACATTATTTCCTTACGAAAAGCAAAAAATTTGTGCATGTAACGTAAAGGTTAATAATATCAGCTGGGTGAATTTATGAATGAAATGTTTTTTTTCCATTCAATTGTAAGAAGTAGTGCTGCCAACTTATCTTCTTTAGGATAGCTTTTAATTTTTCCTTTTATTAGGTTTTTAAGTTTTGTTTCGTTTTTAGGATAGCTACGGATAAATTTCTCCTATAAATCTACAACGACAATCATAGGAAATTAATTGGGTCTACGGAAGTCAAAATATATAAACTGGTAAACTTAATTGATTCATAGTCTGAATTTTAAGAATAACATGATTAATATAATAAAAGCGTGTGTAATTAAATATTTTCTTATTATTTGCCCAAAGATACATTTATTATTGCTCATAATTTCTTATTCTTAAATGAGTCAAAATTAAGTGTTCGGAATATTTCCATAAATGTAACAGAAATCACCTTAAAATTAAGAAACTAGAGGACCCGGCGAACTTCGTCCCGCCCTAAATTAATTTTTTTATTGAAATAATTCCGAGCAATCACGATCCCACCCGAAATTAATTTTGTATCGAACATTCACGATCGATAACAAATGGTGCCAATCGTATTTCAATTATTGATTGAATGAATCACTCTAATATCCCTTATTTACACGGAGGTTGAGGGAATCACATGTCAGATCAATTCAATGCTTTTTGATAGACAACATTAGCAAAAGTAAACAAAGATGGAGGCTTTTCAACACGCGAACATGTCATATATTGTAAGCCATGCAAGAAGCTTGGGAATTCAAGTTTAATAGTTATAGACATATAAAGGGTGTTTTTTTTAGGGGTTTGTTTTTCGAATAGAGATAAAACTGGCATTTTGTGGTCAAATCTGGCAACTCTAATGTCATTTATGTTCAGTTTGGTTTGCCATTTCATCATGAACAGGTTGACAAAAGAACAACGATTGCAAATGGGCCGATAATGAGATTGATCTCGATGCTGATTTTCATCGCAAAATTTTGTTCAGTGATGAGGCTCATTTTTGGTTGAATGGCTACGTCAACAAGCAAAATTGCCGCATTTGGAGTGAAGAGAATCCACATGAGATCCTTGAGACGCCATTACATCCACAAAAACTGACTGTTTGGTGTGCTCTATGGGCTGGTGGAGTCATTGGGCCATACTTCTTCCGAAATAATGCTGGAGAGTCAGTTACCGTTAATGGAGACCGGTATAGGGCCATGATAACCGACTATTTTGTTCCCGAATTGGATGGCATGAATGTGGATGAGTTGTGGTTCCAACAAGACGGCGCTACATGCCACACAGCGCACGTCACAATCGATTTATTGAAGGAAACATTCGATGAGCGCATAATTTCGCGGAATGGACCTGTCAATTGGCCACCAAGATCGTCTGATTTGACGCCATTGGATTATTTTCTTTGGGGATATGTGAAGTCGCTCGTCTACGCCAACAAACCAGAAACGTTAGGGGACTTGGAGGCCAACATTCGTGGCGTTATTGCCGACATACGGCCCCATAAAAGTGGTTGAAAATTGGACCTGTAGAATTGGCTTTATTCGAGCCAGCCGCGGCGGCCACATGCCCGAAATCATATTTAAACATTAATGGCATAAAATTATCCTTCCAATAAAGCCAAATTGATGGACATTAAAACGATTTTCTTGTGTTTTATCTCTATTCAAAAAACAAACCCCTAAAAAAAACACCCTATAGCTATACATACATTTTTTACAAATAATTTAAGACATACATTGTTTTGCACTAACATTTATTTGAGCAACATTTATATTGTTTCCATATAATTTTGTGAGCGGAACTTCCGTCCGCTTATTTATATCTAAAAAACTGAATGCACCTCCATGCTACAGGTGTAAAATAAGCTGTATTTGCATAGTCTACTTGCTCGCTCTCTCTCTTTATATGATTGTACTGCTTTGCGCTCCATTATCTTGATATACATTATATATGTATTATGTTATTACTCGTATGTTCTTTTTATTCTTAAGGCATAAAATTAGTTTAGATTTAATTTAATCCAGCACACAGTGCCATAATTAATTCCAAAGGTTAGCCTTGTGATTCATTGATTGAATTCTTGGAATGTGCACTTCCTCAACTTTGAATTGGCCTACTCAAACGCGTTCATCTTTGCTTGAAAAACATTATTCTTGAGTTGCTTCACGACCAATTTTGTTCCCTTGCAGAATTTGGATTGATTGAGGCTCCGAAGCATGATAATAACAGATCCAACCTTCAGTGGTACATTATATGGTGGTAATCCTTGCAAACCAATGAATTCAGGAACTCTATTCGATAATTGGTTGATTCGTCTGGACACAAACAACTGATTTGAACGAATGTAATTTTGCAGAAATTCCATTTTGAATTATGAAATTAAAATCGAGTTTTTTTCAATTTTTATTTTTCCATACAAAATGTATGGAACATCCATTTTTCCGAGAAAATTCCAATTTTTTTGCTATTAAAAGCTACCTTGTTCGGAAACGAACACAAAACAAAAAAAAAAAAAAAAAAGGGTTCTTATGTATGCCACTCTGTTTTGTTTATATATGACACTTATTCGGACATGACAATCTAATTGTTTTCATCATCCGTTACTCGCTGCTGTGTGGCTTACACGTGTATTAGCTCGCCGAGCATTTGACTGATTTCGTAGACCTATGTCAGGCTCGTCCCCTCCTTAGAGTTGTAATGAACACTGTACGACACGAAAAATTTAATAAATAATTCAGCTCTGAAAGGACTTTGACCTAGCTTCTTATGATCAATTGTGATGTGCGTGTTATTAAGTTTGTACACAATTGACCAAGAACCGGACCTACATGCTTAACACCGACTCCGAACGGCGATGAACGGAATGTTCTCGTTCTCAAGAAGCTTTACATGGCATTTTGATTACTCTCTGAGGTTTGCCATTGTCTGCAGAGAGGTGGCGGCCGTACAGAAAAATTATTTTAATTCAAATAATTTTCTGGCGCTGCTGGGGTTCGAACCTGGGTCTCCAAGTTCGTCGACATAGCGGCCACGCACGTTAACCAACTACGCAACGGACGCCACTACAAATACATTACGTTAAAAAATGTGTGTACCATTCTGTCGCATTGGAATTATTTGTAACAATTTGTGTATCAGTAGCTTCATGCGAAAGGAGTTTTTCAAAGCTTAAATTAATAAAGACTTATTTAAGGTCTTCCATGGGACAGGTAAGGCTTTCCGATCTTGCTATTTTATCCATTGAAAACGAGTTTGCAAGTAATATTGATTTCGATGAGGTTATTTCAAATTTTGCAGCTCTTAAAGTAAGAAAAGTTAGTTTTTAAGACAACGCCATTAATAAGATTTCTTTGTTTAACCTTATACTACATATAGAAATATGTACATATCTGAAAATTTAATGCTTTTGTTCCGTCAGTTGTTCCTACATATCTAAATATGTAGACACCTGAAAATGTAATATTTATGTTCTGTTTTTTACAAATTCTTATTGGTTGTCATATGTTGTTTGTTTTTTTTTCAGAAAACATAAAGATACTCATAAAAACACTTAATCTCATCGAATTGGTTTCTTTTGCATTTAAAAATTATTTATAGGGGTGACACCATGAGTATCCGCCCCGGGTGTTAACAAGCCTAGGAACGCCACTAAGTTGTATAAATCCAACGAAGGTCTCAAGTAAAGCACGGCAAGTCCAAAAGAAATAAATTTTTAATTGAATTAAGCGCAAAATTCGGTTTAAAATAAAACTTTACGCAACAAGAAAAAAGCAGGTCTTTCAATGTTGGCGCTACGTTTTCTATGATTTAAATTAAAAGTTCGGTTATTTAATTGTAACACTGGGTTTGCTATATATAACAAAATCCCGATGTTTTACTGAAAAACAGGGTATGCACTTTATTATACGTAAGCGAAAATTTAGTTTTGCTGAGTTTTTCTGAGGCAAAATTAAAACACCCCACGGCCGAACCAAAGTATATTCAAAGTCTTAAGCAGTCAATAAAATGTTTATTAGTAAAACCATTTTCGTCACAGTTTTAACCAGGGATCGTAATTATTATAAGCTATATCCAAAAACTCAAAGTGAAATTATTATTTTTAGATTTTTATTTTATTGCTCAACAATAAAAATTACCTTACGATTTGATCAGAAATAAAAGTTATTTTTTGATTTTTATTTTTCTGTTCCAGAACAAGAATTATTTTTGAGTTTTATTATTTTGCTTAGGAATGAAAATTGTTTCGCCCAGGAACAAATATTTCTCAATAAAATCATTGAGAAATAAAAAATCGTGATAAAAATAAAAATCATTTGTCCAGCTTTATTTTTTTTTTCCGCAAACATAAAACTCAAAACATCACACAGCTTTGTTGCTGGCACAAGCCAATTTTTATTCTCTACACCTGAGCAGGGGAGATTTAAGGGAGGACCGGAGAGGGTTAATATGTATGACTGACCCCCCAGGAAAATTTTTCCCTTGGGGTCCTATTTCTTCCAACCACTCCTTATAGGGGCTGCCATACAAATTTTATAATTTTTATATATATTTATTTCCTACCTTCAAAAATAAAACTGTACCAATGATTTTTATTTTTGAGCGTAAAATATTTAATTTTTATCATTCAAATATTTCATATCTCATTTTGTATGGGAGGTGGGGGTGGTTTTCACTCGGTTTGTTTGAATTTCATAAACAGAGTACATGCTATATATCAAAGTTCAGTTGCAAAATTGCAAGTCCATATATTAATTTCTGTGGAATTTAAAGAGATTTTACCATTTTGGTAAAGTCATTTTCAAACTTAGTCTTTATTTCTAAGCTGTAAGCGTGATCATAGACAGACAGACGGACGGACAGTCAGATGGGCATGACTAAATCGACTCGCGTGGTGATGCTGATCAAGAATATATATACTTTTCTATACCTACCACGCTTCCTTATGGGCGTTACAAACGGAATGAAAAATTAATATACCCCTTTCACGATTTTTGAACGTGGGGGTATAAAAATGTATGATATTTGTGGCACGTTATGATAGAAGATCCTCTGTTTACATAAAAAACTATAGTTCATGGCAAAATGATCTTTTGCTGGCCAAAATTCTGAAAGGCTCTATAAGGGGATTTTCTGAGTCGTTGATTTCGAATTTGATGTCAAAAATTCAAAATTAAAAATGGCGGATCCAATATGGAGGCTGAAATTTCAAAATGTCATTGTATCTGTATGAAACGTTGTGTAAGGCGGTTTCCGTGGTCGTTGATTTCGAATTTGTTGTCAAAATTTAAAAATTTTACATGACGGCTTCAATGTGATGCACGGTATTTTGAGTCCATATTCCACAAACTATTTTAAGATTTCGGATTTTGGTATTGAAAATGAAATCAGCAATGACTCCCTTATACCAAGTTTCTTAGAATTTTTAACCATTTTGCTTCCAAATGAGACTATATTTGCTGAAATGTAGATCAAAACCTTAACCCATTCAACCCTTTCAATAAAATAAATAAATATTTTAAAAAACATTTTTTTAATTAATTTGAAATTTAAAATTCAAGTCTATTATTCATTAAAAAGTATTATATCATATCCAATTCATTATCTAAAATTAAATTTTCCTCTTCAAAAATGTCTTCTTCATCGCCTTCATCTGTACTTTCCATTAGGTCTTCGTTCTGTTCAAGCACATAAGCTTCAGTGGGACCCTCACAACTTAATTGCTTGCTTTCAATACGTATAATACGTATATAACAGCAGTAAATACTGCTGCGTTGTAAAATTGTTTTCAAGAAGAAACGCTAATGCCTGCTCTTCTGAAGCGATAATCGGCGTTTTTACATCTTGGAAACATATTTTTCTAATTTTTCAACATGGCCCGATAACGATGGCCATTGACTGTAACGGCCACTCCTTGCTCATTTTCGAATTATGCCTCTAGACCAAAATCCTCACCAAACAGTGACTCGTTTTGGGTGCATCGGCTTTTCAATGTATGCGTGCGGGTTTTCTGTGCCCCAAATGCGACAATTTTGCTTGTTTACATACCCGCCAAGATCAAAATGAGCTTCATCTGAAAAGATGATTTTTTTGGCAAAATCGGCATCTTCTGTAAGTCGATCGCAGGCCCACTTCCCAGCGTTGTTCAAGCGTATACACAACCATATTCGTTCAGCGGAAGGATAAAACTAATTATCTGGCAAATCAGACATGTGCTAAGTGTTACCCTTCACGAAATAAGCACTAGTTGAAAAAAAAAACGTTAAATGGCGGAACCTTTAGTTCACAACACAGGCCTCTTTCTTATGTTTGACATTCTCGTTTCGCCAAACTCGTAAAAGCTCGGAATTTTCGAAGCAGAAGTTGTCTAGAAAAAAGCGTTTTTTTTCAAAAATCGTAATACAACACATGATAAAAAAAAACTTATTACATCCAAAATTATTATTTTTTTTTTACTTTAGACTGGCCAACATTTTGTAAGTCTACACAAACTTAAGAATTAAAGAAACACAGTAATTCTATATGTTGCATTAAACAACTGATTTTATCACTGCACCAGATCTTTTTTAAAAAATAACATACATTAAAATTCAAGTACTTATTATCACTGATATTTTCCATATTTAACTTTTTTTAAACTATTTTTTTTTTCTAAGCAAGAATAATTTTTTTAATAAATTGATAAAAAAATCGCACACGGACTTGCATTCACAATTCTACTCAGAAAGCTCATTTGCAATAACAAAAAAACAATAACGTACTGTGACAAAAACCGGTTTTGGCCAGCAAAAGTGGTCGATGGGACCATAGTACATGGTTAGAAATCTTTAGTTTTGAGCTCTATTTGGATAAACTGTTACAACTACTTCGGAATATGTATGCTTACATTAATTAAAGTATAATTTCAGATTTTAATTATTTAAATTTCACACACCATCGTCTTAGAAAAAGTTGTTTATTTTTTTTTTTTTTGCACATTCAATTCGCTTTCTGCATCTCACTTTCAAACTTGAACCATAATGACACATTTAAGGACAAGCTACTGTATCATTTAAATTTCGATTTGGGGTAATTTAAAAAAATTTTTTTTTTATGTTTGGCGTATGTTTTAGAAATTTAATAATTGCCAATCGGATTCCTTCTTTGTATTTAAGTTAAATTTTGAAGATCACTGCCACAGGAGCTATTTCGCAACCTTCCCATGCAACTTTCGTTAATGGGATACATTAAGTATCATTGGGATAGCAAGTCACCAGAATTTAGTTTGCTCTTCTATTCCCTTCAACATGATATTACTGCTTCTACCCATAATTTTCTCTTCCATTTCGTTAAGTTCCTTGCTCTGTGCGAACAAATCATTAATGAGTGAATGTTTTTTTGCACCACAGCAACATCTATCTTGTCTGTTTTTAGGAATTATTATATATAATCGAGCAGGAATTCACTATAATTGACTACTGTATATTTTCCGATACGAGTAATACAACATTTTTATAATTGACTTCATAACTCAGCCTCAAGGTAAGACACAACAGTGCCTAATGATGCAAACAACCACATTATTTTATTAAAGTCTATTCACACGAGATTGAATGCTAATTGATTCCACTCTAAGTGATTTCCAGAGAAAAAATACAAAACAAAACAAGGGTTTGATATGTACATATATTTAGGCGCCTTACGCTCCATAAAAAAAACAGTTCGAGTCGGTTTCTCGAAATAATCCTTGGTTTATGTTATGATGTTTCTCCCCAAATATTTCGACTTTAGCGATATCTATCTGTAAGTCGAAATGGCTTCCAACAAATTTTAAATTTTTTCCTTCGGACCAAAGACAAATCGAAAAATTACAATGTTCTGTGTACTCTTTTCTGGGAAAATACACAAAAATATTCATTTTTTCGCAGTGATTTTTGTATTTTTTTATTCGATTTTTATGAAAATATCTATAAGCCATTTTTTTACTGATTTACCATTAAAAAGTATCATTGAAATGTAGTGACTGCTGCTTTTCATTACTTACGGTTCGTTTGGATAAAATTAAATGCAAATGTAAGGATAGGTAGCGAGAGGATATGTTTCCAAGTAAAATTAAAATCCAAAAGTTAGCGCTTTTTATCGCAAAAACTGTTTTTTCTTTTTTTTCTATCTTTTACGTTTTTTGATTTTCTTGTTTTCATATATAATTCATTCGTTATCAAAATGAATTAATTTAAGATCTGGCATAGCCTTTTTTCTGTATTTTTCCCCGCAGAATTCAAGATTTACAGCCATATTCTGGCAGCTTAACTAAGCTCACCACATTAACAAAATAGTTAATATTAACAAATTGTTAAGGTTTCGTATTCTGGCGATAATTTGAAAGGTCCTTTCTTTACTATTTTGTTAATGACAGAAAACAACTTAACAACGAAAGATAGTTCAGTATTAAGCCAAACAAATGCTGTGTAAATAAAATAAAATAAAAAAAAATGGATGCATTCTTACTTTTTACTTTTTTTTAGCATTGATACTGAAGAAGATCAAAGAAAAAATAAATTTTAAAGACTGCAAAACACTCGAAAATTGCTTGGCTATTAAAAAAATCATTTTGCAACTTAAAACAATTGAAAACAATTTGTATTTTCTTCTATTTATTTCTTAACATTTTCCATCTTACTTGTAGAAAACCAAACATAAGCAATCAAAATAAGCAAGAACAGAGCAATATAAAAACAGCTGATGCTTAATATCTAAGGCATTTACATTTTCACCATGCGTGGTGAACTTAAATAGCTTTTGAGAGCTTTCAAATTGTAAATGATTTGCCAGAATACGAACATTTACATTACATAACAAGAACATTAACAAGAGCTCCTTAACAATTCCTTGTTAAGTTAACAAGCAGAATAGGGCTGTTAGACTTGCACCTCTTAAAGTTTTTTTTTCACACCCTTGCTGCGTTATTTAATGTTTATATTGTTGTCTCATTCTAACAAAACTGACAAAAGTGAAATAACTGAGAATGTATCAGTTTTTGTTGCAAATGTTGTGATTGTGTTGGAGTTTCTGTTAGACATGTCTTGCAGGGTGTTAGATATGCCATATATATGGCATACACCTAACGCCTTTGACGTTATATTCATATAAAATGCTCCATACAAATTACGTTATATTTGTTCTAGCGTCGTGCAAAATATAACGCCTTTTTGTCTATCCGTGTGATCTGGCATCTCTGTCTGCCACACATGTTTTATCTATTAAAAAGAGCTATAGATGTTCTGCTCACACTAATTACAAATTCCATAAAGAACTAAAAAACAAATTCAGCTGTTTAATATGGTCGGCAGTTAGCATCCCGCAGAGCTCTTCGACCATAGTGTACTGGTTAGAGTTCTGGCTTTTAACGCGAACATGCGCTGGCTCATATCCTCCACAAATAAAACCAAATTTTGTTTTTCTTAAAATTTTGTTTATAATTGTTTTTTTTTTCTATTTTTATTATGGGTAAATTATAAATACTTGTATTTATAAAGTATAACTTAAAGAAAAAAATATTTAAAGAAAATAAAAAAACTAATTTCAAATATTGCAATAATTTTTTTAGATTAGCAAGGAAACTCTTATACTTTTCTTTACAAAGAAGATAGTTTTTACTTGTTTATTTTAAGTCATCACTATTTTTAACTTATATATCGTCGCTGCGCCAAAAAAATCAGCTATGTGATTTTTTTTAATTTTTTTTTTATTACATAATTGAGAAGCGCTATTCAGGGTCCATCTGTACGCTAAACGATTTTTTTTTATTTCTTTTGGTTCAAAAGTTAGTAAAATACGCTATGTGCAAGTCATATATAAAATGTTCTAAGAAAAACAGCTATGTGATATTTTTCACATAGCTGTTTTTTTTTAAACGGCACTTTGCCGAAACTTGGCTTATTTTGCAGGAAAAAAATCAGATATGTGAATTGAATGGCTTTGATTTAATTGTAGCGTAACAAATCTCAAATATTTTTTTTAATCAATACCCTATTGTAACTATTCAGTTCGTGATTTTTTTTTTTGTGCTAATATTGGAAGTTAATTTATAACTCAGGTAAAACGTTACTGATTTATGTATTTGAAGTATTATTATTACAATAGTTTTCATTTTAACATTTAATAGCTCCAATATGTCCACGGCTGCAAAATCTGTAAATTTAGTTTTAAATGAAGAAACAGGTTTGCTTGTGTTAGCTGATAGTTGCAGTGATTCAAACGATGAAGTATATATTAATATACAGAATTTAAGACTTTTTGGAAAAAAATACAAGTCATCTAAAAATAATACTGTGGTAAGGCAGCGTAGAAGCATGCGTGACAAACCTTGTTCTCATTTAGCTGAAAAAAAAACATCTAGGAGCTTTCTCTGTGGAGCTGTTGATGAAATATTACGAAAGGAGAGCTTTAAATATTTCTGGAACTTACCTTCGTGGGAGGCTAAAAAAGCATACATAAATGCTCTAGTACAAAAGCGTTCAACAATCAAAAGACGGTCAGTTACTCCAGCCAAAAATGTTAAAAAGTGTTTAGGATTTGATTATTATTTGCCAGGATTAAACGGAGAAAAAATTCGCGTTTGTAGAGAAATGTTTACCGCAACATTTGACCTTACTAAAAATAGTATACACTACTGGATGAAGTCAAAGAAAAAGGAGACTATTTCCAAAAATATTGAAATTTCGAATTCTAATTCGGTCATGAAATGGCTTGCATTAGTACCAAAAGTACCGAGCCATTACTGTAGATCTAATACTAAGAGAATATACGTTGAAGAAACATTTCAATCAAAAACTCATATGCACGCTATATATTTGGAATGGTGCAAGCAACATAACGAACATTTCGTTCAACGAAAAAAATTTTGTGAAGATGTAGAATCTGAAAAAGTTTCTATTTTTAAACCAAGGAAGGATCAGTGCGATGTTTGTGTCGGATTTCATGAAGGAAATATTGTGGAAAACATTTATCGACTTCATATAGATAAAAAGAATGAAGCTAGAGACGCAAAAAATCAAGCTGTTGCTGAAATGTCTGCAGAAACATTAGTTATAACAATGGATATGCAGAGCGTGCTTCTAAGTCCAAAACTGTTGGTATCTGACCAATACTATAAAATGAAGTTAGCTGTACATAATTTTACCTTTTATGTAAAAAATAATAAGGATGTTTTTTTGTATGTGTGGCACGAAGGTGAGGGTGGTGTTACAGCAAATAATATTACAAGCTGTATTGTCAACTTCATAAAAGAGCACTGCAAAATGTTTAAGAAGATAATTTTAATATCAGACGGGTGTTTATACCAGAACAAAAACAAAGTTCTTTCAAGTAGCTTAGCAAATCTTTCCGTCACCATGAACATCGTAATTGAGCAAATTATTCTGGAAAAAGGTCATACTATGATGGAGGTAGACAGCGTCCACTCAACTTTAGAACACCAATTCAAGCCCCCAATTTATTCTCCAACAGATTACATTAGTCGAATGAGACAAGCAAGACCCTCACATCCTTACAACGTTGCGTATTTGGAGTATACATTTTTTAAAAATTATGGAAATGTTCCTGGCAACTTTTCTTCTATAAGACCAGGTAAAAAAACTGGCGAGGAAACAGTCGCTAATATTCGAGGGCTGCTATATACAAATGGTCAAGTCAAGTTCAAAATACGTCACACGGACAATTGGCAGATTTTGCCGCAAGACGAGCTAGAATTGTTCAGGGTGCAGAGGCTCAACCGTTGTATAGTTCACCCTTGAAGATCGATGAAACTAAATACAATAGCTTACAGACACTAAAGCAATATATGCATCGCGACTATCATTCATTTTATGAAAACCTTAGACATTTATATGTTATTTAAAGTGTTATTTGGTTTAATATATATACTTTAAAAAAATAAATGTTGGTTGAGTTAATCGTTTAAATTGTTAATTGTGTTGTTTAATGAGGTCATTTTTATTATTGGGCATGTAAATTAGGTTCAGGCAAAGTTTTTAAAATAATTGTTTTATTAAAAAATTTTTATAAAAACAGACAAGTGCTCGATAATTTTGTTCCTAGCTAACAAAATGCGCCCGAAAATTCAGCTATGTGTCTAAAAATGGAAGATTTCATCCTCACTTCGTACTGGAGTAAGAAGTTGATCTTTTTTTTGTATATTAATCTCTGGGATTCCGTAGCAAAAAATACAAAATTGTGACATTTCATTTAATTTGCGAATGCGCAGAATAAATTACTTTTTTTGCTCTCCTGTAAAGTTGTCGAAAAACACATAGCTGATTTTTTTGGCGCAGCGACGATATGTATATATTAATGAATTGATTTACTATAAAATTTACCTGAAAAACTCTCAAGTGCCAGACGGAATTTGAACCGTGGCTTCTGGCATACGCGACACGCATTTTACCCTCGGCGCCACGGCCACCATATTTATATTCATTTATTTTAGGATAAAACACGCTTAAAGCTTATGTTTGCTATTTTTTCATACCCTCAGCTTGTTTGCTGCGAAAAAGAGCAAGCTATGTAAACACATACAACTTTCTTTGTTTAGCATGACAACAAAATGTAAGAGTGTGTTAGTGGACACCAAATTTTGTTTCCTTGTGTGCGTAACTACGTTAACGTAATTAGAGCTGTCTAGCTGGGTGAACTCTGCCATAATTTTCTTGCGTAAATTGTGCCAGCGAGTAGACGGACGCATATGCATATGCACAGTGTTGCCAGTCTAGCCTTTTTGAGGCTAGATCTAGCCTTTTTTTCTGTCGTCTAGCTTCGAAAAATACCATCTAGCCTCTAGCCTTTTTTTAGCTTCTTTTTGTTTCGTTCTAGCCCTTTCTAGCCTTTTTTGACATATTGCTTAAGATGTACGGACCAGAGATCTGCATGAACGGATCCCTTTGTTGTTTCAAGTTCCTTTACTTTTTCAACTCCCTGCAAGTCGAGGCAGGGAAACAACAAGTTTGCGCGAATCATAGGCAGCAAGAATTTAGTCGCCAAATGTAGAAAACTGGAAATGTAGAAACTTGAAATGTAGGGAAAAAGTAATTATTTGCTCGAAATAACTTCGTGTCGTCAGTGCAAACTTCGTTTCTCGAGTTAAGAATACAGTTTAACTTTAAAGCATTGGATTGAAGTATGTTTATGTTCTTTTTGTTGTTTTTTTATTTCATGCACCTGAACACGGGAGCTTTACGTAGGGCCGGAGAGGGTTAATCTGTATGATCGACCCCGATTACTTTTGCAAAAGGAACATTTTTCGCTTGGGGACCTATTCCCTCCGACCACTCCGTAGGGGTTAATTAATTTCGTCACTTTGTATAGAAAAGTATAAGTAGACGCTCGTCAGTGGCTTTCTACGGCAGCGCAGTCGCTTAGACTTGAAAAGTAGAAAGCTTGATTTTTTCTATCAATTAAGGTGGGGTAGAAACAAAATAGAATCAAGTCTGAGTTATGATTCGTTTTCCAGAAACTTGTCGTGGCTTGTAGGTTAGAAACATATCAAGTTTCTACAAGTCAAGTCAAAACTTGATTTTTTTCAAGTTACTTGATTTTCAATTGACTTGTTGTAGATCTCTGGTATGGAACCAGTGCAACCCTGTGCTCTAAAAATAATATATTTGACAGCACTTCATAAATGAAACATTATTTCAGCTGGAAATGGAAAAAACAAATATTCTTTGCAATTCTGGTTTCCATTTACTAGATATTTCAATAAAGTTTCTTAATTCATAGAAGAAATGAGTTAAAAAATGATGAATGATTCTAATGATGAAACTGAAAGTACTTCCAGCTCCAACAATGGGGCTTCGGCTGATTAATGGAATTTGAGGAGCTGAGTGCAAGCAAGAGAAATCCGAAAATCTCGAAAAATACGGTTTTTATACTTATTGTATATTTGAGCTTGAAAGACCGAATTCAATTTCAATCAATTTCAAATATCTTTTGTTCTTGGTATTGTTTTATATCATATTCATATAGTATGTAGATATATAAATACGTACGTATATTCACAGAGTAAAAAATAATGTAAACAAATCTAGCCTTTTTTTAGCCATTTTTCCTAAGCCATCTAGCCTTTTCTAGCCCTTTTTTAAAGCCCATCTAGCCTTTTTCCCCAAAAATTTCTGGCAACACTGCATATGCAGTGAATGAACTTCCCGCTTAATCCCTTATCTTTTCTCTCACATACACTGTAAGCACTGATCTGAACGTTTAGAGGTTTGCGTTATTTTTGTTTCTATTCGGTATACTAGCATACACATACTCTCACACTTTAGCCTTTTGACGTGACGAAGTTACGTTGTACTGCTCTAGTTTCCAAAAAAGTTGAAAAATGAATTTTTTAAAAATTCATCTGCGTTTCATTGAATTGTTACTCGCTGGGTATAAGAGTTATGATTAAAAAATAGTATGACCATAAAGGTTAATTCTTTGACTATATTAAAAAAACAAAAAAAAAATTTAATACGGCATAGGCACGTAGTGGGAGCTGCGTAAGCAACACAACTCAAAATTTGTTTCATGGAATTATTACTCGCTGAATATTAGTGCTAGGATTAAAAATACGATACGCCAATAAAGGCCTACTGGAAGCTCTCACAACAAAATTAGACAAAAAATTTTTGACATCATGGTGACGCTGAGAGAGCCGCTCAAAGATCGATAACGCAACATTCATGCAGCGGCGTTGCATTGAATTTTTACTCAATGAGTATATAACCTACGATAAAAGTTTAAAAAGGAAAATGAAAGTTTTATACATGGCTTTACGACAAAAATAAAAAAAAATTCCGGCGTCGTCAGGTCGTGAATAAACCAGCTTATGTAACAGAAATGTAATATCGTTGCATGGAATTATTACTCACTCAAGAGGAGTGCTACAGTAAATTTTGTTTTACGAGAGCAGGGATGTGTTATTACGCTTCACAACTAAATTACAAAAAAAATTTTGTTGTCATGATTTCAGGGATGCAATCACATAATGCAGTAAAAATGCTACAGCCATGAAAAAACGTTGCATGGATTTTTAACTCTGTGACTACTGGTGCAGCGGTAAATTTTAAGGAACGAAAACAAAGGTGAGGTCTTCGGGCATATGACAAAAATAAAAAAAAATTTTGACGGCGTGTCAAAAACCCTCAGGGAACCGCCTAATGTGACGCATATGCATCACTTTTGCTGGATTAATTGAAATTAGAGCACAACCAATGGGGAAGCAAAAAAAAGGCTAAACGAAAAGCACCAACTCCAAATCCAACAACAACTCCAACACCAACACCAACACCAAAACCAACACTAACACCAACAAACACCAACACCAACACCAACGCCAACGCCAACACCAACACCAACATCAACACCAACACCAACACCAACACCAACACCAACACCAACACCAAAACCAACATCAACATCAACACCAACACCAACATCAACATCAACATCAAAATCAACATCAACATCAACATCAACTTCAACATCAACATTAACAACAACAGCAAGAAACTTCGTCACGTCAAAACCTACGGGTGTGTCCATGGCATAGCCAACTCTTTTTTTAATTTTCATTTAGCCTGAAAAATCGAGTTTAGCCTTTAGCCTTTTTTTTTTTTGATAATGAAAGAAAATGATCTCCACTTTCTCTCAATTTCTTTTATATTTAAATCATTTTTGTTTTTTTTTTTTTTTTTTTTTTTTTTTATTATGCGTGAATGTTTTAATTTTTTAAAATTTCTTTTGATTAGTCTTAGTTTTTTTCGAATGTGTAACATTCAGTTTTTTAGAGGTTTGATAGGGTTATTTTATCTTTTAGAAGTCTTCTGATGAGCTTACTTGGCGGTAAGCGAAAAAATATTTTAAAGACAGCCCACGCGCCTATACGGCTTGGTTTAGGCAATAGGTCGTTTTTACTCTTTCATCGGGTTGAATATCTTCTTTTCAGCTTCCTACACTCTTACTGTTGAGCTCCCAATCAGCAGTGAGATTTCATTTTCCCCACTATTTTTCCACCCAACCCACCTGTTTCTTATAGATGAGCTAGGTCAACCTAGCCTTTCATATATTTTCAACCTGTTGTGCTGTTATTTGGAGTCTGGATAGACGTGATTTTTAGTAATCAATACTGAAAGTCTTCGTTTGTTTTGGTTTGTAGGTGACGGCATGGTCGGTTGAATTTATTAAGGAGTTTTTTATATTATAATTATATATATTTATATCATAATTTATATTATAATTATTTATATATATATTAAATTTTTTTTTTATCAGATAGTAAATTATCTGGCGTATAATATTCTTTATTTATTATTTAGTGTATTATTTAATATTTCTTGTTTTTACATTATCGTTTATTGTTTTTTGTATTTTGTGTATTTTTGTTTTTAGATTTTTATTTGTTTTATATTATTTGGGTTATATTACAATATTTATTAAGTATTGTTATTTATTTATTATGTATTATTTTATTTTTATTAGGAACAGATAGGCTTTGTTTAGGAATAAGAGAACTGTAGTTGGACTTAAATTCAGAATGTTTTTTAGTTCTCTTTTTAAGTCAACAACACTTGGTGAGAGTGAGTTATTTTTCACTTCTCATTTTTTAAGTGTTGTTAGGGAACAACGTACAAGGACTTGACTTAGTGGCTTTTTGATTTAACCCGTCTTTAGCCCCCTTTGGCAAAGTGCGTTGACACTTTGTTAAAAGTTTCTGAAATTTTGTTTTTAACAAGGGTTGCGGGGTTCCTCGCGGCCTTTGGGCGGAACAAGGTGTCGAAACACTTTGCCAAACACATCAAAGAAGCAAATTGGAACTTTTACCCAATGGAAGACCATCAATCTTGATGTTTAAATTTATGTCACCGTATTGGAATTAATTTTTTAATAAAAAATCAGTCAAAGCAGCTTCAACGCCATAGTGAATGTACTCGCCGCTTCCCATTTCATATACAAGTGCCTGCTTTGGAGTGCGTTTTAAAGTCCTACAATCTAATGGAAGATCAACGAGTTTGTTGCAGCATTTGTAATATTGTTCTGCACAGCCCAGTTAGCCAATTCTACTCTCAGAGATTCTTTTGGACGTGCTTTTGAGCTGTGTCCATACTCCTCAGAGCTGCATTCCTCGTCGTCTGTGCTAAATTGCTCATATTCTGAGCTTTCTTCACAACCTGAGCTTTCTGAAACAAGGGTTGCAGCTTCTTGGAAAACTGATTCCCACAAGGAAGCAGATTGTCGGTCAGCAACTTCTCGAGCAGCGGCAGAAGTTGTTGGCTCTTCAAACTTATCGGATCTATCCGATAGCAAATTTATAATTTGCTGCCCTTCTCTTTTTATTTTTTTACTCATCTTACCTTAAGAAATAACTTTTTTTTATAAAAACTTCAAAATTTAAAAACGCGATTTTTCACAATTTCTTTTATTTATAGCATCATTTTATAAATCCCTGCACATCACTTCACGCTGCGTTGTTGAAATTCGCAATTTATAAAACGCAACGCTTCACGCCGTGATCTTCAGCGTTGAGTAACGCAATAGCGTAGTGAAAACAGTACAAAGTTCTCATTTTATAAAACGCTGCACTTGAAATTCGTTCACTTGAACTGTCACTTTCATCACTTGCTCTTGAGCTGCCGTTAGAACGAATAAGTTGGCATTGAAAGGGTAATAACTGTTTGTTTCGCTCATATATTCTTAAATGTTTACATATATCGTTTGTATATAGGTTAAAGACAGCAACAACGAACCAACAGTTCGAAATGTTGCTAAAAGAAATAAAAAAACTACTGCAAGTAGCAAATGGTACGCCAGTGTTTGGCGTTTATATTGCAATTTCAATTTAATGATGGCTGAAGAGAACAGCTGATATGCTTGCCAACAAGTCAGAATTTGGTGAATCTTAAATATTTCAAAGATTTGCAATAATGAGGCTAGTTTTATTTTACATGTGACAACCCTAAACTGTTGTTAACTGACAATTCACCGTGGTAACGTAACATAGCTAACGCAATAACGTAGTGATTTTATTTACTTTTACCAATAAAATAAAAAAAAAAAGTTGAAATCTTAATTTAAAATTAATTTTAAAAGCTTTGCGCACGTAAACATTCTCAATCTACTGGTTTGGGTGAGCTTGTAAAACTCATATTGAATATGATACAGTGTGCTACAGCTGCACGAATAATGCATAAAACACATTGACTACAAAAAATCGCTGAAAAGCTTTACAGACCTATTTCGGTGAGTTGACAAAGTTCAACATATTTACAATTGTAAATATATTGGCAACTGTCAATATTTCCTATTATCGTTCAATTCTAAAAGCTCTTTTCTTGACACAGTTGTCAATAGCAAGAGAGGTGTTGACAGTGAATTTTGTATGTAGAAATCCATCTGACGCTAGGTTGTTCGCTCATATCTTTTTTTGTCAAATCAAGTAAATGATTATAAACGTATAATCTATACTATTATATTCACTATTTTTTAAGTATTGGTCTATCGCATATAAATAACTGCTTTAATTTATTAAATAGATTACTGGATTCAGTTTTTATTACTAATAACATGAATTTTAATGTAACCAAATCACCATTTCCAATATCTCCAGTAAGTGCTCATCATGTTCCTACAGATATTCAAGTTAATTTCTATAAGTACCTCAAATTGGCTGAACCTAATCCTTCTAAATCAAACTTTAATTTCAATGCGTGTAATTTTAATCTGTTAAATGATGCGATTGGTCGTGTTAACTGGCAGAGTGAATTTAAAAATTTAAATACTGATTCATGCTTTAATGTTTTTAAGCTTCGTATCTCCTCAGTTTGTTTGCAACTAATTCCCAAAATTAAGCCACGCATAAGTAGAGTGCCTTGGTTGAAAATATTAAAAAATTTGCGTAATAAATTTTATAAAAAGTTTGTTTTAACGAATCAAAATACATTTTTCATTAAAAACAGGCATTATATGAGGGAGTTTAACTTGTTAGACAAGTTTTTGTATAGACAGTATATTGCTAATTTCGAATCAAATATTAAATCGAACCCTAAAGCTTTTTGAAATTTTTTCAAGTCGAAAAAGGACTCGTCTAATATTCCATCTTCTATGTTTTTAAATGATAGAACCTCTAGCAATGCGTTTTGTATTGCCAATCTGTTTGCAGATTTTTTTCAATCTAATTTTGATATGACTAATAATAATAATAACTAGTATTGCCTGTGGCCGAAATTCGGCCATCTGTATCTGTAAGGTAACGAGGCTCAAGTTGTTTTCACATAATGAATTGTTATTAATTTGCATGGAAATTCTTAATGCTTACCTTGACGCTATGAGGAAAAAAGTGGTAAAGGACAAAAAAGGAAGCATATATGCGTTAATAACAAAAATTTATTCAAGCGTCATCTCGAAATAATACACCAAGTATTGAACAAAAGAAACAATTATCAATGGCTTGGCCCAAGAATGATAGAAACAAGATTACGCGTTCCGCAGTCCCGTTATCTAATGCTCTTTTTCTCAACTGCGTGCATGACGTCACACAGTACTTTTGCTTCATAAAAACGTATGCAAATGTGCGATCTCTTAGGCAAATTGACGAAATTGAAAATAAATTCTTTCGAAAAAGTAATGTAAAAATATCTACTCTTCTGTATAAAAATATTAATATTTTCGTATACGAAAAATATGAATTTTTTAAACTTTCAAGATTTTTATCTCCTAAACTATTCGAGACTGACAAAATTTTATTATAAATACCAATGGGTTAAGGAGGTCCATATACATATTATAAAAATAAGGAAAAAATTATTTAGCCGTGGTTGTGGGAGTAAAATTATTCCAAAGTCAGACAATATCGCTTGTGACGTCATGCTCTCGCTCTCTCATTTGCGGATGGCGTAATCTGGTTTCTATCATTCTTGGGCTTGGCCATGATACAATTATAAGGTAGGCCCAGCAAAAAAACGCTCTCTATGACTACAAATCAACAACAAAACAATAACAAAGGCGTAGGTATAATGTCAAAACACAATACATAGCGATACAAATAAATTGGTTACTGAAAAATCGAACAAAGTTGTCGAATAAAATTATATAAAATGTTAACTTCTATTTGCTTTGTTGAAAGCTAACATACAATTAATTCTGCATTATATCTAAAAACATGGCTTATTTTGTTAAATTTTTAGAGTTTTTGCTTACTTTTCTTACATTATTCCATATAAAATCTGGGTACTCAATACCCAATACCCAGATTTATACTGTTTAAGGTAAATTATACATCCCTATGGCTGAACGAATATACGTTAATTGTCAAAAATGACATTATACCTACGCCAATGTTTTGATGTTCTTTGCTTTGATTTGCTTTTTCGTTTTTTTTTATCTCCGAATTGGGCCTACCTTATCATGGGCTTGGCGTCAAGTGTTATATGAAGCAAGCAGCAGTTTAAGAGCCCGAACAGAACCAAAGCGGCTGTCGGTTGTCGGATGCGCTGTGCAACAAAATACATGAAAATATATGCAGCCGCCAAAAATTAAATGGCCGTAGAAATCCGCGACGGAAAAACGCCCGAATAGAATCAATTCTATTTTTTCTCCGACGCACAATGCATCGAAATGGTACGAAAATCAGAAAAAAAATTGTTGTTTGTTTTAAAAAAAAGTATGCAATTTAGATCTATATTATTTAGTTCTATAAAATTTAAAAGATTTTTTAAAATGTCTTTAATAATAAACAAAGGCGATCACTTTATACAACACCCTGTTATTTTAAGAAAATCAAGTAATTTAAAATTGGGTTAATGTTTTAAAAATTACATCATGTTTTTTCTAAAAAACAGTAAAGAGAATTATTTTAAAATGTATTTTGCTTCTGAAAGTAATTTTGTTTAGTATATAAAAAGTAAAAAAAATGTTCTTTACCTTAAAAAAAAAACACATAAAAACTCAAAAATTTGCAAGTTTTGATAAGCTAAAACAAAAAAAAGAATTGTTTGACTTTAGCGAAACTTTTTTGTAATTTTATTTTGAGTATTAACTTTTGATTTCCAAAATATTATCTGCCCTTTTTCATAAACAAGAAAGTTATGCAGATTTCAAAAAGTGACTTTTTTGCGAAAACTGCTCAATATGGAAAAATATTCAAAATTTATCAAAATTCAAAACGGAATTACAAAAAAGGATTTTTTGGTTTTGATGAAACTTTTTTGTAATTTTATTTGAAGTATTAACTTTTGATTTCCAGAATATTATCTACACCTTATAAAAAGAAAGTTATATTAGATAACAAAATAATTTAAGTAACACAGGGTATTTCAGCTAGTTTATATATAAAAGTGCAATTTAAAGAAAATGAAGAATTGGTAGCGCAAAACAAAAAAAGAATTCAAGCTGAGTTTAAGGGCAAAAAGGGTCTCTTGGTCGACAAACCAAAGCCAGGATATGGGTCTACTAACGATGGAAACACAGCTAGGCGCTTTTTCTATAACGTTGAACTAAGCTCGCAGATAACTGGCATAAACAAAAGTTTGAAAGAACAATTTTTTTTTATATATTGAGAGTTCTGGCAAGTGGCTACCCCATATATCTGAATAACTTCAAATTGTTATTAGAAGAAACTAGGCAGTTGTATATAAATTTATATGGCTGGTATTATATGCCGAGCAGTGTTCATAAAGTTCTCATACATGGATGTGAAGTCATTTCAGCATTTTCCTTACCAATCGGAACATTGTCTGAAGAGGAACATGTATTGCTTAATTTGTCCAACCTTTTGACCTAATTTTGTTAAGATCGCTCAATTTTTGTCTGTACCTCCCATACAAAATAATGTAAAAAATCAAGATAGGTCCAAGGGAGGTACCCCTAGGAACTGACCAATTCCAACCATTTTTACAGTTTTTCTTAATTAGCTTAAATTAATCCAGCACACAAAATTTCATTATCATAGGAGCACTCCTTCTATTTATGTTCCAATTTTGTATGGATTCAATGCACTTTGCGACGGCTGGCGGATCTCTCTTTGAGTGGCGTAAGTGTTGCCATATTTTAGCTAAGAAAAGGCTGTGTTCAGTGCTATTTGCTTAGTTTTTACCATGAGCTGGCGTTTTGTTTTGTGTGTGTGTGTGTTGCATTACATGAGCTAACATTTCGTTTTGTGTGTGTGTGTATTGAATTTGTAGCATTTACACAACGAAAAGCAACGCTGATCCGACAACCGACAACCGCTCCTATTCTGGACGTGTTCTCAGCGGATTTCTCCAAGAGAGGTCCGGGAACCGACAGCCGCTTTGGTTCTGTTCGGGCTCTAACTGTTTTTTTTAACGCTGAGAGAAATTAAGAGAAAGCAACAACAACCACAACAACAATAACAACAACAACAATGATGCTACTCAGCTCTTTTTAAGTATTTGCGTACCTCCTGCATTCTACTCTTGCTTTTGTAAGCTACAGCAGCGATGTTCAAGAGAGCTTTGTCGCTTTGTAGTTTCTCATTGTCTCATTAGTAAAAAAAGCATTTTACATTTGCTCAGTTTTACATATCTTAATGACAACATATTCGAATAAAAACTATATTGTGCAAATCTACTCGAAAATACCTATCCATTGATATAAGTTTTATGTGAATATGTTGAAGGTAACACAAAAAAAAAGGGAACACAAACTTTTTTGTTTGCGTATTAATATAAAGATACATATGATTGCGTTGATAATTTACTTCCCGTGTTTGATTTTGGAGCCCTGTCTCTTACAACTTTTGATGTTTTAAATGGAATTTTCAGGTTAAAACCCTCAACTCGCATGGATTCAGATGGTTTCTGCTCCATTCTTTTAAAAAATTGTGCCTTTAGTTTAGTGTATACTAGTTGGAAGATAACTGCCATAACACCAAGTCATAAATCTGGGTTTAAGAACAATATAGCTAATTATAGACCAATTTCAAAGCTTACAACTATTTCAAAGCTTTTCGAGTCTATAATCAAGGAAAAAGTTTTGTTCCTGGCCGGTCAACTATGTCTAATTTAGCTTTCGGAATGAGATACAGTTCAGCTTTTAGTAAAAGGTCTCAGGTAGATGTAATTTAAACCGATTTCTCGAAAGCTTTTGACAAAGTTAGTCACTTTCTTTTAATTAAAAAGCTAGCAAAATTAGGTTTTCACTCCAGTTTTTTAGGTTGGATTGAATCGTATCTGTCAAAAAGACAATGTGTAGTTGCCTTTGATAATGCTGAATCCTATACGTATTTAGCAACGTCAGGTGTTCCGCAAGGAAGTATTTTGGGAACTTTACACTGAAAAAAAAAGTTTTACAATGACGACAGTTGTTATTCATTTGACGAATTTTGTGTTTAAAAAATAGCTTGCAACAAATTTCGTCAAAGTAAGAGCAAATGTGTTTAAAACTTTTGAAAAACATATGAAAAAAAAGCAAATTACGAACACATTTTTTGAACACATTGTGTTTAATTTTAAGCTAACATTTTTTTTCTGTGTACTTTTTGTTTTATTCATTAATGACATATCATCGGTTTTTGCTCATTGCAAACACTTACTCTACGCTGATGATCTTAAGATTTTTCTAAAAATTTCCGATGTGAAGGACACTGCTCTTTTACAGAATGATCTAAATAGCCTATTTATTTGGTGCTGCGATAACGGTCTTTTACTCAATTTTAACAAATGTGTTTCTATGACTTTCTCTAAATCGGACACATTCTTAATGTCTGCTTACCATATTGCCAATTTTACATTGGCATATGTTGATCAATTCAAGGATTTAGGTGTAGTATTTGACCGTAAATTTACCTTCAATCTACACCTAGATTATATAATTCCTAAAGCGTATGCCATGTTGTCGTTTATTCGAAGAAATAGTGCATGTTTTTCGGAACCGTATAATTTAAAAACCTTGTTTAATTCTTTTGTGCACTCTAGATTAGAGTATACAGCAATTATTTGGAACCCATTATATGAGTCTCATAAGTTGAGGCGTTGCGATCTTTTAATGTAGATGGTGTACCTCCCTCATATAATACCAGGTGTCTTTTGATATGTTTAAAAACTTTAGAGAGTAGACGAAGTATTTTATCGCTGCTTTTCGTTTTTGATATAATAAATGGTTGGATTGATTACCCTGCCTTATTGGAAATGGTGAATTATAATGCTCCTGCCAGGATGCTTAGAAACTATGATCCTTTTTACTTAGAAATTTTTCTCTCTAATTATGCAGTGAATGCACCTATTTATCGAGCTTTACAAATTTTTTAAATACTTATAACAATGTAGATTTTTCTGTTTCCAACAATGAAATGAGATCTGTGTTGTTCAAATATTCGAAATAAAACGCGAGAAATTCAATAGAGAATTACAAAAGAATTGGTTTTATTTAAAGAACTTTAACAGAGCTTGTAATGTGCAAATAATAAGGTTAGAAAAGAGACTGACTGACTAAGCAAGAAATATATGTATATAGAAAAGTTTTGAGAGATGGTTTTATAGTATTTGTACAATGTTACCATGTAACTGAAAATACATTTTTTTAACATGTGTTAAATTGTATTTTATAATTTACTTTTTGTTAATTTATTTATTACTACATATTGTACTTTATACTTTAACTAGTCTGTAAGTTACTTTTGGCATAGACTAAATAAATGAATATGAATATGAATAAAAAAAAATAATGGCTATGCTAATTTGATGAAAGTAATTAATTCATATAAGCTAAGCAGGAATAGCAGAATACCTTATATTGTTTATAGCTGGAAAAGTATGTGCGTATTAGTTTATAGTTGTAAATATTAAATCTATTTATATAAAAAGTAGTACACATTTTTATGTCACCAATTATGGAAAGTTTGCACGAAATTGGCCCATTTGTTCCGTAGATATGGCATTTTAAAGATTTTCCAATATCTATGTGTATATGTATATATATGTATAAATATATAAATAAAAAGTCGTGATTTGTGTTTGTAATTCCATAACTCAAGATCGGAGCGTCCGATTTGCTTGAGGTTTTCTTTGTTGTATTCTTATTGGCCGTACCATGGTTCGTATGTGGAAATTTTTTGCCTAACCTCCTTTTACCGCCCACAAATTGATGAAAATTTTATATTTCAGACGGCTTGGGTCTTATCAGACTAAAATTTAGTACTTAAGTTCATATGGTCACTGTTGGCAACAGTAATACAAATGGGGGGAGAGCTATACAAATATGCTGGGGGTTCCCCCTCTCTTATATATGTATATCTATCTATATTCTTATCTATCTTGGTTTGTTCGGTTGCTTAAAACTTGAAAACGACTGGACCAAATTGGGTACTTCCTTCGGCGAATATATGATATCGAATATTTTTGGAATTATAGGTCACACAGCATCGAAATTTGATATTTTGATATTCTCCGTTTCACTGGTAAAAATTTATGGGCGTTGGACGAGGGGTGTGGCACTTTTTCAGCAGCTCAAATTTAAGGTATAACTCTCGAACTATAAGTCACATATAAATTTAATTCGGTTAAAACTTACTATTTAGTTGTGTGCTTTGACTGCCAAAATTGAGTGACCATTTGACAAGTGGGCGAGGCACTGCCGATACAATTCAAATTTAGGTATCGAATAGCTTTGGAAGTACAAGTCACATAACATTGAAACTCAGAATGGAGAATGTATTTCTACAAGAGAACTGGGACGAGCAAAGGAAAAGGGGTTATGGCTTCGACCACACAAGTCAAATTATTGATATTGAATAGCTTTGGAACTAAACGTCGTATGACAATAAAACTCAGTATGGAGTTACTAATTGCCAAAGTCTTTCTACTGGAAAACTGGTACGTGCATTGGAAAAGGGGATGTGGTCCGGATTTCTATACAGAATATCTATGGAAGTTAAAATCACAGGACATTGAAATAATGTAATTGCCACCTGGGAGTGATGCTCTGCTACTGGGAAACTGTAACGGGCAGTGGAACATGAGCGTGGTGTCAGACTAAGGGACTAATAAAAGTTTTGAATTTATTATTATTTCCAATATACTTGCCGGGTGCAGAAACGCGCGCCGGGTAATGCTAGTAATATATAATAAATATTCATAAAAAATAAGAACTTTCTTTCTATATACTTCGTCCATTTTCTTGAAATAATTTAACACTGCTAGTAATATATAATAAATATTCATAAAAAATAAGAACTTACTTTCTATGTACTTCGTCCATTTTCTTGAAATAATTTAACACTGTCAAAAAAAAGTGTTGCCTCCTATAAACAGTATTGATCAGATATGTTGTGGGGGATAAGTCAAGTGCAAAATGTAATTTTTATATTTTTGTTTCTTTAAATATTTTAAAATGATTTAAAACTATTAAAGCGTTTAAAAAGATTATGAAAAGAAAAGGTGTAGTTCTCTTTTGATTTAGAAGATATATTGGTTAAAAGTTCCATCATAAAAGTGTGCTACTTCTGAAAGTTTCGAAGATATTTCATCACAGCTGTTATCAGTAAAAAGGTACTTTGATAACCTTTATTATCCTTATTAAAATTTTTAGTACATTTCTTGATGGCTTTTAAGATATATATATGCACTTTAACGCACACGGCCACGGCTGCCATTAAACTTTTTTCCTTTGATAAAAACTGACAACTGTATTGCAATCGGCGAATTGATTCATCAGTTTTACTCCCCATCGCGGCTTAAGAAGTTTCACTTCAATAAAGGCAAAAAGAAGTGTTGCAAAGTAATCCGAAAAAGACCGTTCACAATTGATGGGAAATTTTTACAATTGCACGAATTTACAATCAAAAATACACAAGATTGTGAATTGCCCTTATAACTTTTTTACTCACGCAATGTTTACATGCTTTGAAAATGTGTAAATTTGCACAAAAAAAATGTATATATGTATATACTTTTTATCAGTACTTTTAAACTGACCTTTAGATGCATTTTGAGGTATGGTGAAAAATCATAAATTTTTTTCGTAGTTTTGTTCTTTCCCAAAAATGTAATCCGAAGAACAAGAAGTAGCAGATGTAGATAGTGAACAAGACTCCTTAATTTACGTGTCGCGCCTTGGGAATAGAATTTGAGTTATGATTATTGCGCTGCAAAGGCGAGAGCGAGAAAAATTTCAGTGACATGCTTTAATATATGATTATGCGGTTCAGAGTTTGTAATATGATACTTTGCTGCTGTGGTCATCATGATGTAAGGTTGGCAAAAATATTTTATTCTCAGATTTGTATGAATATCATTCAAATTCTTGGCTGTGAGTTACACAGACACACGTACGTACATCATAAAGCTGTAAGCAGGTAGAACATTAATTAACATACTAAGAAATGTTAAGTACTAACGTTATGTTAAGATATGTCACATCGGAGTAGTCTTTTCCTCAGCATGCGGAAAGATAAAAAAAACAATCAGGGGCGAACACAGGCAGGAGTTTTGGGGGTTAAACCCCCCCCCCCCCAAATGAATGAATAAAAAGAAAATTAAATGTATAAAGTAAAACAATTATAAATTGTAAAGCATTATTTATTTAAGTTGTAATGTTTTAAGCTATTTTTTATAGTGTTCTTTATTGTTTTTATTAAACAAAGCTCTGTATACGCATAAGAGCCCTGCATAAGTATGCTTTTCCGCCTACTGAAATATTCGCATGTTGTAGAATAAAAAGCTTACTCTCATCGCTTTTCTAAAGTTCTCATATGTGAACGTACTCTATCTTGGTATTATGCGCAAGTAGAAAACAAAGTGGCGCCCGTGGCGTAGTTGGTTAAAGTGCGTGGCTGCTATGTCAACCAACCTGGAAACCCGGTACGGCCGCCACCTCTCTGCAAACAATGGCAAACCTCAGAGAGTAATAAAAATGACATGTAAAGCTTCTTGAGAACAAGAACATTCCGTTCATCGCCGTTCGGAGTCATAAAACATAATTGATCCTAAGAAGCTAGGTCGAAGTCCTTTCAAGGGCTGAAATAACCAGTTATTAAATTTTTGTTTAAGGAAACGAAGAGAGTACACTGCTGTACTTATACACTGAAAAAAAAATGTTTTAAAATTGACGATAATTGTTATTAATTTGACGATATTTGTGTTTAAAAAATAGCTTGCAACAAATTTCGTCAAAGTAAGAGCAAATGTATTTAAAAATTTTGAAAAACATATGAAAAAAAAGTCAAATTAACAACACATTTTGTGAACACATTGTGTTTAATTTTAAGATAACTTTTTTTTTTCAGTGTACTAATAAGAAACGGATAAAGTAATAAAAAATAACACAAATACCGTATTCATACACTGAATATTTTGTGCATATTTCTTTATGCGCAAACATCTCTTGTTATGCGAGAATTTAAATATGGAATGTAAGCAATATACCATAATATATATGTATGTTTTGGCAATGTTTTAAATAATGTAGACAGTTATGCATTTTGTGAAAAATTTTCGAAAACTTAAAATTAAAATTTAATAACTATTTTATTAACAATAAAATTAAAGTTACAATTCTTTAAAAGGTAAAACAGAAAATGATTATGCTTCAATTTGATTTAAAAAAGAGTTGGCTGTGCCGTGGACACACCCGTAGGTTTTGACGTGACGAAGTTTCTTGTTGTTGTTGTTAATGTTGATGTTGATGTTTGTGTTGATGTTAATGTTGATGTTGATGTTGATGTTGATGTTGATGTTGATGTTGATGTTGCTGTTGATGTTGATGTTGATGTTGATGTTGATGTTGATGTTGATGTTGATGTTGATGTTGATATTGATGTTGATGGTGTTGATGTTGATGTTGATGCTGATGTTGATGTTGATGTTGATGTTGATGTTGATGGTGATGTTGATATTGATGTTGATGTTGATATTGATGTTGATGTTGATGTTGTTGATGTTGATGTTGATGTTGATGTGGATGTTGATGTTGATGTTGATGTTGATGTTGATGTTGATGTTGATGTTGATGTTGATGTTGATGTTGATGTAGATGTTGATGTTGATGTTGATGTTGATGTTGATGTTGATGTTGGTGTCGATGTTGATTTTGATGTTGATGTTGATGTTGATGTTGATGTTGATGTTGATGTTGATGTTGATGTTGATGTTGATGTTGATGTTGATGTTGATGTTGATGTTGATGTTGATGTTGATGTTGATGTTGATGTTGATGTTGATGTTGGTGTTGGTATTGGTGTTTGTGTTGGTGTTGGTGTTGGTGTTGGTATTGTTGTTGGTGTTGGTGTTGGATTTGAGGTTGGTGTTGGTGTTGGTGTTGGTGTTGGTGTTGATGTTGATGTTGATTTTGATGTTGATGTTGATGTTGATGTTGATTGTTGATGTTGATGTTGATGTTGATGTTGATGTTGATGTTGATGTTGATGTTGATGTTGATGTTGATGTTGATGTTGATGTTGATGTTGATGTTGATTGTTGATGTTGATGTTGATGTTGATGTTGATGTTGATGTTGATGTTGATGTTGATGTTGATGTTGATGTTGATGTTGATGTTGATGTTGATGTTGATGTTGATGCTGATGTTGATGTTGATGTTGATGTTGATGTTGATATTGAGTAGTCACAGAGTTAAAAATCCATGCAACGTTTTTTCATGGCTGTAGCATTTTTACTGCATTATGTGATTGCATCCCTGAAATCATGACAACAAGAATTTTTTTGTTTAGTTATGAAGCCTAATAACACATCCATGCTGTCGTAAAACAAAATTTACCGTAGCACTCCTCCTGAGTGAGTAATAATTCGATGCAACGATATTGAATTTCTGTTACATAAGCTGCTATATTCACGACCTGACGACGCTGGAATTTTTTTTTATTTTTGTCGTAAAGCCATTTGTAAAGCCTTCATTTTCCTTTTTAAACTTTTATCGTAGTTTATATACTCATTGAGTAAAAATTCAATGCAACGCCGCTGCATGAATGTTGCGTTATCAATCTTTGAGCGGCTGTCTCAGCGTCCCCATGGCGACAGAAATTTTTTGTCTAATTTTGTTGTGAGGACTTACAGTAGGCCTTTATTGACGTATCGTCTTTTTAATCCTAGCACTAATACTCAGCGAGTAATAATTCCATGTAACAAATTTTCAGTTGTGTTGCTTAATCAGTTCCCCCTGCGACCCGATGATGTTTTGAATTTTTGTTTTGTTTTTATAATGAAGTCAAAGAATTAACCTTTACGGTCATTCCATTTTTTTAATCATAGCTCTTATACTCAGCGAGTAACAATTCAATGCAACGCAGATGAATTTTTAAAAAATTCATTTTTCAACTTTTTTGGAAACTAGAGCAGTACAACGTAACTTCGTCACGTCAAAAATATATTTTTTATTGAAATTTAATTTAAAGTCGCAATGATTTTGCTTTTAACATCAACTCATCAATCAGCAACACAAATTAAACACATTTCGCTAACATTTTTTCAGTGCACCATAGTGCATTGCTGAATATTAGCATTCTTTATCAAATATTCGATTAAGAAACAAAACAACACAGCTCACAAATTCAGATCAGCGTAAGAAGTGTGTTGTGAGAGAACAGAGAACGAATTAGCAGTTATTCTCATGCGCTGATTTTCTCTTTACTACACGATCTGTTGTTTACATTTATCCGCTTGCAGTGTACTGCTACACTCAAAAAAAAAATATTAACTTAAAATTTAACAAAATGTGTTCATAACTTGTGTGGCGTCCGTGGCGTAGTTGGTTAAAGTGCGTGGCCGCTATGTCAACGAACCTGGAGACCCAGGTTCGAACCCCAGCAGCGACAGAAAATTATTTGAATTAAAATAATTTTTCTGTACGGCCGCCACCTCTCTGCAGACAATGGCAAACCTCAGAGAGTAATCAAAATGCCATGTAAAGCTTCTTGAGAATAAGAACATTTCGTTCATCGCCGTTCGGAGTCGGCGTTAAGCCTGTAGGTCCATTTCTCGGTCAATTGTGTACAAACTTAACACGCACAACACAATTGATCCTAAGAAGCTAGGTCAAAGTCCTTTCAAGGGCTGAAATGACCGGTTATTTATTTATTTATTTTTATTTGTGTTCATAACTTGCCTTTTTTGCAATTTCTTTTAAAAGTTTAAAGCACATTTGCTCTTACTTTGACGAAATTTGTTGCAAGCTATTTTTTAAACACAAAATTCTTCAAATTAATAACAATTGTCGTCAATTTTCAAAATTTTTTTTTCAGTGAACAAAAGTGAAGTAGTGTATATTCGTTTATCGAATATATTCATGCAGGGCTCTGACATGCATACTTGGTCTACTACGCAGTTTTTCTCTGTAAAGTCAAGTTCCGCTATCGCAGTAGCTTCAATTTGATATGAAGTTAAAACTAGAACTCTCGATTTTCGAGCTTTTCAAGCACCCGGACTACCCGGGTATTTTCGAGTATTTGGAGCTACCCGACTAATACCCGAGTACACAGGTATAAGTCGATCTTGAATTTTTGTTTTCTACAAAACTTAAGAATCTTTACGAAAATTTAAGATGCAGTGTAATTAGTAATTAAGTAAAAATTAAGTAAAAACCAAAAACAAAATAATCTACTCTTAACCAGTCCCCATCAAACATCTCCACGGACTACCAAAGCAGTTTTCTTTTTTATTTAAATGTAGTCACACAGAGCCAAAACAACCTAATAAAAAAGAAGAAAATCAATAAAATTTTTCTATGGTTTTCATCCAATTTTTTGTTATGCAATCCACATAATTTTAAGAAGAATCTGATTATATTTTATGAGAAAACATTTAAAACAATTAGGAAATCTTATCAAAAATATGTGATTTACTTATTGATTTCAAAAGTTACCTTCTTGATTTTTGTGAATTTAAGAAGCAAATTCTATTGATTTAATAAGATTTTTTTTTTAAATTTTATTAAACCTTTAACCTAGATATATATTTTCAATTGCCTATGATATTAACTTCTCAAAAGGGTGTATTTTCTTCTTATTCGTTTTAACTGGTATCTCCTTAAACTTTGGAGAGTGAAAAAAAGATTTTCTTATTAAAGTTAAGTGTTAATAAGATTTCTACATAATTTCATCCATTCAATAAGAAATCTTATTAAAAAATTTTTGATAGTAGTTGTTAATTTTTAATAAGATTTTCTTTATGGAATAAAAAGATTTCTCTTTGGAAAATTCTTATCATTTGGGAGTATTAATAAGAAAACCTAATAAAATAGCTCAATTTGGAGATCTTCTTGATTTTATGTGGTAGTTTTTGGATCTGCGCAGTCATATCGGTCTAATTTACTGTCGGTCACTTACATACTATGTTCTTGATGAGCATCGCTACTCAAGTACATCTAGCCATGTCCGTCTATATGTCTGCATGTGATGACGATTACAGCATAGATTTTGGGGCCATCGTTATGAATTTCGATATACTAAAAGCTTATATTTAAAATATAAAAATCATGTTGCAAATTAACGATCTCTTATGAAAATTACGTTAACCCCACATAGAAAGTAATACTAAATTGGTAGAATCTCTTAAAATTTAATAAAAAAAAAATTAAATTCCTTAATTAATTTCAATTTTATTATTGAGGACATATTAAATTCAATGGCCAAAAATAAATGAATAATTGACTTTGTACTCTAAATATTATATAATGAATAAAAAAATTTGAATAAGTCTAATAAAAATATAACACCCCCCAAAATTTTTTTCTAGTTGCGCCCCTGAAAACAATATAACGTTACTTACAACAAAAGATTTCGAAGTCAAGTTTAATTTATGTCCGTTCAAGTTCAAATAAAACTATAGACTCAATAAAGAATGACTTGTGTTAGTCATGTCATAATAAAAATATTTTATAATATAAAGGCTGTTTTCTTTGACCCTTAAATGCTCAGTGTATCTTTTAGGATACAACCGAGAAAATAAGCTATTTATTTTAAATATTGCAAAAATTAAAATGCTGGATATGTAGTTTCACTCAGAATATTGCAAATATAAAACAAAAATTTAATTATTGGCATAACTTTGTTGGTTTGGGAAATATTGACCGTCAAATTCAAAAAATAGTTTTTTTTTTCATTTTTACGGAAAGTTCGCTTTTTGACATAAAATATCTTTTAAACTATTAACAGTTTTAGAATATCATTTAACAAACAAATTTAGAATTATCATAGAAAGAATCGTTTTCCATGTTTTTGGAGCTCCTTGAACTCCTATAACTCCTATGGTATGCGTCGGAATGCCCACTGTATCTTTTTGGATACAACCATGTTTTCTTTAATAACGTAAACAAAAATGTTTTCCAAAAAATAAAAACGTGACATTTATAGTTATAGTTAACTGGCCTTTTCTACAATTATTGTTAACTGGTATTCCCAACATCTATATTAGATACTTTTGTCCTTCCTTGACAGTTATTTAACGCTATTTGTTGCTAGCTGAACTATGAATATTTTTTGGCGCCACTAACTGAAATAACAACGTTAACCTATTGTTTTGTTTGTGACTGTGATCTTTGATGTATAATGGCAAAGCGTATCAACACTTTGTTCCTCCCAAAAGTTGCAAAGTAGCCCCGTAATCTTTGTTAAAAACAAATTTAAAAGTTTATTGACAAAGCGTCAACGGGCTTCGCTAAAGGATGCTTAAGACGGGTTAAAAATTTTAAAAAAGTTACTGAGCCATGTCTAGTATGTAGTTTCCTAATACTAAAAAATGAGAAGTGAAAAATTACCCACTCTTACTGAGTCTCACTCTTACTGAGTCTAGCTGCAGTTCTCTTGTTTTTAAACAAAATCTAATGTGTCCTAAGTAATACAAAATATATAATAACACAGTGTGACGAAATCGACCAAAAAAAAAAGCACAACCAAACTTTATAGAAATTTTTAAAGAGGCACATGTTGTGAGTCCATCGCACTTGGTCTGACCTCTCAATGTCGTCACAATTTTTTTTAATTCGTTTTTAAAGTTGAAGGGTTCGATTTTTGTTGCGCGGACGTTCATTGAATTTTTACAGCTATTTGCCTTGTTGGAAATGAAAAACAAATTCCACTTCTTTTCAGTAGAATTTCACGTAGAATAAGGGTGTATAAAAATAAATACGATAAAATACAAAATGAAGCGTGTAGCGAAGCAACTTCCTTAATTTTTCTTTAATTTCATAAAAAAAAATTAGTGTTTCTATAAATTTATATGATATAATGCTGCATGAATGACATCTTTTTTTCACAAAAATTTATTGCATGCAAAAATACCTTTTCATTGAATCCAAAGCCATCAGTATCGGTTGAGAATTGGCAAAATGGCGGCAGTTTAAGCGTTTTTTTTTGTCATACAAAACTGATTCCCATGTATATGTTGTTATCATACAAAGTGCTCTCATTTTGTCAAATCTAAACCGATTTTGGACATCTTTAGCTCATTGGAAAGAAAATATAATGAGTAACATATATCTAGAGCATTGCAATATAGATATTTGAAAAATATAAAAGCTACTATGGAACGAATGTTTATTCGTTTTTTTTTTTTTATTATATTTTTATTTTCAATAGAATTTTTATATGAATGAATGTGTACGAGTGTATAAAAAAAAGTACGCTGCACACCATATAATCTGAAACATTTTTGTAAGATAATTTTGAAAAAATTGTAGATCATTCATTTAAGTTTATCTTCGGCATTTACAGTCCTATCTTATGGCGTTTACTTTTCTCAAAAATATTCTGCATTTTTTCTGCCCTCTTTGGGAATTCTGCCCTTTATGTGCTTTTTTCTCAAAAAAAATTCTGACCTGTAAATTAAATCGAGTTCTTTTATCGACAATGTTGACCTCGAAAGTAGAAAAAATGCAGAATTTTTCACTCTCAAAGTTGACGATTTTAAATTCTGCCCTCAAATGCTACCAACTGAATGAACAAAAAAAAGTGACATGTTAGGAAAATATTAAATGTTATCATTGACATTTCATTAAAATTTGAGCTTTTTCAAGGATGACAAAATAAATATTATAACAATTTTTCTCAAAAGTAAGCAACAGTACAGCATTGAAAAAATGTTGCATTTTTTCTGATCTTTTCTCCACTAAGAACAGTTCAACATTTTTTGAGTTCAGGTCAAAATGTAAAATATTCTGCACTCTCAGAGGGCTTGACCTGTGGTCACTGTACACTTATGGCTACCCGCCGTTGTGGCAAAACGGGCGCTGCAGTCGTCAAGGTGTTCGGCGCGCCGCTGCACGATTCACGCTCGTCAATGCTCTTTAAATGAAATGCTCTACAATTTTTCAAAATTATCTTACAAAAATGTTTCAGATTATATGGTGTGCAGCGTGCTTTTTTTATACACTCGTACACATTCATTCATATAAAAATTCTATTTAAAATAAAAATATAATAAAAAAAAACGAATAAACATTCGTTCCATAGTAGCTTTTATATTTTTCAAATATCTATATGGCAATGCTGTAGATGTATGTTACTCATCATATTTTCTTTCCAATGAGCTAAAGATGTCCAAAATCGGTTTAGATTTGACAAAATGAGAGCACTTTGTATGATAGCAACATATACATGGGAATCAGTTTTGTATGACGAAAAAAAAACGCTTAAACTGCCGCCATTTTGCCAATTCTCAACCGATATTGATGGTTTTGGATTCAATGAAAAGGTATTTTTGCATGCAATTAATTTTTGTGAAAAAAAAGATGTCATTCATGCAGCATTATATCATATAAATTTATAGAAACACTAATTTGTTTTATGAAATTAAAGAAAAATTAAGGAATTTGCTTCGCTACACGCTTCATTTTGTATTTTATCGTATTTATTTTTATACACCCTTATTCTACGTGAAATTCTACTGAAAAGAAGTGGAATTTGTTTTTCATTTCCAACAAGGCAAATAGCTGTAAAAATTCAATGAACGTCCGCGCAACAAAAATCGAACCCTTCAACTTTAAAAACGAATTAAAAAAAATTGTGACGACATTGAGAGGTCAGACCAAGTGCGATGGACTCACAACATGTGCCTCTTTAAGAATTTCTATAAAGTTTGGTTGTGCTTTTTTTGTCGTCACACTGTGTAATTAATAAAAAATAAGTCTTAAAAAAATCTATATAAATAAAAATCAAATGTCGTTCGTTGGTAATTGAATCAGTTGAGAACGGCTGGACCAATTTGGATAATTTTTTTTTATAATTTTCGTAATAGCCCAACTTAGGTTTTTACGGATAGAAAAATTGACCACGCCCACTTTTTTCATTTATCTAAAATCGGAAAACGGCTACACCCATTTGGCTAATTTATTTTGTAAATGTTCGTAGTAATCCATTTTAAGTTTTTACTGCGAAAAATTGACCACGCCCACTTTTTTATATCTATATATATAAAAAAGAAGTTTTTGTGTGTAACTATGCAATAGACTCCTTAACTATTCATTCAATTGGCATGAAAATTTGTGTATAGCAGTTTTTGGTACGGTGCGTGTTTGTGGGCTATCAATTTTTATCCACCCTGAACACCAGAGGGCGCTGTAGCACAAATTTTTTACAAAACTGCCTAAAACTCACAAACCGCTCATGTGATTGGGATGAACATTGTTATATAGTAGTTTTCATGTACGTTGAGTGTTTTTCTGCTATCTTTTTTTACCCAACTTGAATAACAGAGCGCGCTGTAGTACACATTTTTTGCAAAACCACCTAAAACTCCCAAACCGCTCATGCTATTAGAATGAAAATTGGTACATACGGGTTTTCAGGTACGATGAGTTTTTCAGCACTATCTTCTTTGATCCACCTTGGACACCAGATGGTGCTATAGTGCAAATTTTTACAAAACCGCACATTTTTAGTGGTTTTCTTAGGTTACATATGCAAATATTTACAAAATACAAAATACTTCTTAAATTAAGTACAATTCAAAAAATGTCCGTTATTTTGATATCAAATACATGAAACTATGAAAAATGTTACTACAACCATATATATAATGCAACATCGTTGCTCAAAAATGATTCTTCAAAGTGCTATGAAAACCTTATTGCAAAAATAACGTTAGTTGAGTATATATCTTTTATATTAGTCCAAGATCCCAGGCCCCCCAGACACTCGTTATTTTTAAAGTTTCAAAATCATGACGAACGAATAGTGCAATATATACTTGAGAATGTAAGCGTACCTGCTAGCTTGAGTAGACGGCCCGATTACAGGTAGCAAGTAGAAAAGGTACGTAAAATCATTACATACATACTTTCTGTAAATTTAAACTGCTCAATTTTTTATATGTTTTTCAATATTTTTCAATATTTAGTATTGCCGGACACTTCTCGTCGGCAGTAATTTCTGCCAGACGCTTTAAAGTTGGCAAAAAAATGACTGAACCTTACTTATTTTCTGAGTCGCAAAATTGAAATATAATATTTAGGGGACTATTTTAAAACATTGTGTAAAGAGCCAGACACATGCGATGGGCAAAACATCCCCCCAGACACCTGTTTAGTGTTAACCGTGTTACAAGTAAATTACAATAAAACATAAATTTTTATTTTTAATTAACATTTTTCAACAGCAGTAAATTTAATTAAACGGTTATTTATTGAAAATTTCATTTAACAGTGATGAACGATATGTGTATTATAAAATTATTACATATTTGCACAAAATTAAAATTTATTAATTAGTATTGTTACTTTATTGACTTCTAATTTTCTTCGTCGTCAACGTTGGTGTTTTCTTCGTCACCATGAAGCCAATCATTGAATTGAATATTTAAATCATCGTCCTCATCATCAGCATCGTCGTTAAATTCGTCCGTAAAAACAAATAAATAAATTAAGATTCAAGTAGCTACAAATATATTATGAAGTGAAAATATAATACCTGATTCATTTTTAAGTGATTCACTGACAAAAATCCGCAGTTGATCCCCATCGAACCACTTAAAATGATACTGATTGTCTTCCAATGTCCACCCATTATCCTCAGGACTGACAATGCTTAGGTTTTTCATATGAGCATTATTCCAAATACTCGAAATATAATTTGTTCGGCGAAATTGAAGTGAATAATTCACTTTTGCATGGTGGTAAATTAAATAAAAAATAAATAAATAACTGGCCATTTCAGCCCTTGAAAGGACTTTGACCTAGCTTCTTATGATCAATTGTGTTGTGCGTGTTATTAAGTTTGTACACAATTGACCGAGAACCGGACCTACAGGCTTAACGCCGACTCCGAACGGCGATGAACGGAATGCTCTTATTCTCAAGAAGCTTTACATGGCATTTTTATTACTCTCTGAGGTTTGCCATTGGTTGCAGAGAGGTGGCGGTCGTACAGAAAAATTATTTTAATTCAAATAATTTTCTGTCGCTGCTGGGGTTTGAACCTGGGTCTCCAAAGTTCGGTGATATAGCGGCCACACACTTTAACCAACTACGCCACGGACGCCACATTACTTGGTGGTAAATTGCTTGCATCAAAACTTCTTACATTTTTGCGATTGAATTGTTCATTTACATCGGAAACCGTGTAAGTATTTATGAAAAGCTGAAGCCTGGTAGCATCCACATCACGTATTTTTCTAACATTGTATACTTCGCAAACAAATTGCTAAATTATATGAAATATATTTTGTTCCGTGTCTTTATGAATAAATGATTCAAGCTCGCCAAATTTAAGAAATGCTTGTTGATACTTTTCGTTTTTTTTTTAATATATTAAAAGGTCTGTGCTTTCCTTTATTGAAAAAATCAGGATTATAATCACAGCCTGTGATAGCATGAAATCCTGTTAAGTTCCTACACAATGACGGTCCTAAGTGCTCATATATTTTGGTTAAATCAAAATATCTTTGCTTATTTCCGGTGCCTGTAAATATCCAAATATGTGCATTATTTCTGTAATATCAGTATCAGAACATCTAATTACAATATTTTGCCTGTTCATTAATGTTACAAACGTGGTAAATAATTTTCATGTCAGCTTCTTCATGCTCTGGGCACGAAAAATTTTCATCGATATTAGCCACAACTTTATTATTATGAATGATAAATGAATGGCATTGTCTGAAATTAATATAAACCAGTTTATTGCTAATGAATGGTGCCATCTCATCAGTTGCCTAATGCAAAATGAAAAAATCAACGGCTGCCTGTTTGAAGCGACCATTTTTCAACTCTTTTCCAAAGTCAGAAGGTCGAGCTTGATTTGGTCCAGTAATGGTAAAATTTATGTTTTTTTTTTTACTTCACACTATGAAAAATGTTCCTAAAACTTTTGGAAATATTTCAAAGAAATTATTACAAATGGTAACACAACTGAGTGCGAAAAGATTCGACGTAATTTTTGACCAATATTTTACACCTTCAATCAAGGATTATGAAACATCTTTACGGCATGAATCTTCACAACTGGATTCCAGCAATTTCGCGAAGTAAATTATATTTCGAGTATTTGGAATAATGCTCATATGAAAAACCTAAGCATTGTCAGTCCTGAGGATAATGGGTGGACATTGGAAGACAATCAGTATCATTTTAAGTGGTTCGATGGGGATCAACTGCAGATTTTTGTCAGTGAATCACTTAAAAATGAATCAGGTATTATATTTTCACTTCATAATATATTTGTAGCTACTTGAATCTTAATTTATTTATTTGTTTTTACGGACGAATTTAACGACGATGCTGATGATGAGGACGATGATTTAAATATTCAATTCAATGATTGGCTTCATGGTGACGAAGAAAACACCAACGTTGACGACGAAGAAAATTAGAAGTCAATAAAGTAACAATACTAATTAATAAATTTTAATTTTGTGCAAATATGTAATAATTTTATAATACACATATCGTTCATCACTGTAAAATGAAATTTTCAATAAATAACCGTTTAATTAAATTAACTGCTGTTGAAAAATGTTAATTAAAAATAAAAATTTATGTTTTATTGTAATTTACTTGTAACACGGTTAACACTAAACAGGTGTCTGGGGGGATGTTTTGCCCATCGCATGTGTCTGGCTCTTTACACAATGTTTTAAAATAGTCCCCTAAATATTATATTTCAATTTTGCGACTCAGAAAATAAGTAAGGTTCAGTCATTTTTTTGCCAACTTTAAAGCGTCTGGCAGAAATTACTGCCGACGAGAAGTGTCCGGCAATACTAAATATTGAAAAATATTGAAAAACATATAAAAAATTGAGCAGTTTAAATTTACAGAAAGTATGTATGTAATGATTTTACGTACCTTTTCTACTTGCTACCTGTAATCGGGCCGTCTACTCAAGCTAGCAGGTACGCATACATTCCCTAGTATATATTGCACTATTCGTTCGTCATGATTTTGAAACTTTAAAAATAACGAGTGTCTGGGAGGCCTGGGATCTTACTCTATATACTTTTTTCAAAAAAGGTCTGAAATATTAGAGTTTTCCTCAAAAAAAGGCTCAAAAATTGTTTTTGTTGTAAAAATAATTTAAATTCAAATTCGCCAATTTTCAACTCTATTAAATAGCTATAACATTTATAGGCAAAAATTGTTTCAATTTTACGCAAAATTAAAAACCCATTTTTCTAATTAAAATTTTGGTAATTTAGTTTGTATGCTCACTGTCGGCAACTGTACTAAAACTGGGTAATGTCCATCTACTGGAAAACTGGGATGGGCATTATATAATTATATAAGCCCATACAATTTGTATTATCGAATAGCTTTGAAAGTAAAAGTAGCAGTACTTACATACAAACTCAAAATGGAGTTACTATTTGGTGATCTCCTGCTTCTGGGAAACTGTAACGGTCAGAGGAAAATAACAGTGGTGTCAAACTATAAGTTTAAGAAAAGTTTTGAATCCACCTATTGTGTTCCCATATAGTTGCAGGGTGCAGCAACGCGCACCGGGAAAAGGCTAGTATTTAATAAAACATAAAAATGTAAACAATAAATAAAGTTAAAAAATAAATTGTAAATAATGAATACTACAAAACAGATAATTTATTATCTTATAAAAATAAAGGAATAAAAATAGAATATATATATTTTTATATTAGATGGGTTTTGGGTTCCATACATTTTCTTAACATATTCCAGAGCCTCCCTGCAAGGCCAGATTCTGAATCCTGGATTTAATGTAAGCACGTGACTTGAAAAAAATCCAGAAAATTCGCAAAGTGGATTGGCACGCTAAAAAACGTGAATTTGAAGAAGTATTAAATGGCTGTTTCAAATCGAGTTTCCTATTTAAATTTAAGCCTTACAAAAACTTCTCGCCAAGGTCGCTGCAGCTTTCTCGCTTGTTGGCCAATTTAAGAAGTTCCAAATCGGATAATTTTTATGGCAGATAAACGATTTTTGTTTTTTGTTGAACTGACTTTTGGTAAAACATTTATTTTTTTATAAAATTTTCTTCCTTTTGTTTTCTACATATGCAGAAAACTCTTATAACTTTTGTCAATAGTTTGAATTAATTTTTATGCTGATTAATACACAAATAGTTAAAAAATAACAAAAGGATTTATTTTATTTCTGTCTTTTCAATTGTCTTCTTAAAATATTGTAGAAAGGAGTAAAATGAGTTGTGCATAACTAAAGCAACTTAAAACATAGTAATGAAAAGAAAGGTTTTTGGTTAATATTTTTAAAAAAATCTTTTGTTTTTAATTACGGCAGCACATCTTCGGGGCATGGAAGCTATTATATTTTCAATAAAATTTTTCGGAATGCTTTGCCACTGCTCCTTGAGTGTTGCAACCAGCGCAGCTTTGTTTGAAAAACGAATACCTCTAACTCGTTGCTTGAGGATGCCAAAAAGATTTTCAATGGTCTTCAGGTGAGGAGATTGGGGTGGCCAGTCCAATACCTGAATCTCATTAGCTGCAATCCATTCCTTAACGACCTTTGCGGTATGTTTAGGGTCATTATCATGTTGGAATACCCACCTTGATGGCATTTATCGCTGTGCAAAGGGCAACATGATTGACTCTATAACATCTTTATAAATGAACCGGTCCATTATTCCTTCAATTTCGTATACAGGACCTTGTCCAAAGCTGGCAGTTTCGCGATTTAAATCGTTCACCCTTTCGGCGACGAGCCATTGTCATACCATCACTTGTGAAGAGATTAAATTTAGATTCTTCACTAAAAATAGCTCTCTTTCATTCTTCGATAGACCAATTTATGTGAGATCTTGTGAAATTTAATCTAAAATAATTAATAAAATTTCGAGATATTGGCCAAAAATGATTATGTCCAAATAACAAATCTTTTTCGGTGTGCCTCTTTGTCAGTAATGGTTGTTTCGCGGGCCTATAGCTTCTTAAGCCAGCTTCCATGGCACGTCGGCGAATGGTACTCGAGTTCAGATATAAATCTAACTGTATTACGATGGATTGCGAGGATATAAATGGATCTTTTTTAATCGTTGGGACTACTTTTCGGTCCATTCTTTCAGAAGTTTTCCGTTTTGGGCCACCTAAGTGAAAGGTTTTAACAGTTTTTGTGGTTTCAAACTTTTTTATTAGACGTTAAATGACGTACTTCTTTGCCAAAGAAATTTGTGATGATCCATTTTTATACTCATCAATTATTTTTTGTTCGAAGCTGTCTGGATATTTATCGCGAGCCATGGCTCATTGATAATATTTAGAAATTCTTGACACAAATGTGTAATTGCAACTAACACTAATAGCCCAAACACAATACGCACGACGAGCGGCGAGCAGAACGTCTCCAATCTGTCGTTGTAGAGCATGATACAATTACCAGGTAGTATTATTCGCAGAAAATCAGCTGTGGAAAAACTGTTAATATAGGCATATAGTGTCAAAATATAGCGAGTAGGTGCACACAATGTTGCTTATTGTATTATTGACAATGAAAATAGCGCGATTTTTGTAACAATTTTTCATATTTTTGAAATTAAAACTTTTTTTAGCGCGTTGAGCACTTTTTGGTAAAGCGTAAAACAATAGAATCGCGATATCATGTTACTTACATCAAGAACGAATTTGTTTCTATATGATTCAACGTGATACAGGCATACATATGTTACATACTTATAAGAACTTTTGCTCTATGGCGGACACTGCTAACACAGTTATACTTACTTTTATATTATACAAATGTGTACAACTATATACTAACTTTTCTAACAATTTGTTGGTGTTGTTGGGTTTTGTTGTTATTGTTGATGCAGTCTTCAAATAATTTTTAAAGTTTACATGAGGGAGTGTTAATAAAATAAAGATGAATACTTCAATTTAACCATTTCATTATATTTGTATTATATATACAAAACAAAGCAAAACCTAAACAGAGATTTAATTTCGTCATTAATCATTTCCATCTATATATTTAAAATGATTGGTTTAAGAATAAAAAACAAAAAAATCCCCTTTTACTTCTTGCTGTGATTGCAATACTTCTATTTGACACTATATGCCCAAAGAAACGAGTAAAAGTAGCGATTAATACTACTTGGCATCATGATACAATAAGAAGGTAGGGTAAGGAGCTTTGACAAGACCTACTGCTTATGTCAAAAAGCATTTTAGCAATGCCACTTTTCTGTATTTTTCTTAAATGTGGGACAAAAACTTAGAAAAGAAATTATATATAGGGCAAATAAGAAAAAATTAAATCAATGTATATTATAAATGTACCAATGAATATTGTAGTAATTTTAAAGCTTTATTTTCACTAATTTACTTCTGCCCATCATTTTTTGCTAAGCTTTTTGAATTCTTGATTTCTTATCTAAAAATTTTAATTGAATGTGCATACGATATCTAATAAAAAATTAACTTTTCTTATTGCATAACCTTATTGCATAAAACCCAAAAAAAATGAGTATTTCCCCGTTTCACATAGTTTTCAGCAATGCATTTCATATAAATCACTTACCTACTGAAACCATGAAACATGGATTTGTCATAGGATTTCTTCTTTAGATATGGTAGCACTGTATTTTATGGTTTTGACATTAGCAGTAGGTCTTGTCAAAGCTCCTTACCCTACCTTCTTATTGTATCATGCCTGGCATTCGGAAATAAATTTCACAAACGAGATCAAATGCCTAATGAGGGGTTTGCGGAGTACGTCGCAACGTTGAGGAAGCTTGCAGTCGATTGCAATTTTGGCAGCGTTTTAGATCGCATGCTCCGTGACCGATTGGTTTGTGGACTACGTTATGAGTCGCTGCAAAGAAGCCTTCTAGCCGAATCTGATCTTCAACTAAATAAGGTAATAGAGCGTGCAACAACAGCGGAAGCAGCATCAAAGAACATCTTGGTAATCCGTCAGCCTGAGCAGATCCATCAAATTGGAAACAATAACCTACAGAAACAACATTATAAAAAATCTAAAAAACAACCCAACGCTTCACCGGCAAAACCCTGTAGTGGATGTGGAGGTGCTCACCCTTGCTCACAGTGCGTACATAGAGAATGCTCTGCATTCTGTTGCATTCTGCTCTGCTCTGCATGTGGAGTTAAAAGCCATTTACAGCGTGTGTGTCGGTCTTCCAGTAATTGCGTTTCATCAGAAAGTCCGAAAACATATCGGAAGAATCGGCAGCAATTCAGTAATTGGAAACCAAATTCAATCAATCAAATAAAATGTTCAGTAAGTCGTAAGAAAACAACAACTATAAACATAAATGGACAGCCATGTAAATTTGAAGTAGACTCTGGCTCAGATTATATTATAGTGTCGTCTCAGACTTTCGAGCGGTTGTGGCCAACAGTTAAGCCTATAATCTATGAGTGTGTGCTTGATCTGAGAGATTTTCAGCATAATGACATACCAATCAGAGGTATTAGCTGCGTTCGATTCGCCAGCCTATACTCAATTCATGTCGCTTATTTCAAAATTTGTATGTGAAAACAACAACAAAGTCTACAGCTAGTTGAGTATAGAGTAGGTCAATTATCAGTTGAGTTGAGTAAAGTTGCATTGCCAAGTTCTTATTTTTTAGTTGGTTTGTGTACGGAATAAGTAAAATGTAATAGATTCTGTCAAAATGTGATGTGAGTACAAAAACAAAATTATTTTCCTTTAAGGAAGGTGATACCTCATAGTTTCGGAAAAATTTCAAATGTTTTTCGAATTTTTCTTTAAAACAAGTTTTAAGTCATTTATATTGGTTTGAAATTGCAAAGTGACCCAAAGACACAGCGTGACGTGGACAGGGTTAAAAAGAAAAATGATAAACTGCTTGTAGTGACCATATTCGCACAAATCCTTTGCATGGCTACAGCATCATTGAAATCTTCGAAGTTTATCCTGCACTATCAGAATTTTTGATTTGTTCTGTATGCAAGCACAAAATACGTTTAGGTGAGTCAGGATCGAGAGGCCTGGGTTTCAAAATTTCAGCTAACTTTGCTGCTGGAATATTAAATGAAGGCTACACCTCCATTCTGAAGCTTTTGAACGAACTGGGTATAATTATTGGCACCTATTGCAAAGCTTTCGCCGAAAATACCGATAAGGCACGTGTAGCGAAGCTGAACCGAAAGATTCTCTTCAAGAAAAAAGCAGCTCGTACAGCTCGGATGTACCTTCCGGAAGGATGTACCTACAAGTTGAAAGATATCGTGTGAACAAATATTTTTTTTGGAGTCAAAACTGTTGAAAAAATAGTCGAATCTGGACCTTCGATTAAACAGCCGATATAAATTTTAATTTTTAACTTTTTTGTTATATTACAGGTTTATCCTTCCCTTCAAAATATAAGTACTCGAAGAAAAAAACCTCTTTTGTTTCATATAAGTGAGAAAATTTTGGCAGCTACAGGAGATACTCTGCAGACCCACCATTTACTAAAAATATAGGAAAATAAAAAAGTATCCAATTATGTTATTAACTTGAAAAAAAATTATTAAACAAAACTAATTTCACCCTGTCTAGGGGAATCTCCCCCCTTAAGCAGTTTCTTCGTTTTCAATTTAATTTATTGACAGACTTCTTGTGGTCTGTCAAAACAAAAGTGTTGCCAACTATTCAGTAAGTAACAGCTAAGTGAGTAGCCGTTTTTTTCGTAATTGAGTTGAGCACAGGCGAATCGAACGCAGCTATTGTAGATGTTGACGTATGTTATAACAAACGTCAGATAAGAGAATTACCTCTTATTATAGTAAACGGTAACCAAAGTAATGTTTTAGGATGTACTTGGTTTGATGCTCTTGGAATAAGCGTCCAAGGAGTCCTTGCCATCGAAGAATCGTTTTCTATTAAACAAATTTTAGCTAAATTTCAGCATTTATTTTCTACAGAAGCTGGTAAATTCACTGGAAAAACGGTTTCTTTACGTATGGACAATGATTTCCAACCAATAAGACTTCCTGCTCGTCGTATTCCAATAGCTATTCGGGGCCTTGTTGAAGCTGAGCTTGACCGCTTGTGCGCGCAAGGCATTTTCCAATCAGTTGAATATTCGGATTGGGCAACTCCAATCGTACCAGTACTTAAGAGTGAGTGTACAATCATAATTTGCGGTGGCTATAAGTCAACACTCAACAAGGCGTTGTTACCACATAATTTTCAAATTCCACCTATAAACTCACTTTTATCTTCAATAGAAGGTGGAAAAATATTTGCAAAATTGGATCTTGCTCAAGCCTACCAGCAACTTTTAGTTGACGAAGAATCTGCTATGATGCAGACTGTTATCACGCACAAAGGGGCATTTAAGGTAAATAGACTCCAATTTGGCATTTCATCAGCTCCAGGAATTTTTCAGAATTTCATTGAAACGCTTCTTCAAAACATTCCCGGCGTTTTGCCATATTTTGACGACATAGTCATTATGGGTGATACAAAAAATGAACTGTGCAAGCGTTTGAATGAGGTTTTGACACGTTTTGATAGATCGGGTTTACATTTACGAAAAGATAAATGTCAATTTGGAGTCTCAACAGTTAATTTGTTAGGTTTTAAAATCGATAGTCTTGGTATTAGGCCATCACCAGACAAAATTAAATCCATTCAAAATGCTCCTGTGCCTCAAGACAAAAAGCAACTCCAGGCTTTTCTTGGGCTATTAAACTTTTACCACTCATTTCTGCCAAATAAGGCAACTATTGCATAACCTTTGCATCGTTTTTTAGAAAAAAACAAGAATTTTGAGTGGAAAATAGAGCACCAGAAAGCTTTTCATAATTTAAAACAGTTAGTCACTTCTGAAAGTGTTCTCGTCCACTATGATGAAAATATGCCACTCATTCTCGTTTGCGATGCCTCACCATATGGCATTGGCGCCGTGTTAAGTCACATCTTGCCTGATAAGTCTGAGCGACCTATAGCGTTTTATTCGAGAACCTTATCGAAGTCAGGAAGAAACTATGCGCAAATCGACCGATAAGCTACTGCCATCGTAGCTGGCGTGAAAAAATTTCACGATTACGTGTACGGCAGAAAATTCAACTTGGTTACTGATCATCGTCCGCTTCTAGGTATTTTCAATACAACAAAGCAGACTCCAGTAGTATTGTCGACTGTTATGCCGAAATCGCAATGCGGCGTTCGGTCGGTCGGGCTTTGACAGCTGAAGTAGAAACAATGCATGCTTATGCTGTAATCTTAAATGCGACCTCAGGCGTTGCGTTCTGTTTTATCGTAAATACGATCAACGCCAGAGCCGAAGCTCGAATTGAGCTACTTTCTACTAGTTCGTGCGTTTTGACAGTTATTGTTTGTTTGGCTGCCATTTGTTTTGTTATTTTTTTTGTGTTAGTGCTGGAAACAAAATTATTTTTTAACAATGTCAACTTTTGAGGAAAAATTAATAAATTTAGTAAGAGAACATGATTATCTCTACAATACCAAGTCTCGCAGCTACAAAAATATTATCAAGCGAGACTCCACTTGGGCTAAAATCGCTGAAGAGCTGGCAAGACCAAGTAAGTCATCTTTTTATCGAGAACTTTTTGGCGTTTTCTTTTCCTTTTGGAATGTTGAAATGTAATTCGTTTGTTTGTAGTTGACGAATGCAAGAAGCGGTGGAAAAGTCTTCGCGACCGCTTTGTCCGTGAAAAGAAAAAAATGGATCAGCCCTCTGGCAGCGGCGCGACCGAATCCGAGGAATGGGAATTTTACAATTCTCTGGAATTTTTAACCGAAGCCATGAGACCAAGAAAGTATGTTCTAATGAAACTTTTTAAATATTTCCATAATAATTTTGAATATTTTATAGACAAGTTGGGAACTACGACACCGTAAACGAGAGTCTTTTTGAAGTTCTTGCGCCAAACAACGAAAACTCAAGCACTTATATGAACTGCAGCACTCCTGAACCGACGCAAAGACAATCAGCGAAAAGGTCCGGAAGAGGTGATCTTCCTTTTACGGAATTTTTTGGCGATCTCTCCAACACTCTAGCACAGCGCTTCAGCACCAAGGAAGAGGATGAAAATGACATCTTCATGAAGATGATTGCAGCAAAAATGAAGGTTTTACCGCAAGATGCAAAAATCCGTCTCCAGGAAAAATTTTTAAGGGAGACTAACAACGAAATTTTGTTAAACAGCAATAATGAAATGCATATTACAGATTAAGGTATATAATTGTGCAAAACACTCAGTTTTCATTTCTCATAAACTAATTTTTTTTATAGCACAGGGTAACTTGGTTTCAGCTGCATCATGCATGGAAAGTGATTCCATATACACCAACCCATCTGATCTCACAGCTTTATTTATTCTTGTTTTTTTTTTTTGTTTTGTATTGAATGAATTTTTCTTATTATATGAATTTTTCTTATTATTTTATGAAAATTGATTTGTGCGTAGCACTAGTACCTGCAAATGATCTTAAAAAATATTTTAAATAATTAAAAATTTAATGAATTTAAATTTATTTTAAACTAATATAAAAGATTAATTTTTGTAAAAATGTTTGTTTTTTGTTTTTTTATAAAAATTTGAATGATTTAAATGTAAAATACATTTTTATATTCTATTTCTGAACAAATAATCTTTTAATGCATCTCTCATTTGAAATGCTTGTCGAGAAGAAAAATTAGAACCGATCGACCTAGCTCGAGAAAGAGGCGTGGTTCCGTTTCGCCATAGACCTCGGTGGACAATTTCGTCGTTCTCGTCGCAGATATCAACGTAGCTTTCAGAGCAATAAGCTTCATCATTAAGTTTTACAAAGTTATGCAAAACGACTGCTGCTTTAACAACTTTTTCAGCGTTAGAAGGTAGCATATTGAGAGTTGTTTGCAAAATTCGCCACCGGGCCACTAGAATGCCAAAAGCATTCTCAATAACACGGCGTGCACGCGATAAACGCTTGTTAAAGTTGTATTTGGCTTCGTTTAAAAGTCTTCCCGGGTACGGTCTCATAAGATATGGTTTGAGCGGAAAAGCTGCATCGCCAACTAAATAATAATTAAACTCAATGTTTGAGTTTGGAAGAAATGATGCTGAAGGTAGGTTTAATTCGCCTTTTATGAGTTGCTTTCCAAACGACGACTCTGCAAAAATTCCACCATCGCTCTGACTTCCATAGGCACCAACGTCAACTGCAACAAAAATATAGTTGGCATCACACGCAGCAAGAAGAACTATAGAGTGGTGGCCTTTGTAGTTATAATATTCTGATCCTGCTCTTGGAGGACACCGTATATTTATATGTTTTCCATCAATAGCGGAAACACAATTGGGAAGATTCCACACCCTTTCGAAATTCACTGCATTTTGCTTCCAATTCTCATTAGAGAGGGGTTGCAAATACAGCGGCATCAGTATATTCCAAAGTGCATCACAGGTTTCATAAATACAATATTGAACAGTTGAATATCCCATACGAAACATCCACGCTAAGACTTGTTTCGGAACTCCTTGCGAGAGATACCTTCAAAATAAAAGATGTAGAATTTTAGTTTTATGAATTAGATTAAAAATGGTTCAGTGCACGTACAACAAAACCAGGAAGAGTCTGCAAGATGGTGAGATCGGCTCTCTAAAAGAAAGTTTCTCCAATGATGGTTCAATAAGAACGCGCAAAAGCTCGAATGTTTCTGGTTTCATCCTTGTGATTTTGAAAAATTGTTCCGGGTCCTTCTTTTTCATTTTTTCAAAATTAAGCGCATAGAAACCTTCGACTTCCCTGGACAAATTTAATTCGCGAACCCATTGCCGTCGTTCTGACCAAAATTTATTTTCTTGGTACGCTTCATACGCTACGTATCCACAAAAACCAATTACCGCCAGGTCCACCAAATCGTCCAAATCTTCAAAATCCATTCTACTGATAAGAAAACAATGTTTGGTTTGACAAAATAGTAAAAATGTTTTTTTCAGATTGTATCTTGCCATACTTACAAAAAATCAGATTTCTGGATTATATTTTAATTCCATGGAAAATACAAAATTTCGTGGGATTTATTTTTTTATTGTATTTTCAGTTTTAGGCGACCTTTTTTAATTTAAGCATTTTTTCAATGCATTACTTAATTTTTGATTGAATGAAATAACAAATAAAGATTTCTTGCGTTAATATACGTTTATTTTTTATATAAAGGAAAAACAGATTTTTTTGATCATTTTGGGTGGCAACTTTAATTGGCAATCTCGAAGTGACAGACGCACGACTGTGTGACGCAGCATTGTGATTTACAAAAAGTAAGATCGGGCGTTCTGACATCCAATATCGTACATTTTTGTAAAGTTTCTAAAACGCCGATCAAAGTGTGTCAAAGCCCGACCGACCGAACGCCGCATTGCGATTTCGGCATTATGCTTCACCGATGAATTTTTCTGAACGCTTACAGTTTTGACCTTATCTTCAGAGAGGGCAAGAAAATGGGCAATGCTGATGTATTCGCTGTGTGACCTCCTGGCAGGTTCGCCAATTTTTGGTGCACCAATAACTTACTTTTTTATTTCATTTAATTTGTTTTATAATTTTTATTTAGACTATTTTGTTTGATATATTTTTTATTACTAACTTTTTTAAATGAAAATTTTTGAAGTACAAAAAATTTTTTTTTATAAACAATTCCAAAAACTTAAATATAAGGTAAAATAAATTAAAGTATTTTGTATATTTATATACACTACACTCACCACCATTACAAGGGTTGAAATATCTGACGAGGACCGGCAATAACTTTACATCTTGACTGACCCAGTGGCGGTCTGCAATTACATCGCAAGCGCCCTGAATGTGGCCCCCGAAGTTTTTATTTGCACAAGACTTACCAAAAGAGATGTTAACATAGATAATCTCAAATTCGTCAATTTCAAATTGGGTGTACCTGCGCAACTCTTCGATAAGGTGTTCGACAAATCGATTTGGCCACTTTCATTAAGAATTTCGAAGTTTGTCTCGAAACCAAAAAACTTCAACAATGGCATTGTCACCATTCCTCCACCAATTCAAGCCCCAAATCAGTAAACTGCGATCCAGTTTATCCTATTGCGACCTTATGCAATAACTTCATCAACATACCAACATCTTCAGCGAGCACCACCACTGCTTCCAACACCGCTCCAATCATCGCATCAAACACTTTTATTCGTCAACACCAACAACAACAGCGTGGATTCTCTCTCTATTATCATAATGCTGGTGGTTTACGCACGAAAACTAACATATTGTTTTCCTCCGCTGCTTCGCATGATTTTGACGTAATCGCCCTCACTGAGACATGGTTGACATCTCATTTTTTGTTCTCAAACGGAACTGTTTGACTCCAATTTCGAAGTCTACCGCAGAGACCGGGTGTTGAGTTCTGGTGTCACTAGAGGCGGTGCACAGTGCTTTGTCCCATAGGCAAAATTAAAATAAAATAAAGTGCTTAGAATATTTAAGTAATATACATTTTTGTAAAGCTAACAAAGTACCTTAAATGAATTCGTAAATAGAATTTATCATCTCGTCTTTTTGTTAACAGTAGAGGGCGCTAAAGTCAGAAAACGTTTGAGGTAAAACTGTTGAACGGAAAAACGGTTTTTACTGTGTTACAAAACAAATTTTTAAAAATTCATTTTTTATTGTATTGCTTTGAAACTTAACAGTTTTGTTTATAACTATAGGAACAAGAAAAACAAAAATAATTTTTTGTAAATATTTTATATAGAAATGTTGTTTGTGCCATCGAAAACTTGTACAATTTTTTTTTGGAATTCCCAAAATGCAAAAGTTTGATAGACTGAAAAAAAATTTTTTTTAAGAATAGGTAATTTTTTATTTGGGATTCAAGTACATTTTAAAGGGTAAAAATAGAATATGTAAAAAAGTTTTAGATTTTTCACCCGGAAATGTAAAAATGGTATGAATTTTTTAAGACATATTTCCTAAGTTTCAGAAAAAGTTGCAAAGACCTAAGTTTATGGTACTGCCAAAATTTAAAAACAAATAAGTTTATACAATTGTTTTTTTTTATTACTATAAAAAATGAATCAAATTTTGATGTAGTGTATCATTTTTATTAAATAGTGACAAAAACTTACCAAAAATTGAAAGAATATTTTTTTTTTTGGGTGGAAACCCTAAAGTTTTGCAAACTTTGAAAAAATTAAAAAAATATATAAATAAAAATATAAAATAAAAATAAAGTAGGTGATTTTTTATTTTTCATTTATATACTTTGTTAACAAATCTAACCAGTAGTAAAAAAAAAATTTAAGATTTTTAACCGGAAATTTGAAATTTTGTATTTTTTTAAAACATCTATATTTTTTAGTTTTACAAAGACCAAAAATATGATTATATAATTTTTTCCAAGTAAAGGGCTTCAGCGACGTTCAATGTTCAATTCAATTTTTACAAGCTGTGCAATTTTATTGACTGTAGGTCTGTTTGAGAACTTTTCGAGTAAAAAATATCAAGTAACTTTTACTGGGAGAGTAAGACTGATTTTACTCTCTCAGTAAAAAATATCAGAAAAAGTAAACGAATGACATCCAGTAAAAAGTATCAAGTAATCAACATTTGTTTGTAAACAGCTGATTCATGTTTTCCTTTTTGCTTTTCGTTTCATTGTTTTCCCTATGTTTCAACTCATTTACTCCGTGAACACACTAAACTTTGTTATTGTGTGTGCTAATAATAAGCTGACGATATGACTTGTTATTTACATTTTGCGATTATCCCATACAAGAAAAACGACGAGAGAAAATACAAACAGAGCTTTAATAGCTCATTTGTTATTAATGTCGGATCCGGAACTATCGTCACTTAGGTCTACAAAACACATAAAAAAAAAATGATGAATTCACAGAAATTGAGAAATACATTTTGAAAGAAAACATCATAAATTACAATTAAAATTAATTATCTTATGTGTTGAGCAAATTTAGAAAAAAATTTATTTATGACCTTTTTTAAAGAGAATATTAAATTATTTGCATTTTGATCACAAATGTAGCAACAATTTAGTTTATGAGAAAACGGATATATTAGAGATATTTATGTCCTTGTATCGAATGAAGCAAAATTTCTCAGAGAGCTCAAAAACATAGTTTTGTAAGTTGTTATTAGTTTTAAGTGCATTTTGATCACAAATGTAGCTAAAATTTAGTTTTTGAGAAAAAGGATATATGGGAGATGGTCATGTCTTTGTATCGAATGAAGCGAAATTTCCCAGAGAGCCCAAAAATATAGTTTTATAAGTTGTTATAAGTTTTCAGTGCATTCTGATCACTAATGTAGTTACAATTTAGTTTTTGAGAAAAATTATATATGGGAGGTAGTCATGTCCTTGCACCGAATGAAACAAAATCAACCACTAAGCTAAAAGACATATTTTAACAGATAGTTACCAACTTTCGATTTATTCTATATACAATTATAGCTAAAATTAAACTTTTAAATTTAAAGATGTATGGGAGGTAGTCATGTCCTTGCATCGATTTTTCCGAAACTTCGAATTTTTCTTAATTAACATATTTTGAACCAGCATACCAAAGTTCATTTTTCTGCGATAACTTCTATAATTTTGCCGATTCACTATATGGGGACAAAGCACTGTGCGGTGGCGTCTTAATTTCAGTTGCCTTTGCACTCAGAAGCAGACAAATTATTCTACCCAGAAGCTCTGACCACATCGAACAAATTTGTGTTGCAGTATCGCTCGGAAATGATTGCGCCCATGCTACCACAGAAATGGTTTTTATTTTAAGCTATATACCACCATCTAGGGATATCAACTTATTTAACGATCACATTTTCAATATTAATTTTATCGTAAATTCAATTCTTCCTCACCAAACTCCATGCGTTTTAAGGGATTTTAATTTGGGAAATATCGAATGGAAATTAAGCGATTCTGATAAAATTCTAATTCCTTTTAACCTTAAATCTGAGACCGAATTAAATCTCTGCGATTCAATTTACTCCCTCGGTCTTTTCAAAATTAATTTTCTCAAAAACGACTTGAATCGAATTTTAGACTTAATTTTTTTAAATAATGATATTAAATATGAGTTATTTAAATGTGACATCCCTTTAACATCTGAATCAGTACATCATAAAGCAATTATACTCATATTCAGTTCTTATGAATTTACGAACATCCAAATGGAAGACATAAGTACTTTGTACGACTTTCATAAAGCAAATTATGAGTCTTTAAACAATTATTTTTACTCCATCGATTGGATATCAGTAATAGGTTCATTAAACATAAACAATATGTATAATGTATTTAAGCATATTTTAAAAGAAGGACTCGATTTATATGTCCCTATAAAAAAACCGAAAAAGTCAAATAAATTACCTTGGTACAATCACAGATTGTCCCAACTCAAAAATTCAAGAAACAAAGCACATAAAAGATTTAAACTAACTAGCTCTGAAGAAGATAAATCATTATTTATTCAACGCAGACGTGAATTTGACTTTTTATCAAACTTTCTTTATAAATAATATTTAAGTTTAATGGAAAAAAATATAAAATACAACCCCAAGTCCTTTTGGATTTTTTACAACTCTAAACGTAAAAGTTCTGGATTTCCTAAATCGATGGAATTCAATGGCGTTAAAGCGAATAATAATCAAGATATTTGCGAGTTATTTGCAAAATTTTTTGGATCAGTCTTTGATAATATCAGCCAGACCCCTGATTTCGGTAATTTCCCTTATGGATCTGAAATTGTAAATATCGGAAATGTAGAATTTTCTGAATATGAAGTATTTAATGCTCTTCAGTGCATTGATTGTTCTAAGGGTGGTGGATACGATTTACTTCATCTAATATTTCTTAAATCCTGTGCGGATTCTCTATGCACTGCATTAACTTTAATTTTCAACAAGTCCCTCTCGAGCGGAATATTTTTAGATGAGTGGAAACAAGCTTATATTTCTCCCATTTTCAAATCCGGAAAAAATATCTTATAGAAAACTATAGGCCAATTATCAAAATTTCGATCATTCCAAAGCTTTTAGATAAATTAATTGCCGATAAATTATTCTCTCAAGTGCGGAGCTTAATCTCCACTGAGCAGCATGGATTTTTCGCTGGCAGATCCACCAGCACTAACTTATCTATATTTTCAAATTTTTGCATGAATGCAATAGAGAAGGGCCTTCAAGTTGATGTGTTATACGCAGATTTTGTTAAAGCATTTGACAGTTTAAGCCATAAATTATTAATTTCAAAATTGGAAAAACTAGGATTCCACTCAAATTTTTTAGAATGGATGAACTCTTACCTTATTAATAGACAATTATTCGTGAAAATTGAAAATTGTTACTCAAGTATGGTCCGAGCTACTTCAGGTGTTCCCCAAGGAAGCCACTTAGGACCACTTTTGTTTATTTTATACATTAACGATATACCCAAAAGCTTTCAATTCTGTAAAACTTTGCTATATGCTGATGACTTGAAAATGTTTTCTACTATTGAGAATAGTTCCGATTGCTTGCAATTTCAAACAGATATTGATGCTCTTTTGGTTTGGGTTGAAGTCAATGGCTTAAATGGCTCCAAATGTTATATTTTAACTTACTACCGCAAAAATGATTGCATAACACACGAATATTCATTTGGTGCCAACAATTTTTTCCAAAGAACAACCTCCGTAAAGGATCTTGGCATTTATTTTACTACCAATCTCTCATTTAAAACTCATACAGACTATGTCATTTCAAGGGCTAACTCACAACTAGGTTTTGTCAAAAGAAACTGCAAGGAGTTCTCTGACTCACACACTGTAAAATCCATTTTCGTGAGCTTAGTCAGATCTATTCTTGAATATTGCAGCATTATTTGGAGTCCTACGTATGCGGTTGATATCAATAGAGTCGAAAAAGTTCAGAAAAGATTTTCTCGCTTCGCTTTACGTAATTTGTACTCGTATCAAGATATGCCTTCATATAATATTCGGTGCAATCTTCTTGGAATCCAATCTTTGGAGCTAAGAAAAAAAAGTTTTTCAATTTTATTTGTCAAAGACATTTTAGATGGCAAGATACAATGTCCACAATTGTTGGAACTTATTCCATTGTATGCACCAATACGAGGTCTTAGGGAAAGGCCATTATTTTATATTTTTTCCCATAGAACAAATTTCAGCCAGAATGAGGTTATCTCTAAGTGTTTATCTCTTTGTAATTCTATTGCTAGTCATGTAGATTTCAGTATAAATAGAGAAATATTTAAGAAATTGTTATATGATTTATTAATTATGGTTTCAGATTTTAGTTTAAGTTTATATCTGTGAGGGCTATTGCCCAGTAGATGAAATAAATAAATAAAAATAAAATCTTTTCTGTTGGAAGTGTCTATAATCAGGGATATAAAATTTGGCAATTTAAATTCAAATTTACTTTTGCCTTTCTATCGTAAAACTGCATAGGTGTCCGCATTAATTTTTCGTGGGAGGAGGGTGGGGGGAAAGGAATGCATTGGTGTGCACTTATATGAAAATGATGATATGAAAATGTAACATATACACATGGGAAATAAAAATATATAAAATTTTTTCAGTCCAGGGGGCACTTGCCCCTCCCTGCTCCTCCCTGTGGACGCCTTGTAAGACTCTGTTATTAATTTAGAAGTACAATCTGATACATTAAAACTTGTCATGTTTTGCACAATGATATGCGAACGCATATATTTATATATAAATATATTTATATTAAAATATAAAAATCTTCTATATATATAAAAATGGTGTGAAAAATGTATAGTAATTCATCAAATGAGAACGGCTGGGCCGATTTGGCTGAAATTTTTTTTCAGTTGTTTGTAATTGCCAGGAGAAGGTTTTTACGAAAGAAAATTTTGGGAAAACCCCTTCGGGAAAGTCGGGAAATTGGAATAATCGAAAACTGATTTTTTTTTTGTATGGGATTTTGTGCGCAATTGTTCCGGAATGGCTTTTCGAATGGAAAAATATAAAATTCTTAGTGGAAAACTCGGAAAATTCTGGTAAAACGCAAAAAATTAAATTTTTTTTTTTAAATTTTGCTTTTTATCGCATGATTTCATGATTTTTGACGATGTAAAGGTGGAAAATTCGTTGTGTAGCATGAAAATTTTGGATAATTGTGAATTTCATTGCAATAAAAGACGTTTTGCGTGAATTATGGGTGGAGAAGTTAATGAGACAAATGATAGATGTCGCTGTGCTACAATCAATGCCACAACCCGAGAGATGCCGTTATACATTGACTTACAATTGACAACATTGACAAATTTCTTTTCGACATGTGAAAGCGATCCGTTCGTAAGGACTTTACTCTATTCGGAAATGCCACGCTTTTATATATGGAACGCTTTATCGAAGAAGTTTCAACGCCGGAAGAAAGGTGATGCTGTTGCTGGATTCGCTGATGTCTATTCGACTGATGCCCTCGGACGAATATACACAGTTCATCCATGCCAAGATGAATGCTTCTATCTTCGCTTACTTTTGGTGAATATTAGAGGCCCTACATCCTTCGATTCCCTGCGTACCGTGGATGGTGAGCTGTGCGCCACTTTTCGGGAGGCTTGCCAAAGTTTGAATTTGCTCGAAAACGATACACATTGGGACTCAACGGTCGCCGATGTAACTGTTTCTGCACCAGCGAATCAAATTCGTACATTGTTTGCAATCATCATAGCCACATGTCATCCGTCGAACCCGACTGCATTGTGGGACAAATACAAGGATGAAATGGCTGACGACATTTTGCACAGAGTTCGCACGACAACTTCGAATTTCGATCTTGAAATTAACGACGAGATGCGCAACGAAGCGTTAATTTTGGTCGAAGACATGTGCGTTCTCATGTGCGACAGTCTGCTGTCGACATTGGGAATGCTAGCGCCCAAATCGTTCAATGTACGATGCATTCAATCGCGAATTGCAACGGGAACAAGACTATGATCGAGATGAGCTGGCCTAAAGACTCCGAACAAATGTGCCGCTGTTGAATGCCGAGCAGAAGAACGTGTACGATTCGCTGATGAAGGTTGTTGACGATGGAACAGGAGGTATTGACTTTTTCGATGCTCCCGGTGGGACAGGCAAGACATTCGTTATTTCGCTGATTCTGGCAACAATTCGGTCAAGATCTCAAATTGCGTTGGCTGTTACATCCTCCTCAAAATTGACCACGCACATGAGAGTCACGTTGCAGAACGACCCATCGGCTGCTGAATTTTCGAGACAACTGCTGGCGCTTGGCAATGGTCAAATTCCTGGTTGATGTTTCGACTGGATTGATATCGTTCCCGGCAAATTTTTGCGAGTTCACATCGTCGAAAGAGGAACTCATCACCAAAGTGTTACCCGGCATTGCACAAAATTATAAAAATCTCGATTGGATTAGTGAACGGGCAATACTAGCAGCGAAGAATACGGACGTCGATAGCTTGAATTTCATCATTCAAAGTCGAATCTCTGGAGAACTGCATTCATACAAATCCATTGACAGCGTGAGAGACGAGTATGAAGCGACCAACTATCCGACGGAATTTTTGAACTAGCTTGATGTGCCAGGAACTCCGCCGCATAATTTACAGCTGAAGGTGGGATCAATCATAATCATGCTGCGGAATCTGAATCATCCAAAATTGTGCAACGATACGCGATTGTCCGTCAAGAAACTAATGAACAATGTGATCCAAGCGACGATCATCAAGGGCAAATTTAAAGGAGAGGAAGTCCTCATCCCACGAATTCCAATTATTCCAACTGATCTTCCATTCCAATTCAAGCGTATTCAGTTCCCTGTTCGATTGGCTATTGCGATGACAATCAATAAATCGCAAGGCCAATTACTAGAAGTCTGTCGGATTAATCTCGAATTTCTCTGTTTTTCGCACGGTCAGCTGTACGTTGTCTGTTCGCGTGTTGGCAAACCGTCTTCTTTGTTTGTTTTTGCTCCGGAAAACAAATCGAAAAACATTGTTTATAAAAACGCTCTCTACTGACTTAGATTCTGTCCAAATAAATCACATTGAAATTTGAGCTATCTGTATTTTATCATTCTGGAGTTTATCTGAAGGCGTGAAATTGGGGCGAGACTAAGTTCGCCGGGTCCGCTAGTTATATATATAAATATATTTATATATTCATATTTCCTTAACCATACATTGAAGGTCTTCAGATGTTGCTTCCCGCTTCTTAAAGTAATCTGCAATGCAAGCCTCCTACATATCTTTTACAGCGTTCTTGTGCTTATTCGATTGCAAAAGCCTCTCGATTTCGGATTTACCTTTAAATTGGACGGAAAATATTGCTTTGCATATTGTGCAAACGACTTGATCTCTTGAGTTGGTATAATTTTTATGAAATCGTACGCAACCTTCAGCTTCTCCGTAAAAACACACTCACTTTCTGTTTGCTATTGTTCTATTTGCGTGCTAAATATACTGTCGTATGTAGCTGTAAGTAAAGTGTTTCAAACTTAAAACAAAAGTCGTCAGATTTCAAAGATAGATTTCATAATTATTTTTTATACTTGACAAAATACGATGCCGGACAAAATTTCTGACAAGATGTCTAATGCCTGACTATCAGGCCTAATTGCTGACGTATGGCAAGCCTAATTATAACTTATACATACTGTCAATTGCCTTATACAGTACATATTGCCCATAGAATCATAGAAAAAATTCTTTAAATTTACCGACTATGTCTTTAAAACAATGATAAAAAATAAAAAAAAAAAATAACTGGCCATTTCAGCCCTTGAAAGGACTTTTACCTAGCTTCTTATGATCAATTGTATTGTGCGTGTTATTAAGTTTGTACACAATTGACCGAGAACCGGACCTACATGCTTAACGCCGACTCCGAACGGCGATGAACGGAATGTTCTCGTTCTCAAGAAGCTTTACATTACTCTCTGAGGTTTGCCATTGTCTGCAGAGAGGTGGCGGCCGTACAGAAAAGTTATTTTAATTCTAATAATTTTCTGTCGCTGCTGGGGTTCGAACCTGGGTCTCCAAAGTTCTTTGACATAACGGCCACGCACTTTAACCAACTACGCCACGGACGCCACTTAAAACAAAATGATACTTATCTTCAAAACACAAAAGAAAAGTTGTTGATTTTAAATACTTTTTCTAATCCCTTGTTAACATGAAATGAAATCGTTATAGTAAATCTTTACTATTATATAAAAGGGTTGTCTCGGATTTTTATCGTTCAATCACGGGGTAACTATATTGGTCAATTGCTATAATAAGCGACCCTGCTATTACGTTTTTGGTAAAACTTTTGATTTAATTATTTAAGAATTCATGCATTTTAATCCATGCTGTCATTGTATAAGCAGCACAAAATAACAACAAACAATAGCTTAAGCTCTTTGTTGCGAGAGAGGTGAGAGTCTGTAACAGCGTTGCCGTTTTGCTACAATTGTAGCAAATTTGCTACGTTTAAAATGAAAAGCTACAATGCTACATTGCTTCTTAAAATGCTACATTTTCATAGTTTCAAACAATTTTTGTATTTTCAATAGAAAAAATTAGAAAACGGACACTTTATATTTTAAAACAAACCTTTAGTGCATTCACCTCTCAAACTCCATTTTATTTTTTCGATGTAAATAAACTGTGCGATTCGTTGATGAATGTCAACGTAAATCAACGAGTTTTCACGTTAATGAGATTTTTTGTAAAGCTTGATATGGATACGTAAGTTGATATATAATTTATAATTTTAAATCAACAGGCTTAAATTCATTGTTTTTTTTTTTTAAAAAATTCGTGGTTAAGAAACCAAGAGTAGAAAAAGTGGACGAAGAAATTGAAGTGGAGAAAAAATTTAAGAGTTGTAAGTATTTTGACTGTTTCTGTATATAGCTCTCATGAGAGAAATTTTTTTGATATTACAAAGACAAATATTGATGGATTCATTTTTGGATGCGGAGAAAGAGTAGATGGATAAAATTGTAAAAAACGCAGAATTAACGATGGTCATGCTCTTGATATATATGCTACCGGCTAGTTCCACTGCTTCATTACTGTAACTTCATTAGCGCATTAAAACACTCAAAGAGATCTGGCTAGGCGCTTATTAACAAAATTCAATAATAATATTCAATAATAAGAAGTTGGGATAATGAAGCAGTGGCACAGCCGGTAACATTCATATTTATAAAAACAAGAATTGTTCCATTATTTACAGAATTTAAAGTATCTCTTTTAATACTATTTAAAACAATAATTGCCTTTTTTATCTTGAATAAAATAAAAATATAAACAAATAAAATTTTCAAAAAATTAGATTTTTTTTATTTTGCTACACTGCAGCCAGATTTGATACTTTTTTTGCTACGGAGAAAACGTATTGAGTGGCAACATTGGTCTGTAACTCACCGCGCTGCCATCTTGAGTGGATAGTTGCACTAAGTTTATTTCTGCTGCAGTGTTGCCATAAGCCCAATATATCGTATTTATTTTGATTTTCATACTAAGATTGCTTGCCACTCTTTTTATTTCAATAGCTACTGAGTTAAAAAATCTAATAAATAGATTGAGATAAATTTATAAATAATTTTAGAATAAAGCTGAGTAAAAACAAAAAAATAGAAGATTGTTAGTAAAGGTCATTTATATTTTTATTAATGGCGAAATTAACTTCTATGATCTTATGGTAAAATTGGATGGTAGTAATCATGGTTGAACTAATGAGGTTGTCGCAAGGGTGAGAGCGATTGCCCATAAATGTCAAACCGAAATTGACAGCTCATACAAAATCTGAAAGCGAAAATTGATAACATGTAAAGCCGATGAAGTTGTTGCTTTTCATTGATTTTGATAATTGTGGGTACTGAAAAGAGAGTACGATCAGCCCAAAGATAATCTTATTAATTTAGCCATGATGGTGATTTCAATTGCATGTAGGTTGGGGGGGTGAAATGTTTAGTATTACCATGGTTGTTGTGTGTTCAACGGTCTGAAATGTCATTGCGTCAAATGTCAAATGTTGTGGCTTGAACAGCTGCGCAAAATATCGAGTCTTTATTTAAATATTTTTTCATATTTATATATATATTTATATTTATTATCCCAAGCAACGCTGGGGACGGGTATGCTAGTATTTTATATATACGGTAAAGAGAATGATCCTTCAATAACATTTTTATAAACTCATTAAAAGAACATTATGCTGGTTAATCTTATATATATTACGCAAACCCAAATTTTGTGCGGCTCACAGTGTGTGTTTTTCAATTTTAGCTTGCCATCCCTGAAAAAAATGTAGAATTTGTACAAAAAGACTTATTTTCTCAATAGAAATATATTTATGTTATTTAAAAATAATATCTAAAAGTCAAAATAACTTTTGCATATTTTTTGAAAATTTGTCAAAGTTAGAACTTTAAATAAACGAAGAAAAATTGAATGCAACGCACTAAAATTATTCCAAATTTAACCAAATATAGCTTTTGAAGTGGAAAAGATTTTGCAATAAGTTTTTATTTTTGTGAATATATAGTTAAATTCTGATATGATTTTATGAAAATAAGGTTTTTAAAAAATTAAAAAAAAATTTAAAAATTTTAATAATAAAATAATACTTCTTTTATCATCAAATTATACTTAGTCATTTTCAGTAAGAAAAATCTAAAATTTTCCACTGTAAATATGATGGAAAGTGTAACTAAAAAAATATTAAGTGTTTTTTCTTTAAGTTTTAAAAAAAAAAACATTGCGCAAATTGCCTCGAATAAAAGAAATCTTCACATATGCAACTACACCATTTCATTCCATTGTTTAGTACATTTTGCATCTATAATTTGTGTGGAATTTGGCACAGGAGAGACATCCCCACAAAGGGATAAGATAACAAGAAGCGGACATACTCACTAGGGACAAAACTGACTGAACGAACGGACGCTAATAATTGACGAATAGACGCGGACAGCTCAAACAAACGAAATGAATGAAATTAACAGACAGTTGCCGTCAGACACTCAACGACCGTGAACAAGAAAATGATTAATTGCTTTTTTTATCTAAATATGTGCTATGTACAAATAACTTATAAACTAAAATATCTAAATATGTGCTACATATGTACAAATAACTTATAAACTAAAATATCTTTATATGTGCTATGTACAAATGACTTATAAACTAAAATATCTAAATATGTGATATGTACAAATAACTTACAAACTACAATAGAAAATGTTAATTAAATAAAAAAAATGTTCTAAAATATGCTACAATATGTGCTATGTACAAATTTATATATTACAATAGGGCTTTTCACGATTTAGTGCATTTGGCTGTGCATTTGAGCATGAGCAAAAAATCCATGCTTTTTTTCTCATTGTATGTACATTTTGTAAGTGTAAAGAGAAAAAAGCATTGATTTTTTGCTCATGCTCAAATGCACAGCCAAATGCACTGAATCGTGAAAACCCCTAATATAATATGTGCATTTTATAAATAAACTAGCATACCCGTTCCTAGCGTTGCTTGGGAGTATAAATATGATATGAAAACATATTTAAATAAAGACTCAAGAATCAAATATGTTTAATTCTTGAATCAAGAATTAATTAATTAAAGAATCAAAAAGAGTGGCTTCTTATTGAAATGAAAAGAGTTTCACCTTAGTAAAATCAAAATAAATACGATATATTGGACTTATGGCAACACTGCAGCAGAAATTAACTGAGTGCAACTATCCACTCAAGGTGGCAGCGCGGTGAGTTGTAGACTTTCACCTTTCTCTCTCTCTCGTTCAACAAAGAGCTTAAGCTATTGTTTGCTGCAGCGATGCCAACCTGAAGAGAGTAAAAATCAACAAATGCGACATAAAAAATCCGTGTAAGAGCCCGAACAGAACCAAAGCGGTTGTCGGTTGGCGGACCTCTCTCGGAGAAATCCGCTGAGAACACGTCCAGAATAGGAACGGTTGTCTGTTGTCGGATCAGCGTTGCTTTTCGTTGTGTAAATGGTACAAATTCAACACACACACACACAAAACGAAATGTTAGCTCATGGAATGCAACACACACACACAAAACAAAACGTCAGCTCATGGTAAAAACTAAGCAAATAGCACTGAACACAGGCAATTCTTAGCTGAAATATGGCAACCCTTACGCCACTCAAAGAGAGATCCGCCAGCCGTCGAAAAAAAATAGAATTGATTCTATTCTGGCGTTTTTCCGTCGCGGATTTCTACGGCCATTTAATTTTTAGTGGCTGCATATATTTTCATGTATTTTGTTGCACAGCGCATCCGACAACCGACAGCCGTTTTGGTTCTGTTCGCGCTCTAAGAGTCCGAACAGAATCAAATATCGTTGCGACCACCGATCCTCTCTGGTCGTCGGTCGCAGAGAACACGTCCAGAATGAAACGTTTGCGACTGACGATTCAAAGTTGCTTTTATTTAGTATTTTTTTATTTATTTTTTCCTTTCATTTCAATGTATTGGTCTCTTCAATTGTCTGAATACAACACACACAAACAAGAAATGTCGGAAGATAACAAAAAACTAAGCAAATTTCATGAAACACAGCCAATTCTTAGCAAAAATATGGCAACACTAATGGCACTCAGAGAGAGAATTGACGGTCGTAAGAGAAGAAATAGAATAGATTCTAATTGTGTGATTTATCGTTACGATAAAAGAGCTGCGTTTTTTTCTACATTTTGCATGTATTTTCCAACAACAAAGATCGGCGGTTGCAACGATTTTTTATTCTGTTCAGGCTCTTAATCCGTGTAAAAACAATTGACATATTTTTTTCAACTACAATATAAAATTACTCAGTTAAACTCGCTAATAGTTTTTTAAACATTTTTTGTATTTTTTTTTTTCAAAATTAGCATTAAAAAATTGTTAAGAATATAACATAAAATATAACTTCTAAAAACTTAAAAGCATAACATAAAAAATAAGTTTTATTAATTTTAAAGGAACATTTTGAAATCGATAATCATATAAAATACAATAACATTATGGCTCTATTCACTCGCCTCTAATGAGGCTGCTCACTGGCTCACTTAAACATTAGCCCTTAAAAAAACCCCCTTAGAAGATAAACGTCATGTTAGTAACATAATGTTAATAACAACTAATATAGTACATTCAACGTTAATTCAATTTTACAAATTTATATCTTGCATCTGTACACTTTTTATAAATTACAAAAAAATATTTTTATTTCAAGTTGAGAACGAAATATGCGCTTTCTTTTTATGCTTGAAAAACCGAATGACAATTTAATCATTGCCAACTTTGCTTACATGTGGAACTTTTAGGACTGCACATTTTTATTATTTGCAAGTGTTGATAAGTGCAAAGTTTTAACAAATTAAGTAAATATCTTTTTGAGTAATCAGTACATTTTTTAACATTCTTAAAAATCCGTAGATTTACCTTATTTTGCCAATGTAATCCGTTTATCCGTGCAAGGCTTAAATATCCGTAGAAATCCGTAATTTCCGTGTAGTTGTCACCACTGGTTTGCTGTTATTTTGTGCTGCTTATACATACAAGGGCAGGATGGATTAAAATGCATAAATTCTTAAATAATTAAGTAAAAAGTTTTACCAAAAACGTAGTACCCAGTAGCAGAGTCGCATCTTATAGCAATTTAATAGTGAAAGAATTTTTAAAATCGGTTCAGCGGTTACCCCGTGATTGAACGATAAAAATCCGAGAGAACCCTTTTATATAATAGTATAGATATAGATGATCAAAATTATAATCAGAGAGTGTTTGACTCCAGATTTGGGGGCACGTCTGGGATTCTGTCGGGATTGAGTTGTTTATTTATTGCTGACATTATAATAAAAGTGATGTAAAAAAAATTAAAACTAAAAACAAAACTTGCGCTTAAACTAATACTATAATGGTGCTTTAAAGAAAAAGAAGTTTAAGAAGTTTCTAGAAACCACTTGGAAAGTAGCACCAACTACAAAACTACAAAGCCGATAATTTTTTTTTTTTTTTTGCACTAAGCAGCAAGTTTTCAAAAACCACCCTTATTCATGCATGGTACGATCAGTGTTGCCAGAACTTTTTTGAGAAAAGCGCGAGATTTAAAAAAAATATCGCCCAAAATCTCCCAATGAAAAAAAAATCGCCAAAATCGCAATTTTTTCTAAGAAATTTATTATATTAGAAAAAACAAAAAAATTATATACATTTTTTTCAAATAATATTGAGAGCTGTTAATAGTATTTTATATTTAAATATTCTTATTTTCATATTTATTGAAATAATATTGAGATCTGTGAAAAATCATAAAAAAGATACTTCATTTTATACGAGAATTTTGATTGTTATAGAACATTTTTTAAAGACTATAACTATTTAGAATTTTTCAATATGCAACTTTAAAAATAAAAACTTTTTACAAAAAACGTAGTTCCATTCTATTAAATACTTCAGCCATATTAGACTCTTCCTCCGTTTTGTCAATTCTTGAAGTATTGTTAAGATCATACATTGATTTATTCATTTTTGAAATCATATCATCGGATATTGGCAGCGCCTTGCAACAACAGTTTTGAGGCTTCATGAAGCATTTTACTCAAATGATTGAAGTTAGCAATCTAATTTCATTCTGTTGACGGAGAAAATACGTTCCACAAATGGATTAGAATGTGGCAAGGAAAGAAAGATGAATGCCAACTTACAAATATAGCCAAACATTTTTCCCACACACATTAGATGAGTTTATGAAAAAGCGTGGTTTTCACAAAAATCGCCCAAAAAATCGCCAGGCGATTTCCTAAAAATTTAAGCGCAAAAATAAGAAAAAAGCGCCCAATTGGCGATAAATCGCCCAATCTGGCAACAGTGGCTTCCACTAAGAATGTGCTGATTTTAACACCAACGCATCAAACCATTATCAGATTCTATCAATTTATGACTATAACATACATTTAAATTCAAATAATTAAAAAAAAACAATAAATGTTATAAAATCGTCTTGAGCAGTTTTAATAAAATGAATTTTTTCGACAATATTTGGAAATAATTCTAAGCCTCCATTCCTATCCATGTTGCGATCAATATCACGATATTCTAATTTGTAGGTCCTAGGATCTAGGATATTGTGATATTAATCGCGACATTGATTGAAATATAGACTTAGAAATGTTTCTAAATATTGTCAACATTCAGTACATTCAAACTGCTAGAAGGTTTCGTACCCTCAGAAGCATCAAGAGGGAGTACTGAACTAGATGAATAGAGATGAAAGTCGAGTCTTGGTTTTTGTTCACACTGCTTTAAACAACAATTTAACACAACAATTAGCAATACTAAATCAAATAAGGAAAGCGTTCGTAATGTACCAGATAATGAGGCAAATTGGACAGAACAACAAACTTTCAGGGAATGTTTATTAAGAGAATCATTAGAAGAACTGTCTACAAATCAAATTTTTTATAAACAATCAGCGTTCATCTTTTTTTTTACACTGGACCCCCGGTAATGCGGCCCCTGACTAATTCGGCATGGAATGGTAGATTAGTGTGATGGAAGGGGCAATCAATTCAATTCAATTCAATTCAAGTTATAAGGCTATCTCATCCACAAACTTCTCTACCATCAACTACGACTTCAAGTCGTAAATATTGATGAGTTTTTAATTTCAGATGATTAGAAAATGAGGAAAGAAAATTGCAAATGCGAAAGGTAAAAGCGTAGGACCATGGCCTAGCTGGGATTCGAACCCAGGACCTCTGGGTTGGCAGTTGATCACGTTTGACACACATTTACCGCATTTGTGACATTATTGTTACCATTTGTTTCTTTGTGACCAAATTGTTTGTAAACGGTAAACTTCCGGTAAATTTTTTGACACATTTTTTGAAAATTTTTAACGGGAATAATCACAAAAACGCTGAAATTAAAGAATACAACATTAAGAAACTGAAAAATGTTGGCAATGCTGTAACAATCATCAATGCTTTACATACCCACGACCGTTGTCAGACTCCTCCGATGATGAAAAAGGTTTAAGCCAAAAATTGAGACTTAAATTAATGAGTCAAAATCTTTTTCTATTAGTAGGACTATACAATGGGCCGCAAGTGAGGTTGTTGAAATTGTCTTTAACAATTGCGAAAGTGGCCGATTTATAGAGGAATTTCCTTTGTGCATTATGATCAAGTTTCCCAATTATTCTGGACCAAAATACAACGATTTAAATGTTCTTCTTATTTCTTTGGTAGTAGTATTATTCAAAAAAGGATCAAACCATTTTACTCGCAAGAAATTTTCACTTCAACTTGCTTATGCCATTAATAATAAAAATCGCAAGGATTAACTCTCAATCAAGCAGTTTTCGATATTAGAGAAAGGGAATTTATGTTCTATTCCTTATGATAGGCTATTCCTTATGATGAGAAAATAAATAAAAAGAAAGGATTGGTTCAAAAACTCCAAGAATAAAATAAAATATTGTATTTCAACTAAAATATATTAATATTTTTTTTGTAATTGAATGTTTGAGATCTGGTAAGTTTATTGACAAAAAGTAGAATCCCCATTTAATTGAAATAGCAAAACCTATTTAATATCTTTGCTTTTATAGTTTTTAGAAATAATGTCTTAGCTTTTATAGTTTTTAGAAAAATCTATTGGAGCTAGCAACTCAACTCAATTGCCTCCACAACGTACCAATTTATGTGGCTAGCTAGCAAACGCGTAAGTGTTTGCTAAGTGACTGCTAAGACCTAGTATTATTTATATAATAAATAAACATCTGTGTTATATGTTGTATTACATTGCTGAAGAATAACAAAAACAATAACAAACGAAAAAAAAACTTAAGCAACTGATATTTATTTATAAACGTAAAAATTAAAAAAAAATAAATAATTGGCCATTTCAGCCCTTGACAGGATTTTGACCTAGCTTCTTATGATCAATTGTGTTGTGCGTGTTATTAAGTTTGTACACAATTGATCGAGAAACGGACCTACATGTTTAACGCCGACTCCGAACGGCGATGAACGGAATGTTCTTATTCTCAAAAAGCTTTACATGGCATTTTGAATATTCTCTGAGGTTTGCCATTGTCTGCAGAGAGGTGGCGGCCGTACAGAAAAATTGTATTAATTCAAATAATTTTCCGTCGCTGCTGGGGTTCGAACCTGGGTCTCCAGGTTCGTTGACATAGTGGCCACGCACTTTAACCAACTACGCCACGGACAGCGATAATATATTTTATTACAATTATATATAAGAACAGATTAGATTTCGATTAGTAAAAATAATTGACAGTAGCTAGACTTAGGATGAGAATGATTTAATTCTCATTTCAAGTAAACTAATACTTAAGAATATACAATATATAGAATGCGCATCTCATATAAGAAGAAATTTTGTTTGCGGTCGTAATATTACGACCCGCTCTCCAACATTGCAACCCGTTCAAACCAAACAATCGTATAATAATACAAAGTAGCATTGACAGTTGCTTGAGAAAACATCTCCTGTCAAAAAATATATACAAAAAGAGAGCGCTCACAATCCGCCATTGAAAACACAAACAATGTTGAAAAAGTTGAAGTGAAAAAAAACAACAACCACAGCAGCTGCAGATATATGTGGTGACTCAATACCACCACATATAAACACCGACACCACAACATACAAAACAACATACAAACTTTACAAATATTCACAGTTCCACATTTATTTAAAAAATTATTATTTAATATTTCAAAATTGTCAATTTTTATTTATCAAAAATTTTGTATTTTAAATTAGATATAAAATTGTGTTCGTTGAATGTAGACCTAAAAAATAAATTGTAAAAATAAAATTCATAAAAATTTTTAAATAAAAAAAGTTTATTTTTGTGCTCACCACAATTGGCGATCCTACCAGTGCAAAAACAAAGGAGCATTATTAAGGTTGCAAGAACCAAAAGTTGAAATTACTTCAAGGCTTATCCGATCAAAGTCCAGCTCACCAAAAAGAGAAATTTCACCTATATTGAAGAGACCTTTTGAACCGAAGATCGGAATATCACTATCACCGAACAACAACAGCAGCAGCAACTACAAAAACTAACGCCACCCAGTAATTTGGTAGTTCAGGCACAGCAGCAACAGCATCTAGAACAACAACAATTACAGCAACTGAAACGCTCGCCGCTACCATCGTCAGCATCAACATCATCGTCCAACAACAAACAAGACCCTATATCTGCCGGTAAGATAACGGAACAACAACAACATTAACAACAACGTCATAACAACAACAACATCAACAACAACGTCATAACAACGACAACAAACAAGACCCTACACCTGCCGGTAAGGTGGAACAGGCAACAACAGCAACATTAACAATAACTGCAGAATAAACAACAACAGAAAGCAATAATATATAGCAGCAGCAGCAACAAAAATAACAACAACAGCAGCAAAATAATTTACAACAACAACAACAAAAACAACAATAACAACAGCAGCAGCTAAATTAAGAACAACAACAACAACAACAACAACAACAACAACAACAACAACAGCTACAACAACAAAAGACTGGCATATTCATTATTTTATTATTTCAAAAAATTGTATCAAATTTTGTAATTTTTTTTTTTTTGACATGTTATAAAATTTTTTACAGGTTGCTTTTCAATTTAGTTTATCACGAGGCACACTACGTAGCTTCTGAAACGTACGTAAGAATATAGGGTCGGAAGAAACCTAGATTCTCACATACGTAGGCACTCCACTGCACTAGGAAACACATTTTAGGAAACACATTTTAGGAAACACATTTTAGGAAACATACTTTAGGAGACACATTTTGAGGTACACGATGAGTCTTTCACACACACCACCACCCCACCCCAGACAACCCCCCACTCCCTTACATACTTCTAACCCTCTCTCACATCTCTCTCATTTCGGCGAAGGTGACCATCGCCCTCTCATACAACTCCAAACGGATCTTGTCAATCCATTTGATGCACCAATGCATCCTGAAGTACAAGCAACGTCAGTTAAATTGCCACAATTTTGGACCACTTGTCCCGACGCATGGTTCGCACATGCAGAAATACAATTTCAGGCAAAAGGAATTACTACTGACAAGACAAAGTATGAGTACCTAGTAACCGCTCTACCTCAAGAGGTAATTATAACAGTGCTAGATTTCATACAGAAACCTCCTTCCTCAAATTTGTATGAAGGCTTAAAGAGAACCTTGATTGACCGACACTCTTTAAGTGAAGCCAAGAGGTTCGACAAAATTTTGTCTGGCACCGAGATGGGTGACCAAAAGCCATCTCAATTTTATAGGTCACTAATTATGTTAGCCGGTACTACAGTCGATAGCGACTTAGTTTATAAAATTTGGCTTCGCAAGCTCCCCAAAAGCCTTAATATTGCTTTGACCGGATCTAGTCATAGAGAGCTAGAGGAACTATTGAAACTAGCTGACAATTTGTGGGAAGTTATGTCAGAATCCGAAGTCGCTTCATTTGGCAATAATGCCCAGCGCATGACAAAAAACACCCAAAACTCCGAGCTTGCGATGATAACGCAATCGTTTGCTGAAACAACGTCAAAAATTCTAGAAAGTTTCAACAAACTAGCAATTGAGGTCCAAGAATTAAAAAACGAACGATACCAGAATAATTCACGTTCGAACTCGAGAGAAACTAATTTTCGAAGATTTTCGAGACGTAGATCCCCGTCAAGAAGTGTGTCACGACAACGACCTACCAACTGGGTATGTAGATACCATTTTAGGTTCGGAAGGGCAGCTAGACAATGCGAACAACCATGCTCATTCGGTCAAAACGACACCCAACACAACACAACACAACATAACTCAACAAACTAAGTGACTCCATCATTGCGACGGCTAATGATGGAAGTCAAACAATACTCACACGCCGCCTTTTTATTTACGATAACGACAATCATATAAACTTTTTGATAGACAGTGGAGCAGAAGTTTCCGTACTTCCAGTAAATAAATTCAAAGCCCACAAGAAAAATTCAGACTTAATTCTAACAGCAGCTAACGGTAGCACAATCTCAACTTTCGGCAAGAAATTACTCAACGTAAATTTAAAACTAAGACGCGATTTTCCTTTTACATTTATACTAGCAGACATTACAAGACCCATCATAGGAGCAGATTTCCTTACGAAATATGGACTCTTGATAGACTTAAAACACAAGAAACTCATTGATCCACTTACACAACTATCAGTTAACGCAATCACAGCATTTACAGAAACATCACTACCCAAACTAATTACACTAGACAACAAATATACAAATATACTAAAAAATTATCCATCACTTACAGCAGAACCCGACTACAACAAACCAGTAAAACACAAAACAGAACACCACATAACTACAGAAGGACAGTTACCTTTTTCAAGACCAAGACGCCTTGACTCCAACAAATACAAAATCGCCAAACAGGAATTTGATTTCTTAATCAAAGCAGGTATCTGCCGTCCTTCAGACTCCATGTCAGCTTCTCCACTACATCTAGTACCCAAAAAAGATGTGAACGACTGGAGACCCTGTGGTGACTATAGAAGACTAAATGCCATTACAGTCCCAGACCGCTACCCTCTACCACACATACACGACCTATCTATTGACTTACACAACAAACACATATTTTCAAAATTAGATCTAGTTAGAGCATACCACCAAATCCCCATGGCCACACAAGACATACATAAAACCGCGATTACAACACCGTTCGGAATGTTTGAGTTTCTGAGAATGCCATTCGGTTTAAGAAATGCAGCTCAAACATTCCAACGATTTATCAACGAAGTATTACGAGAACTAGACTTCATATTTGTATACCTCGACGACATTCTTGTGGCCAGCGAGACAGAAGAAGAACACGTTAAACATCTAAATTTAGTTTTTGAACGACTAGACAATTACGGACTAAACATCAAACCAAACAAATGTATTTTCGGCGTAGACAGAATAAATTTTTTAAGTTATGACATTTCAAACAAAGGCATACAACCATCTCCCGATAGAATTCAATGCATTGTTAACTATCCAAAACCAGAAACAGTTAAACAAATGCAGAAATTCATCGGGATGATTAATTACTACCACAGATGCATTCCAAAATTAGCACACACACTTACACAAATTTACGATATGATAACTTCAGCATCAAAAACAAAGGACAAACACTTAACATGGACAGAAAACACAACAGAAGCATTCGCAACGATAAAAGAAAGTTTTACTAAGGAAGTGCTACTTAATCATTTTAATAGCAAAGCAAAACTTTCTATAGCTGTGGATGCATCTAACACTGCTATCGGTGGAGTTTTGCAACAAGAACACAATCAGGAAACAGAACCACTAGCTTTCTTTTCAAAGAAATTATCTCCATCAGAGACAAAATACAGTACGTTCGATCGTGAACTTTTAGCAATTTACCTTACAATTAAACACTTTAGACACTATTTAGAGGGACGAACATTTACTATATACACAGACCACAAACCACTTACTTCAGCATTACATTCAAAAACAGAGAGAAGCCCAAGACAAACACGACACCTAGAATTCATTGCACAATTTTCCAACGACATTAGACACATTAAAGGTACCGAAAACACCGTAGCGGACGCACTTTCAAGAGCTGAGATAGAGGCTTTCACAACCTCTGAGATTAACCTCAGAACTCTACACAAAGAACAGAATACAGATCCAGAACTACAAGATATACTAAATAAACACACTTACAAATTCGAACAAATACACATCCCAATACTTAACATTAAAATTTGGTGCGAACAAACAAGTTCAGGAACACGTCCATACATTCCACAAACATTACGCAAACAAATTTTTGAACAATTACATAATATTTCACACCCAGGTACACGAGCTTCTCGACGTCTCATAACACAAAGATATTTTTGGCCCAAAATGAACACACAAATCAACAAATGGTCACAAGAATGCGTTAGATGCCAACGAGCTAAAATACATCGACACACGAAGACAATCCCACACAAGATAGACATACCACACGGTCGTTTTGAGCATGTTCACGTTGAAGATAGTTGGCCCTTTACCAATATCTAACGGTTACAGATATCTACTTACCTTAGTTGACAGAAACACACGTTGGCCCGAAGCGTATCCAATTAAAGATACCAACGCCAGTACTATCGTAGATACACTTCAAAAGGAATACATCTCACGTTTTGGAGTTCCTCTGGAAATTACTTCCGATCGAGGTCCTCAATTCACGTCCACAACATTTCGAAACTTCGTTAAGACACTAGGAAGCAAACACATTACCACTTCTGCTTATCATCCACAAGCTAACGGGATTGTAGAACGATTTCACCGCCAACTTAAGACTTCTCTAATAGCGAGTAACAACCACACAAATTGGTACACAGAGTTGCCACTAGTTCTTCTAGGACTTAGGTCCACGGTCAAAGAAGATATTAAGGCTTCACCAGCTGAAATGGTTTTTGGTCAAACACTCAGGCTACCACAACAACTAGTAATTCACAGCAGTCAGAACTTTAATTCGTCGGACACCTTGTCCAAACTTAAAGAGGTCGTAGAAGATCAAAAGTCAAACATTGCGCATCACAGCACTAACTTTCAACAATATATACCTCGAGCCCTTAGTACTTGTAACTTTGTCTTTGTCCGTAATGACACAATTCGTAAAACACTACAAGAGCCGTACGATGGTCCCTTCGAAGTTATTGAGAGAACACCGAAATACTTCACAATTCGTAAAAATAACACTAACATAACAGTCAACATTGATAGGATTAAGCCCGCCACCTTAGACACCGAAACAGCACAGACACATTCAACCAAACATAAAAATACTAAAAAAGTACACTTCAACCTATTAGCCAACACGACCAAAATTTTTCAGAAGGGAGGGGGAATAATGTGGTGACTCAATACCACCACATATAAACACCGACACCACAACATACAAAACAACATACAAACTTTACAAATATTCACAGTTACACATTTATTTAAAAAATTATTATTTAAGATTTCAAAATTGTCAATTTTTATTTATCAAAAATTTTGTATTTTAAATTAGATATAAAATTGTGTTCGTTGAATGTAGACCTAAAAAATAAATTGTAAAAATAAAATTCATAAAAATTTTTAAATAAAAAAAGTTTATTTTTGTGCTCACCACATATATTTCCACAAAAAACTGTTTTTTGACAGGAGATGTTTTCTTGTAGAAGAGAAAATAAGCAGTTGTCAATGCTACCTTGTATTATTATACCATGAACCAAACATGACAACCCACTCTCATAGTCCATACCACAACGTGTTGTGCGCAATGTTGTTGTTGCACCATTGATGGTGCACCAGGCATGATTTTTTCGGTACAATTGTACTATTTTGGTACAATTTCACACCTTTCCTACTTTCCTACTACTGAAGCGTTTACCATACATTTTATTTCACTCAGTGAAAATGTGTTCGTTTTTAAATTGCCACATTGCCAGCTTTAAAAGTTTTATAAAATACAACACTTAAAAAGTAACTTCTTTGTTCATATTTTCGCACACCTGATGATTTACCCCTTTTTTTTAGGGGATTTTTAGACCCCTTTTACATTGGTCAAGACTTGAAATCAAGCCTGTGAGTTTGTTGATGAAAGACGCGGACATCAACGTGAGAGAGGGTAAGTTTAAAGGGAATAGCAAAAAATTGAATTCAAGTCTTGACCAATATAAAAGGGGTAATAGAAATCAATCAACTTCATATATAAATCATTTTCGAACATCTATTGTTGTCAGTGGCGGAACTACATACGGGATGAAAGGGCTTTACGCTCCCTCGCTCCTTCCCCCTTGGAGATTTTTTTGTTTGGGAAAAAATGAATTTATAAAGAAGTAACTAAAATTTAAGAACAAAAATTTTGATAGCAATCTAAATTTTATTTTTTTTTTGTTTTTTGAAGATGCACAGAAAAATGAAAAAAATTCTTTGGAAAATGCTGAGAAAGATAAAAATTTGCCTCAAAGGTATACAAAAGTTATAAATGTATATTATTTATCATTTATTTTCTATTCAAACGTTTACTTAAGCATCAAGGGAAAAAATATGAAGTAGCATTCTTTCAAAAATGGAGGTCACAGTTTCCTAGGAGGGAAAAGAAAATTCGCTATAAGGTCAGAAGCGCACACTAGTGGCCTTGCGCATATAGAACGTAATTCTTTAGCAAACGTTGTAAGAATATTTTCTATTAAAAATTTAATAAAAACCAATGAAACAGACTTAATATAGCAACAATTTCATATTTTATTAAAACAAAAGAGATTTTTCAAATCTAGTAGAAAACATTATCACAGTATTGAAGTTAGAAGTTATAGGTATAAACGGAAAAATGTTCTGTAAAAAAAAATTTAACTGATATTTAAGAATTGCTTAACTAAAAGATTTTACCATAAACTTAAACGTTGTTTGCTTTATTTATTTTTTTTTTAATATAAGAAGAGCTCTTGAATTGTTGTTTATTAGTTCAGTTTGTTTATTAGTTACTCGTATTAGTTTGTTTATTAGTTTAGGCTCCTTTTTTTACATCTAAGCTTTTATTGATCTCAATGAATTGTAATTTTATGAATCTTATAAGACATGTTGACTACCTTATTAAAAATGTTTGCGATTTATTATAAAAGTAAAACCTTTTGTTAAAATTATTGAACTGTTAAAAAGCATACAATTGAATTTAAATAAATATTTTTTTTTTTTGAAAATTTATTCGATACCATTATCTTTCATTTAGTACAATTTACTATGCATTTCTATACCAAATTGAAAAACTCATTTATCAACCCTGTGGTGCACTGTTTTTGTTATTAAATCTGTCTGATGTGCTCGCTTGCTAAAGTCATGGTATGAGAGAAGGGAATCGGAATTTGTATACTTTTGCAACTTCGCGGGCGCAGCAATTTCTATCAAGCAATTTTCTGATTTATCGGTTCCGATTTGGCTGAAATTTTTTTTTGAAATTTTGGGAAAACCCTCCGGGAAAGTCGGGAAATTGGAATAATCGAAAACTGATTTTTTTTTTGTATGGGATTTTGTGCGCAATTGTTCCGGAATGGCTTTTCGAATGGAAAAATATAAAATTCTTAGTGGAAAACTCGGAAAATTCTGGTAAAACGCAAAAAATTAAAATTTTTTTTTTAATTTTGCTTTTTATCGCATGATTTCATGATTTTTGACTATGTGAATTTCATTGCAATAAAAGACGTTTTGCGTGAATTATGGGTGGAGAAGTTAATGAGATAAATGATAGATGTCGCTGTGCTACAATCAATGCCACAACCCGAGAGATGCCGTTATACATTGACTTACAATTGACAACATTGACAAATTTCTTTTCGACATGTGAAAGCGATCCGTTCGTAAGGACTTTACTCTATTCGGAAATGCCACGCTTTTATATATGGAACGCTTTATCGAAGAAGTTTCAACGCCGGAAGAAAGGTGATGCTGTTGCTGGATTCGCTGATGTCTATTCGACTGATGCCCTCGGACGAATATACACAGTTCATCCATGCCAAGATGAATGCTTCTATCTTCGCTTACTTTTGGTGAATATTAGAGGCCCTACATCCTTCGATTCCCTGCGTACCGTGGATGGTGAGCTGTGCGCCACTTTTCGGGAGGCTTGCCAAAGTTTGAATTTGCTCGAAAACGATACACATTGGGACTCAACGGTCGCCGATGTAACTGTTTCTGCACCAGCGAATCAAATTCGTACATTGTTTGCAATCATCATAGCCACATGTCATCCGTCGAACCCGACTGCATTGTGGGACAAATACAAGGATGAAATGGCTGACGACATTTTGCACAGAGTTCGCACGACAACTTCGAATTTCGATCTTGAAATTAACGACGAGATGCGCAACGAAGCGTTAATTTTGGTCGAAGACATGTGCGTTCTCATGTGCGACAGTCTGCTGTCGACATTGGGAATGCTAGCGCCCAAATCGTTCAATGTACGATGCATTCAATCGCGAATTGCAACGGGAACAAGACTATGATCGAGATGAGCTGGCCTAAAGACTCCGAACAAATGTGCCGCTGTTGAATGCCGAGCAGAAGAACGTGTACGATTCGCTGATGAAGGTTGTTGACGATGGAACAGGAGGTATTGACTTTTTCGATGCTCCCGGTGGGACAGGCAAGACATTCGTTATTTCGCTGATTCTGGCAACAATTCGGTCAAGATCTCAAATTGCGTTGGCTGTTACATCCTCCTCAAAATTGACCACGCACATGAGAGTCACGTTGCAGAACGACCCATCGGCTGCTGAATTTTCGAGACAACTGCTGGCGCTTGGCAATGGTCAAATTCCTGGTTGATGTTTCGACTGGATTGATATCGTTCCCGGCAAATTTTTGCGAGTTCACATCGTCGAAAGAGGAACTCATCACCAAAGTGTTACCCGGCATTGCACAAAATTATAAAAATCTCGATTGGATTAGTGAACGGGCAATACTAGCAGCGAAGAATACGGACGTCGATAGCTTGAATTTCATCATTCAAAGTCGAATCTCTGGAGAACTGCATTCATACAAATCCATTGACAGCGTGAGAGACGAGTATGAAGCGACCAACTATCCGACGGAATTTTTGAACTAGCTTGATGTGCCAGGAACTCCGCCGCATAATTTACAGCTGAAGGTGGGATCAATCATAATCATGCTGCGGAATCTGAATCATCCAAAATTGTGCAACGATACGCGATTGTCCGTCAAGAAACTAATGAACAATGTGATCCAAGCGACGATCATCAAGGGCAAATTTAAAGGAGAGGAAGTCCTCATCCCACGAATTCCAATTATTCCAACTGATCTTCCATTCCAATTCAAGCGTATTCAGTTCCCTGTTCGATTGGCTATTGCGATGACAATCAATAAATCGCAAGGCCAATTACTAGAAGTCTGTCGGATTAATCTCGAATTTCTCTGTTTTTCGCACGGTCAGCTGTACGTTGTCTGTTCGCGTGTTGGCAAACCGTCTTCTTTGTTTGTTTTTGCTCCGGAAAACAAATCGAAAAACATTGTTTATAAAAACGCTCTCTACTGACTTAGATTCTGTCCAAATAAATCACATTGAAATTTGAGCTATCTGTATTTTATCATTCTGGAGTTTATCTGAAGGCGTGAAATTGGGGCGAGACTAAGTTCGCCGGGTCCGCTAGTGTATTATAAAAATTCTTTATAAACAAATAAAAAAATTAATAAATAAAAAAACAAAAAAAAAAACACGTATAAGAAACATTATATAGAGAGAGAATAAGAATAATAAGAATAAGAATAAGAACAAGAACAAGAACAAGAACAAGAATAAGAACAAGAACAAGAACAAGAACAAGAACAAGAACAAGAACAAGAACAAGAACAAGAACAAGAACAAGAACAAGAACAAGAACAAGAACAAGAACAAGAACAAGAACAAGAACAAGAACAAGAACAAGAACAAGAATAAGAATAAGAATAAGAATAAGAATAAGAATAAGAATAAGAATAAGTATGAGAATAAGAGAATAAGAATAAGAATAAGAATAAGAATAAGAATAAGAATAAGAATAAGTATAAGAATAAGAGAATAAGAATAAGAATAAGAATAAGAATAAGAATAAGAATAAGAATAAGAATAAGAATAAGAATAAGAATAAGAATAAGAATAAGAATAAGAATAAGAATAAGAATAAGAATAAGAATAAGAATAAGAATAAGAATAAGAATAAGAATAAGAATAAGATTAAGAATAAGAATAAGAATATGAATAAGAATAAGAATAAGAATAAGAATAAGAATAAGAATAAGAATAAGAATAAATAAAAGAATAAGAATAAGAATAAGAATAAGAATAAGAATAAGAATAAGAATAAGAATAAGAATAAGAATAAGAATAAGAATAAGAATAAGAATAAGAATAAGAATAAGAATAAGAATAAGAATAAGAATAAGAATAAAAATTAGATTAAGAATAAGAATAAGAATAAGAATAAGAATAAGAATAAGAATAAGAATAAGAATAAGAATGAGAATAAGAATAAGAATAAGAATAAGAATAAGAATATGAATAAGAAAAAGAAAAAGAAAAAGAAAAAGAAAAAGAATAAGAATAAGAATAAGAATAAGAATAAGAATAAGAATAAGAATAAGAATAAGAATAAGAATATGAATAAGTATAAGAATAAGAATAAGAATAAGAATAAGAATAAGAATAAGTATAAGAATAAGAATAAGAACAAGAATAAGAATAAGTATGAGAATAAGAGAATAAGAATAAGAATAAGAATAAGAATAAGTATAAGAATAAGAGAATAAGAATAAGAATAGAATAAGAATAAGAATAAGAATGAGAATAAGAAAAAGAATAAGAATAAGAATAAGAATAAGAATAAGAATAAGAATAAGAATAAGAATAAGAATAAGAATAAGTATGAGAATAAGAGAATAAGAATAAGAATAAGAATAAGTATAAGAATAAGAGAATAAGAGAATAAGAATATGAATAAGAATAAGAATGAGAATAAGAATAAGAATAAGAAAAAGAATAAGAATAAGAATAAGAATAAGAATAAGAATAAGAATAAGAATAAGAATAAGAATAAGAATAAGAATAAGAATAAGAATAAGAATAAGAATAAGAATAAGAATAAGAATAAGAATAAGAATAAGAATAAGAATAAGAATAAGAATAAGAATAAGAATAAGAATAAGAATAAGAATAAGAATAAGAATAAGAATAAAAATAAAAATTAGAATAAGAATAAGTATAAGAATAAGAAGAAGAATAAGAATAAGAATAAGAATAAGAATAAGAATAAGAATAAGAATAAGAATAAGAATAAGAATAAGAATAAGAATAAGAATAAGAATAAGAATAAGAATAAGAATAAGAATAAGAATAAGAATAAGAATAAGAATAAGAATAAGAATAAGAATAAGAATAAGAATAAGAATAAGAATAAGAATAAGAATAAGAATAAGAATAAGAATAAGAATAAGATTAAAAATAAGAATAAGAATAAGAATTAGAATTGGACCTATATTTCCCAATGGTCGTCAACGGTAAAAATGTATACCACTATTTTTTCTAGTTGACAGTATGCGAACGAAAAGGTTAAGGTTGAATTTTGATTTACTTCATGAGAACTCGTTGTTCTTAATCTGTTTTGAAAGTTAACCAATGAAAGTTTAAAAAATAACTTTTGCAATGATGGTACTTTGACCTCTATGTGACTATTGGTTTAGGAGGTATTCCCAAAATATTTAAAAAGATTGTTAAAAAACCCCAAAAATTCTATCATAAGATCTTGTTAAAGCCTTTTCAACCCGTATGTAAATCCGCCGCTGTGCACTGTAGTTACAACAAAATTTCTACTTGGAATAATGATTAATTTTCTATATCTGCATTGGAAGTCCGCGGGCAACTTTCTACTCAAATGATCAATACGGTCACCAACCGCGAAGTTGTAAGAGATTTAAACTTGCGGATATCACTTCCCTGTCCGATAATTCTGCAAAAGTGAAATGGGACGTAAAGATGTATTTTCTGCTCAAAACAACACAAAGGCCATCGCATAATTACTATTTGTGCCTGTTGCAAAAAACTATTTTGCATCACCAATGATCGAAATAACTTAAAATTTCATCAAAAGGAAATGAAAATTCAATGCATTGGTCAAAAATTCAAACAAATTTATTTTTATTTCAAATAAATCAACTTTTCAACAAAAGTAAATATGTCTTAGATTATTACCGTTGACGACCATTGGGACATATAGGTCCCGTTCGATTTGGTAATCGCGTGGATAGCCCAAGTGGACTATCTTTTTTTGCTATTCTTTGTTAAAAATTGGAAGATTGCCCGCAACTTCCCCAAAAATTTTTTACCTGGAGCTCCTCCTACCCCCAAAATATTGCAGAAAGAAGAAGGGGGAGAAAAAGTAGAGATTTTTTTACTTTGGGGTGGTCTGGTAGGCAAAGGGATGAATCTATCCTTGAAAATTAAGTACTTGAATGATACCTTGTAAATAAAACTCATTTGCATAGTTTTCCAGGAAAAATTCGAAAGTAAAAGGGTCACCGGTGTCCCAATGGTCTTCAAAGGGTAATACTATGTTCAGACTGGGAGCTAAATGCGCATTTAGAGCTTAATTCGCATTTATTTCCTAAATGCTTCTCTAAATGCGAATTAGGCCATATAAAATTCTGTCAAGTAAATTCACATAAATGCTATGTACTTCAAATGAGCATTTAGCAGTTTGCGACCCTGTTTCGAAGTTCGAATACATTTTACTCGTTTGCTTTGACAGTACTCGTTATTAAATGCAATCAGCTGTTCGCCATTCGATTGATACACTTGAACAATTTTTTGTTTTTCGTTTTCTTAATTTTATTAATTAAATACCCAAAAATAGCCCTATTCAAAAATAGATAAGGAGATTTCGTTGACTAAAACCGATCACAAAGGGCTAGCCTGAAAGTAACAAATTATCGGATACGTGCGCCGCTGCGTGGGAAAATATCATCACATCTTTGTCTTTCAGGTGCAAAATATGCGCAATAATCTGTTGATTGAATCTGTTGATTGAATGATCTACAAGAATGCAAAGCAAAACTCAAGATTTCTCTTTGGTAAAAATCATGCCATGCAAATAGTTTTGGGTCGCAACAAAGCTGAAGAAGTTGAAACAGATTTTCACAAGCTTTCCAACAGACTTCGCGACAGGATGGACTGCCACTGAAACGCCAAAGCAAGAGGTGACTGGACTGGAAGAGGTGAAATATTACTGAGCGGTAGAATATGCTCGCAGTGGTTTTGTAGCCACAGAAACAGTGGTATTAAAAGGAGGTCCACTCGAAGATTTTGCACACTCACTGGAGCCACATTTGATTTCACTGTGTATGCCTACCAAATTGTAAAGGGAATTCTAGCATTCTATAGTGACTACACCGTGTCACTATATTAAAGTATTGACATCTGCGCAGGCCCGCATACTCAAGCTAATAGCAAATCATATAATAATGATACATTTGTTTAATTAAAAGTTAAAAAATTGCATTCAAGTATACATTTCTCAAAAATAGAAAAATACATATGCAAAAATTATGCTAATTACACGGTGTTACAAAATGAAAAAAAATCAAAAAACTTGCCTCGAGACATAGAAGAGGTAGTAGGCCTGGTTAAACATAAGATAACTGCATACTTAGTTTTTTGAATATACCCTCAAAATCGGGATTTGTGGTCAAAAAACCGATTTTAGGTAGGTGAATGTATAGTTTGTTATGTAACTCCGTTATATCTAGCTCAATTTTAAAAATTTAAACATTGATAGAAAGAAGAAAAATATACCCTTAATATAATGTATAGACCGTTTTTTTACAAAAAGAATTGACAAAGTTACAGGTAAAATCATTTGAAAATTTCTCATTTTTTTTTAATTTTTTCAACTTCAACAACGTTTTGTTAACAAATTTTGTTTTGTGGCACTATTAGTTTTAGCAGGATTCTGAAAGAATGTTAAATTTTGCTTTCAACAAGCTATGATTTACTCCAATTGGCTAAAATACAAAAGCATTATCGAATTTTTAGTATTCGTAATAAAATACAAAAAAAATTTTTTTTTTTTTAAAAATGTTTTTTTGACCTTTTCCGTTTATATATATTATCATAAAGCTGGTGTATTGCCCGGATGTGACGTAACTGTTTGCAGTTTTCAACCACAAACACGCTCCGAATGAATGGCGTTTGTTTATTGAGGGATCTTGCAAGAGTATGATTTATTTAAAAACTTTTTGTGTGATTCTTGTTATGTTAAATTCTGATATATGTATGTCGCCGACTTAAAGGCTCTAACAATACTGTTTGGAATGCAAGGTGGATATACTAAGTATCCTTGCATTATTTGCGAATGGGATAGTCGTGTGACTAATAAATATAAGCAAAAGGAGTAGCCAGTGCGTGCTTCATTTCAAGTTGGCAAAAAATATGTTTTGAATACTCCACTGGTGCGGCCTGAAAATGTAATCCTACCGCGGCCTCGGTAGTCGAGTTGGTAGCGTGCTCGACTGCCACCCCAGAGGTCCCGTGTTCGATTCCTGGCCAGGCCATGGTCCTTCGCTTTTAACCTTTCTTAATTTTCTATCCTCATTTCTAATTAACTGAAATTAAAAATTCATCAATATTTACGACATGAAGTTGTAGTTGATGGTAGAGAAGTTTGTGGATGAGATTGACTTATAACTTGAGTTGACTGAGGTAAAGGCATAACACTTGCGTCTCATTCAAATTCATATGTTTTTTTGGCTTTCCACCACGCTTAGAACATCCTACACGTGTTTCACTTGATTGTCCTTTCCTTCCCACTAATCTATCATCCCATTTTCGAACCAAGGCAAACTTGACTGAATAGGTATTCCACCTCGAACCAAGGCAGACTTGACTGAATAGGAATTCCAACTGAAATCCTTGGTTCAAAGCTAAAAAAAAAAAAATCTGATTGCAGCGTTTCCTAGGTCAAGTGAGGCCTAAATCAAAATCCTGCACGTTCAAATCTTTTATAAAGGTTATTTATTCATTTCGGTTATTCTAAGGTTTATTTGTGGGCCCACGAATTCGGAAAATTTTCTTGGACACTGATTTCGTTTCTAAATTAAATCCAGTTGAAAAAAAGAGCTTGGAATAGTTATATTTCGTTATGCATTTATTTCCTCGGCAACAAGAAGAGTCGAAATTACTTAGATGTTGTAAATGAATTTTTAAGTGCCTACGAAGAAATGGGCTGCAATATGTCAATTAAAATACATTTTTTGCACTCCCATATAAACTTTTTCCCGAATAGCCTTGGGCAGTTTAGTGATGAACAAGGAGAAAGGTTCCACCAGGAGATGGAAGCTATAGAAACCGGCTTTCAGGGAAAAAATTCCATAAACATGCTGGCAGACTTCTGCTGGTCCCTAAAACGTGAAATCGATTATAATATATATAAACGAAAAAGGTCAAATAAACATTTTTAGAAAAAAAAAAAAAAATTAAAATTTTTTGTATTTTATTACAAATACTAAAAATTCGATAGTGCATTTGTATTTCAGCCAATTGAAGTAAATGATAGCTTGTTGAACGCAAAATTTAACAGGCTTTCAGAATCCTGCTAAAACTAATAGTGCCACAGTACAAAATTTGTTAACAAAACGTTGTTGAAGTTGAAAAAATTAAAAAAAAATGAGAAATTTTCAAATGATTTTACCTGTAACGTTGTCAATTCTTTTTGTAAAAAAACGGTCTATATATTATATGAAGGGTATATTTTTCTTCTTTTTATCAATGTTTAAATTTTTAAAATTGAGCTAGATATAACGGATTTACATAACAAACTATACATGCACCTACCTAAAATCGGTTTTTTGACCACAAATCCCGATTTTGAGGGTATATTCAAAAAACTAAGTATGCAGTTATCTTATGTTCAACTAGACCTACAACCTCTACTATGTCTCGAGCCGAGTTTATTTTCACTGTTACACCGTGTTATTAATAATAATAAAGTTGTTTATAAATATATTAAAACAAAAATAATAAATGTTTACAATTCTCCCAAAACTTTCTGGTTCGTTCCTGCAATCATATTTTTGTTAAAATGTCAGCATTTTCACAACATAAAAATAATATTAAGAAATCTGTCAATTTAAATGCGAATTAAGGGCTTCTACATAGTTTGAACACTTGACATTTGTAAGAATTTTCGAACTTCTAAATGCGCATTTAAAACTCAGTCTGAACATGGTATTAAGCAGTAAATAAAATGTGTATTTGTTAGAATCCAAGATCCGTACACGCCTGTGCGCAACCAAGAATGCGCGCAATCCAGCACAGAGAAAGCTAGACGTCGAAAAGCTGCAATCAAAGCAAACAGCCGAAGACTTTGCTACTCGACTCTCACTCCTGCTTCAAGAAAGCACTCCTCCGATCGACGATATATGCGCGCAGTGGAATCATATTTCCCACTCTATGCGTACGGCTGCCGAAGAGGTGATTGGCTATCACCGCCCTCGCCGAAACCAGTGGCACGACCAAGAGTGTCGCGACGCCACTGCAGAAAAAGACGCCGCCTACAAAGCCACCCTGCAGTCGGTTGTATCGCGTGCTGCTAAGGAGCGATACAAAAAGAAGAGGAGGGAAGAGAGACGCATTTTCAGGCGAAAGAAAAGGGAAGCGGAAATGCGTGAGTGCGAGAAAATTGAGATGCATGGTGACAGGAATGAGGTCCGAACATTTTTCGAAAAAATAAGACGCCTGGCCGATGGTTTCAAGACCGGGGCCTCTTTCTGCAAGGATGAAAATGGGAATCTAGTGACAGATATCCAGAGTACACTGATGATGTGGAGGGAACACTTCTCTAGTCTTCTGAATGGTGACGACGACAACAATTCCGCCAATAGATATGATATCCTGGAAACCCCAATTGTGGACGACAGCGTTGAAGTTCCGCTGCCCGACCATAGTGAAGTCTTGAAAGCTATAGCTCGGCTTAAAAACAACAAAGCCGCAGGAGCCGATGGCTTACCTGCTGAGCTCTTCAAGAATGGAGGCGAAGCTCTATTTAAATGCATTCATGAGCTTCTATGCAGAATATGGTCGGAAGAATGCATTCCAAACGATTGGAACCTTAGTGTGCTCTGCCCAATCCACAAGAAAGGCGATCCCACAATTTGCGCCAATCCGTGGGATAAGCCTTCTTAATATCGCATATAAGGTTCTGTCGAGCGTATTATGTGAAAGACTGAAGCCCATCGTAAACCAGCTGATTGGACCTTATCAGTGTGGTTTCAGATCTGGCAAATCCACAATAGACCAGATATTTACGCTACGACAAATCTTGAAGAAGACCCCAGAGAAAAAAATCGACACATACCACCTTTTTGTCGATTACAAAGCTGCCTTCGACAGTCCAATAAGGAATTATCTATATTCCACCATGTCTGAATTTGGTATTCCTGCAAAGTTCATCCGCCTTTGCAGAATGACACTGAGCAACACCAGCAGCACAGCTAAAATCGGGAAGGACCTCACTCCTCCATTCGATACCAAACGAGGTTTCAGACAAGGTGATTCCTTATCGTGAGACTTTTTCAACCTAATGATGGAGAAGATCATCCGAGCTGCTGATTTGAGACGCAGTGGCACGATATTCTACAAAAGTATTATGCTGCTGGCGTATGCTGATGATATCGATATCATTGGCCATAATACGCGCGAAGTCAGTGCAGCATTCTCCAGGTTAGCGAAAGAGTCGAGTCGAATGGGTCTTGTAGTGAACGCAGATAAGACGAAATACCTAGTGTCAACAAATAAAGAGTCCCAGCGTCTTGGAAACCACGTCACTGTTGACAACATCTCCTTCGAGGTTGTTAAGGACTTCGTCTACCTGGGATCCAGCGTAAACTCTTTCAACGATGTCAGTATTGAGATAAAGCGAAGGATAACTCTTGCCAACAGGTGTTACTTTGGGCTGAGTAGGCAATTGAGAAGCAGAGCCCTCTCTCGACGAACAAAACTCACGCTCTATAAGTCACTAATCATGCCCGTCCTATTATATGCAGCACAAACTTGGACGTTGAGCAGTTCTGATGAAAAGACTTTGGGAGCCTTCGAGAGAAAGATCCTTCGTAAGATCTTCGGTCCAATCTGCGTCAATGGCGAGTACCGAATTCGATGGAACCACGAGCTGTATGAGCAGTACGCTGACATAGACATAGTTAAGCGCATTAAAATCGAGCGGCTCCGCTGGCTAGGTCATGTTGAGCGAATGGAAAACGACGCTCCAGCGAAAAAATATTCGATTCGGTGCCCGGTGGTGGTCAACGCAGAAGAGGACACCCACATCTTCGTTGGAAGGATCAGGTGTTGGATAACCTGACTACACTTGGTGTTTCCAACTGGCGCCAGCAAGCGCAAAATAGAAATGGCTGGCGCAATTTCTTATACGAGGCCAAAACCGACCTTCGGTTGTAGACGCCAGATGAGTAAGTAAGTAAGTAAGTATTTGTTAGAATATTTTCGTTATAGTTAGAAAATATGTAGAAAATATTCGCTTTTGTTTTTGATAAAGTCGCTTTGTATGGGAGGTAGGCGTGGTTTTCATCTGATTTGACTCATTTCCGAACTTGACCTTTATTTTTTAGATAAAAGTTAAAATATCGAATTTCGTGATGATAACTTGAAAATTACGGCTGTAATCGTGATCACAGACAGACAGATAGACGGACAAACGGACATGGCTAAATCGACTCCGTTGATGATGCTGATCAAGAATATATGTATACTTTTCTATACCTACCACGCCTCCTTATGGGCGTTACAAACGGAGTGGCAAAATCAATATACTCCTTTTACGTTTTTTAAACGTGGGGGTATAAAAATGGCTGTTGTAAATGTACAAATTTAAACCGTAGTCCAAATCTGAGATATTGCATTTTTCTCGACATATTTGACCGATTGATAAATGGTAGGAAGAAAATTTGAATAACTTAATATTAGGGAAATTTCTTTTTGATTTTTTGCAAGTCTGCATACAGCATTAAATGCCAAACTTTAGATTGTTTTTCTTTATTATATTTCTTGACATTATAACGACTTGTCGCATTAGCAATTCATGTAATACAAAAATTTCAAACAGGCCAGCAATGTTACGAATGCCGATCATGCTAACAACATGATCGAGTTCAGAAAAACATTGTGTGCTTTGTCAAACAATACCATTCCTGTTGCAACCATTGGTTGGTTCGCTCAAAATATTCGATGTTGCTTAATGCTGCTCACATCGTATCTTCGTCTTGTTGCTAACCACCCCCCCGCATCAGTGAGTAAGAAAGAAAAATGTTTGCGTTTTGTACCAAGATGCGCATTCTATATATTGTATATTCTTTGGTATTACGCACCTGGATAATTTAGCGGTGGCCTTTTTGTCTGCCCGATTTTTATGCCAATACCTATCCTAATACCCATAGGGGTTAAGAGTATTCTGCATTCATAATAATTTTTTATTATATTCTTTCAAAATTTTTAATCAATCTTTAAGCTATTCATTTAAATGTTCATTACATATAGTTAAGTACCCCCTTAACGACTATTTTATTTTCTTGTTAGTTTTTTTATTTTTAAGAAAACAATTGTATTTAGCTAGTTTTAAGTCACTGAGTGTACCTCTAAAACCAATATCGAGTATTGGGCAAAACTCATTAATCACCTCAAACAAATGTAAATTTAAATATTAACTTTATTGAAACCTTCATCTATTTATAGCACGAAGCTTGGTATCTTTTATAACCATTTCATTTTAGATAAAACATTATAGTCCAAAACACATTTCTATGTCTAACATAATACATTGTACCTTATTATACTTATGTCATTATCAAGCAAAGTCTCAATAAAATTAAATTGAATTGAATTGAATTGAAATTGAAGATTGTTTTGCTTTTTTTTTGTTTAAATACAATACTTTAGAAAAAGTAAGAGCCTATTGCACATCTGCAGACCAAGACCTTTCTATTGATACCTCATTTATGAAAATCGCATTTACGGTATAGATTTGATGGTCATCACAAAAAAGCGCTTGCGTAATAATAATAATAAAAAAATACTACTGGTTGACTGGGAAAATATATAAATTAGCTAATTAAATATATCATACATCATTTATAACATTAAACGTATATTTGCAGACTTTTTGGAACAAGACGTTGTTCTAGATGCCTAGCGTCCATTAGTTCTTCGGAGTTAGTGATGCGAGCCAGAAATTTGGTTTTCCACTTAAGCTGCTTTTGTTGTGCCGTTTGCCATACTCCTCTTGCCAAAGGCGACCAGTTTGGAATTCGTGACTCTCTTGTATATTGCCGGTACGGACTACATTGCACTTGTTTTCATTTATTTTTTTTTACATAATTTTATTTGCTCTTCGCAGAACTCATTTTGGAATTTCAATGGATCAGGAAGCAACACTGTCTCGCATTGAAAGATCTTATTCCCACGCATCACAATTTAGTGGCTCACCTCCAAATGATTCACCAAGTCCTCACGATCCTAATCGTATTGTTCCTAGCGGTATCTTTGTATCTGCGACACACGTTATCTCAGGACTTACGCAACCACCTCGTCAAAAAGGAAGACCAAGAAAGAGAAAGCCCAAAGATATTGAAGCACTCTCTGCTAATATAGGTACTTAAAGATTTAAATATATGTTAAACTATGCACAGTTTTTTATGCAAACGAAGTTGTTATCCATATTACAATAGCTCTATGAATTGAATTCAATGAATTTATAAAATTATAATTATATCATATATTATATCGTATAAGTCAATAATATTTAGATTTTTCTTTTTTAGAAACTTAAAAAGTCAACAAAACTTTTAAAAAGTTCCTACCCTCGCGAAAATAGCTACACAATTTTCGAATATAGTCACGCAAGTTCTAGTTTTCGAGATATTTGTAAAAACATAAAACAATTAAATTTTACACGTATATTATACCTTAAGCTTAAGAATATTTTTTTCAACTTAAAATTATGAGCCATCTATCACTAAAATCGTTCGATGAAAGCGAATATTTTGGTTTCAACGCCCGAAAGCATTTTAAAGAAATTGCTTTATTTTCTCACATTAAAGAGGCCAGGAAGGGAAAATACTTCAAGATCGAGGAAATCAAAGCTAATTTATCTTATTGGAAATGTTATTATTTAAATTTTTAAGAAACTGCATAGCTAGGTCGGACTTATTTTAACTTCGAAATTGTTAATTTACTAAAAACGCCCAAAACTTATATTTTCTAACTATTTTTTTTTTTTAATATGCAATTACACTTGAGTTAAGCTACTACAGCTTTTTCGCAAATTCTCATCATTAACACATTTAAAGTCATAACACAAAAATCCTTAAAATTTTCAACGATATTGATACTAGTGACTCAAAATAAGTTAATGGGAGAAAAATGTACCCACCAAAATATGGTTGGGCTCAAGGGCAACATAAAACGTCACGACTAACAATGCAAAAACATAACCATGCATAGTTTTTAATCTACTCTTGAGTTGACCTTAAGACAAGTTAACATCAAAAAAGCTACAATTGTCAACTTATTTAATCATACGGCTTAAAGGCGCGGTTAACATATAATTTGTTCTACTAAATGCTAAGTAATGGTCCCACTACTGTGGGATAAGCCTTCTTAATATCGCATATAAGGTCCTGTCGAGCGTATTATGTGAACGACTGAAGCCTATCGTAAACCAGCTGATTGGACCTTATCAGTGTGGTTTCAGATCTGGCAAATCCACAATAGACCAGATATTTACGCTACGACAAATCTTGAAGAAGACCCCAGAGAAAAAAATCGACACATACCACCTTTTTGTCGATTACAAAGCTGCCTTCGACAGTCCAATAAGGAATCATCTATATTCCACCATGTCTGAATTTGGTATTCCTGCAAAGCTCATCCGCCTTTGCAGAATGACACTGAGCAACACCAGCAGCACAGTTAAAATTGGGAAGGTTCACACTCCTCCATTCGATACCAAACGAGGTTTCAGACAAGGTGATTCCTTATCGTGCGACTTTTTCAACATAATGATGGAGAAGACCATCCGAGCTGCTGATTTGAGACGCAGTGGCACAATATTCTACAAAAATATAATGCTGCTGGCGTATGCTGATGATATCGATAGCATTGGCCATAATACGCACGAAGTCAGTGCAGCATTCTCCAGATTAGCGAAAAAGTCGAGTCGAATGGGTATTGCAGTGAATGCAGATAAGACGAAATACCTAGTGTCAACAAATAAACAGTCCCAGCGTCTTGTAAACCACGTCACTGTTGACAACATCTCCTTCGAGGTTGTTAAGGACTTCGTCTACCTGGGATCCAGCATAAACCCTTTAAACGATGTCAGCATTGAGATAAAACGAAGGATAGCTCTTGCCAACAGGTGTTACTTTGGGCTGAGTAGGCAATTGAGAAGCAGAGCCTTCTCTCGACGAACAAAACTCACGCTCTATAAGTCACTAATCATGCCCGTCCTATTATATGCAGCACAAACCTGGACGTTAAGCAGTTCTGATGAAAAGACTTTGGGAGCCTTCGAGAGAAAGATCCTTCGTAAGATCTTTGGTCCAATCTGCGTCAATGGCGGCTCCCGGAATTTACGCCCGATGAACTTACGCCCGAAAAAATAAATGAAAAAAAGTCCGATTTTCGATAGCATCGAATTTTGGAAAAAACGCCCGAATTTGAAATGGCAATTGAGCCCGAAAGAAGGAAATTACAACCGAATGGTTTGGAAATTAAGCCTGAAAAAAAATGGAAATTATGCACGAAATTTTCAGGAGTGTTTCGGACTTTATTTCCAAATTCTTCGGGTCCGATTTCCGTGATCCAGATTCAATGTACGACTATCAAAATATTAAACAACAGATTTGAGTCGTAAATTAAGGCTCTCCGCAAAATCGCCCAAAAAAAATAATGAAAAGTCACCCAATTTTCTCCATTCGAATTTTTTCCCAAAAAAAAATAGGCGATTTTGGATTGTTGTTGGGTAAAATTTCGTTTATTGCTTTTGGGCGAAATTTCACCCAAATATGTTGGGCGAAATTTCACTTTTCGTTTTTGGGTGATTTTTTGTTTGTTTTGGGTGATCTTTCGTTTTCAATATTAAATAAGAAACATCAATCAGTTCTTAAAGATAACGGTATTTAAGGTAAAACCACTGGTACTTCTTTTTTTTTCTTTTGTATTTGCATCATTTGCTTGAGTTTGCTTGGTCAAGTCAAAGGAAATATTTAATACCTCGCCCGCGCATCGCGACGCGGCGGATCGCGCGTAGTGCGACGGATCGCACGCGCCACCCGTTTGCTCAGCTGCATCGCGATTATAAGATAATCAAAATATAAAAGAACAGATTTGAGCAGTTAATTAATGTTCCTCTGTAAAAATAGCTGCAAAGATTTCCATAATTCTATTTTTTTATATGTTATTTCAGGAACAAGGATTTCAAGGACATTATGTCCGAATAAGGTCCAAATTGTATTTTGTTTTTTATGATAAAATAATTTGCCCTTATACGGAATGTTCTGTTTTTACCTTCCGTACAAGGGCAAACCATTTCATCACAAGGAGTTTGAAATTTCTGAACTTTTTGGGAATAAAAAAAAAAATTCGTGCGTTTTTTCATTATTTTAATTTGGTTAAAATTTTTTTTTCGGGCCTAAGTTCTAATTTTTTTCGGGTCTTTCTTCCATTTCAAATATTTGGAAAAACCCCATTTTTTGGCACAAATACCCAAAAAACATGACAAAATCACCCGAAATGTGGGCATTTTTTCCTAGGAATTAATGCCCTATTTTGTATGGAGAATTTCGGGCTTTTTACCATTTTTTTTTTTGGCGTAAATTCCAGGAGCCGTCAATGGCGAGTACCGAATTCGATGGAACCACGAGCTGTATGATCTGTACGCTGACATCGACATAGTTAAGCGCATTAAAATCGCGCAACTCCGCTGGCTAGGTGATGTTGAGCGAATGGAAAACGACGCTCCAGCGAAAAAAATATTCGATTCGGTGCTCGGTGGTGGTCAACGCAGAAGAGGACGCCCACATCTTCGTTGGAAGGATCAGGTGTTGGATTACCTGACCACGCTTGGTGTTTCCAACTGGCGCCAGCAAGCGCAAAACAGAAATGGCTGGCGCAATTTCTTATACGAGGCCAAAACCGAACTACGGTTGTAACCCAGATAAGTAAGTAAGTAAATTGTAAGTAAATTAAATTGTTAGCGTTTCTACTGATTCTACGATTAGAATTGAAATCTAAACGATAAAGAAGTTTTGGAGAATCAAATACATCGGTTATGAGTTGGTGTAAATAGACGATATCCGCAGACTTTCTTCGCTCACTCAATGATTGTGTTTTGAACAGTTTTAAGAGATCCTCATAAGGAGGAAGGTTTAAAATATCAAATCCACTGAAGCCCCTTAGGGTAAACCGAACAAAGCAGTTTTGGATTTTCTCCATTCGATCAACATACACATTGTAACTTGAAGACCTAACACAACGTTGTAGTTGTAATCATGCTATTGAACTCTTTGGCCCAGCGTGTTATAAACCGAAGCATTGAAGATACGTTTTTACTAATTTTATAGATATGGATTCTAAGCGAAGTTTAGAAGTTTAGAATCCATATATACACAACAAGGTCTTTCACGATATCTACACGATTCAAGGCAGTGCCTTTAATTTTACTAGTATTGCCTGTGGCCGAAATTCGGCCATCCGTTTCTGTAAGGTAACGAAACTCAAGTTGTTTTTCACATAATGAATTCTTATTAATTTGCATGGAAATTCTTAATGCTTACCTTGACGCTATGAGGAAAATAGTGGTAAATGACAAAAAAGGACGCATATATGCTATGCGTCAATAACAAAAATTTATTCAACACATAACATTCATTTAAAGTAAATAAATAAATTAAAAGTAAAGTAAAAAAGTAAGTAAAAGTAAATAAACGGTAGAAAAGTATAACAAATTAATCAAGATAAATGAAAATTCCATAATAAATTAATGACTTAAAATTTCAGTATAAACTATACATTTTGTAAACACCCTTTAGCCAAATCCCATCGTTAGCCAAATGTCCTTGTCCATCAATAACAGAAACACGAACGATCTAACTCGACTCGCGGCAACATACAGTTGACCATGCGAAAAAGCAGGTCGTCATACGAAAAGTTTGGCGTTCCAGATAAATCTGAGCGTGCTGAACGCACCAACCCATAGCCTGAACAAAATGAACGGCATCAGCGGCGCTCTTTGTCGCAGAGTCATCTCGAATTAAACCACCAAGTATTGAACAAAACAAACAATTATCAATGGCTTGGCGTCAAATGTTATATGAAGCCATGGTATAATAATACAAGGTAGCATTGACAACTGCTTATTTTCTCTTCTACAAGAAAACATCTCCTTTTAAAAAACAGCTTTTTGTGTAAATCAATCTGCAGCTGCTGTGGTTGTTGTTTTTTTTTTTCATTTCAACGTTTTCAACATTAGGTGCGTTTTTTGGCATCGCTATATACCAGGCCTAATCAGCGAAATGAATAAAAGGGCCAAGGCCTAATTAAGAGAGATAATCGCCTGATTAAAATAAACAACAACAAAAGCGAACATATTAGCGTCACCCCCATCGGCAACCTAATTTGTTGCTTTTTGCAAGTGCAAAGAATATGTTGATAAAAAAATCGCAAAAACAAAATACATACGCGACAAGCATGCGTAGCAGAACACGAGATCGTCTGGAGCCGAATTGCCGCATCCGTGAACGAAACGGCTTTCGTATGAGAAAAAATTAATCGTATGAGAATCTCTATTCCACTAACAAAACACACGCACAACAACAATGCTGTACGTTTGCTGGTCGCGCCGCACGCTTGTGCGTTTCGATACGTTTGTTGTTGTTGTTTGTTATAGTTAATTTTCGCAAGTGCATTTCGTCGTAAATTTGGCGCAAGCAAAATGTGAGTTTTATTCAATTTTATTAAATGGGCCAATTATTACAACAAGGGCCATAAGGGCCACCTTTGTGATTAGGCCTGCTATATACGCTTAACAATATTTTCTCATACAAAAAATGCTAAGCTAAGACAGGATAATTATAGCCGCTTAGCTCATAGTCGCCGATAGAAACACTATTGCCAGATCAAGAAAATGATAGTCTACGTAATTTATTGGCATCACTTTTTGAAAAACAACCATGTTTATGTCACATAAAATAAAAAAAATCACTATCAAAAGTAAACAAAGCAGCAAATAATAAATTTTATTCTATTTGCACAGAATGGCCAACAATGAGTGGTAAGATATCATTAAACTTATACGGCTATGTTGCAAGTACAAAAATTCAATTTTTATATATTCAAGCAGTAAACGCAAGAAATGGAGCCGTGAGGAGACCTTAGGATTCCTTAAATGCTACATGGCCAGAAAGGACGAATTCAAGCATGCCAGCAAGGAAAAAATTTGCTTATTCCAATATTCTGGAGGATATGATAGCACAAGATGTAACGGTAAGCACTCAAATGTTATAATATTTAAGCAAAAAAATGTTTATCAATTTGTGCTTAATAATAATGTTCAATATTTGACAGTAACACGCAATGCTGCCAAGTTCTGAAGAAAAAAGTTAAGCGAAATAGTAAGCGCCGATGAGCGTTTTTGGACAAGCGCATATAGCGATGCCAAAAAAACACACCTATTGTTTGTGTTTTCAATGGCGGCTTGTGAGCGCCTTTTTTTGAGTATATTTTTTGACAGGAGATGGTGTCCCAAGCAACTGTCAATGCTACCTTGTATTATTATACCATGATATGAAGCAAGCATTAGTTTAAATGTTTTTTTAACGCTGAGAGAAATGAAGAGAAAGCAACAACAAAAACAAAAAACAATAATGCTACTCAGCTTTTTTTAAGTGTTGGCGTCACTTCCGCATTCTACTCTTGCTTTTGAAAGCTACATCAGTGATATTCAACAGAGCTTTGTCGCTTTGTAGTTTCTCATTGTCCCATTGGTAAAAAAAGCATTTTACATTTGATCAGTTTTACCTATCTTAATGACAGCATATTCGAATGAAAATGCAAATATTGTGCAAATCTACTTGAAAATACCTATCCATCGATATAAGTATTATGTGAATATGTTAAAGGTAACACAGAAAAAGAGGGAATAGAAAAGTAAATGCTGCGGTTCTAATGGTACAAGAAATAATTTTGTTGGGCATGAGGTCTTTCATCCCCAATAAAATGAGAAGTATTAAACCAAAAGACCACTCCTGGTTTAATAAGACTTGCAGGATTGCAGTGAGGTCCAAAGAGGAAGCCTTTCAGAATTGGCGTTCTAGTAAGAATGCTGATACTAGAAGACTTTGCATTGAGGCTAGGAATCGCTGTAATGCAGTTTTAAAACGAGAAAAGTTTCTTCACGAAACTCGCATCAGAGAACAGGTTCTTCTCTGCCCCAAAGGCACCAAAAACTTTTGGTCATTCGTTAAAAACCAGACGCCCTCGTCGATTCCTGCTCTTTTAAAGGGTGACCAAATCTTCACTGACTCGACTGATAAAGCGAACCTATTGGCTGGAATAAAAAAAAATAAATAAATAACTGGCCATTTCAGCCCTTGAAAGGACTTTGACCTAGCTTCTTATGATCAATTGTGTTGTGCGTGTTATTAAGTTTGTACACAATTGACCGAGAAATGGACCTACATGCTTAACGCCGACTCCGAACGGCGATGAACGGAATGTTCTTATTCTCAAGAAGCTTTACATGGCATTTTGATTACTCTCTGAGGTTTGCCATTGTCTGCAGAGAGGTGGCGGCCGTACAGAAAAATTATTTTAATTCAAATAATTTTCTGTCGTTGGCTGGGGTTCGAACCTGGGTCTCCAAGGTTCTTTGACATAGCGGCCACGCACTTTAACCAACTACGCCACGGACGCCACGAATGGCTGGAATGTTTGCACAAAATTCCACAATTCCGGCTAGCAATCAGCCACCGCCTTCTTTAGAGAATAGATCATCTTCAATGCAGGAGATATATTTTCGAACGAGAGTGGTCAAAAAAGTCCTTGCAAACCTCAACATAAACAAATCTTCTGGCCCCGATGGTATACCACCAATTGTGCTTAAAATGTGTGGTTCTACACTGGCCCGACCATTGCGTAACCTTTTCAACATCTCATACAGGACAGGGGTGTTTCCATCTTGTTGGAAGGTTGCCAATGTTCAGCCGGTACCTAAGAAGGGCGATGCCACGAACCCTGAAAACTACCGACCCATAGCGATGATATGCTCTACGCTTTCCAAAGTCATGGAGAGTGTAATAAACTTCCACCTTATGAACTATCTGGAGCGCAACGAATTGCTGAGCGACCGTCAATATGGCTTCCGAAGGGCTCGCTCTACTGGTGACCTTATGGCGTTCCTCACGGGGAAATGGAACCAATGTGTTAACTTCTTTGGTGAAAGCAGGGTTGTTGCTCTGGATATTTCTAAGGCGTTTGACCGAGTGTGGCATAAAGCACTCGTGTCAAAACTAATTGCATATGGTGTTGGTAGTAATTTTGCTCGATGGATCACATGTTTTTTTAAGAACAGGTTGATTCGTGTCGTGGTCGACGGCATTTCGTCCAGTGAACATGCCATCGTAGCTGAAGTGCCACAGGGTTCAGTCCTATCGCCAACTTTGTTTCTTGTTCTTATCAACGACCTTCTGTCGTTGACTCATAACCCAATTCACTAGTTTGCGGATGACAGCAGCATTTGTCATTCATATTCTTTCAAAAAACGCCCGAGCTCTTTGGAGATTGAGAGAAAGAGGCTTAATATGAATGACACACTGCTTAATGACTTGCAAAAAATCTTCGAGTGGGGGCTTGCTAATAGAGTTGAGTTTAATGCTAGCAAGACCCAGTGCTGTCTGTTAACTCCCAAATGAGTGAATTGCACCTTAGCACCCCTCAATGTGAATGGTGTGGATCTCGCGGAGTCAGATGCTCTTGACGTTCTGGGCATAGCAATCAGATCTGATCTTCGCTGGAACAATCACATTTTTGATGTGTCGAAAGAAGCGGCCAAGTGCCTAGGTTTTTTAAAACGATGTAAAAAATACTTCACTCCAACTGACCTACGCGTGATCTATACCTCATATATAAGGCCGAAAATGGAGTACAATTCGCACATTTGGGCAGGAGCTTCAAGATCTTATTTGGAGCTTCTGGACCGAATTCAACGACGTGCGATATATCTGATAGGAGATGAAAACATTTCATCTTCTCTCAACTTTCTTGGGCATCGACGCAATGTTGGTTGCTTAAGCCTTTTGTACAGGTACTGCCATGGGAAGTGTTCAAGGGAGATACATGACCTGACGCCATCAGCTCGAGTGTTTCCCAGGTCCACTCGGGCAGCGCACCAAGCCCATCCCTATAACATTGCCTTGATGCCTAATAGAACCTCGCATTACAGAGATAATTCGTTCTTCGGTCGTACAATAAAATTGTGGAACAATCTCCCTGCGAGCGTGTTCTCCGGCAGTTTTGAGCTATGTTAACTTAAAAATAATCTTCACCGACACTACTCCATCTTTCCACCCTCCAACTAACTATCACCCTTCTTCCGAATCAACACAATGCTTTCGCATTTATAGGGGGCATCCCCTGAGCGTTGGTTTAGTCTAAAAAAATAAAGAAGACAACACACCTTGGAATCGTATTTGATAAGATCGCTCTGACAAATATGATTTACCAAAGACTTGAGCTTAAATAAAATTTGATTGTTAGGAAGTTTATCAAATGCTTTACTAAAGTCAGTGTCAATGCAGTCAACCTGGTTACCAGATTCAATCGAATTTAAGCAAAATGTTGTAAAATCGAGAATATTAAACACAGTGGATCTGCCATTAACAAAACCATGCTGACGAGTCGTTAAAACTTCTCCATAGTGACCCTTAAAGTGATCGTAAACTATTCGCCCAAAAAGTTTGGGAATCGATGAAGGCCTAGCGATGGGCCTATCTATATCTATACTTCTATATCTATATCTATATCTATACTTCTATATCTATATCTATATCTATACTTCTATATCTATATCTATACTATTATATAAACTGAAAGTGAAAATTTTTTATGTCCGCAAAACTCCAAAAGTACTGGTCAGATTTTTTTGAAATAAGTTTTAAAATATCACATTTGTGCTACAAAAGGTTCATTGGTTGTTTTCTTTACGAAATTTCAATAATAAGTATCTTTAATTAAAGTGTTAAGTTTTTTAAAAAATCATCCATCATGCCATGCGCTGCTTGATCGTTAGCTTTTCATGCGTTTGTGCTGCGAGAGCCTCAATAAACTGCATGTTGCTCTCTACTATACTCTTTTTGTTCTCAGCAAGCACAAAACAACAAAACAACCAAACAAATACATATTATACATACATACTTTGCTGCGCTTAAAGCTAATTGGATCGAAGTACATTCTAATATGTTTAAAGTAGTTTTGATGTGGAGAATTAATCTAACACAGTTTTGTTCAAAGGGGATTCACTGACCACCTTTAGCATGTTGAGGATTTTTTTGATGAGAATGAGATTCAATCCGACTTGATGCATGTATGTATGTGTGTATGTATGTATGTATGTATGTACATATGTACGTATGTTTATTTGTTTCGCTTCATGCAACTTTTCTACACATGTTTTGACGGTGGTTTTCCTGTAATTTATAAATGAACAAAAGGAACAAACGGCTGACTTTTTACTTTATAGATTTGACATTGTGTGATTCAGTAAGTTTTTTATAAATAAACAAGAGAACTGGGACGGGCATAGGAAAAGGGGTTATGGCTTGGACCACACAAGTCAAATTTTCGATATTGAATAGCTTTGGAACTAAACGTCGCATGACAATAAAACTCAGTATGGAGTTACTAATTGCCAAAGTCTTTCTACTGGAAAACTGGTATGTGCATTGGAAAAGGGTGTGTGGCCCGATTCTCTATACAGAATAGCTATGGAAGCTAAAATCACAGGACATTGAAACTCATAATGTAATTGTCACCTGGGAGTGATGTTCTGCTACTGGGAAACTGTAACAGGCAGTGGAACATGAGCGTGGTGTCAGACTAAGGGACTAATAAAAGTTTTGAATGTCCTTATTATTTCCAATATACTTGCCGGGTGCAGCAACGCGCGCCGGGTATCGCTAGTAATTTATAAATTTATTCCTGCAACCCTTTTTTATAAAATTGACTAATAAATTAATTTTTCCAAAAAGGAGAAAATAGCCTACACGCATAGAAATTTTTCGTTCACCGCAACTGAAAAATTAGCCAACTACACTTCGTTTGTGAGTTGTATTTGCCACAAACGCATATTCAGTTGTCAACTTAAAAATATATCTTATATATATAACTATATACCGCAAGCTATTTCGGTCATTATTATTTATTATATTAATTGTCTTTCCCCCTATGTCCTTCCGTCTTCTTATGGATTGTACTCATCGCACCTCTGTTGCTATCTTCGTCCACGTATTAAGCAAATTACCAATTTGCTTATATAGAACAGTTTGTCCATAAAGTAACTCTGAAGTATAAGCGTTGTGTGTATACAACGAAGGGAAAAACAAAGCAAGTTTTCAGTTGGGAAAAACAATTTTTCAATTGCTGCAATTTAACCTTAGACCCATATACCTGCGACACATTGGTCCATTTAAACTCGTTTAAGTGTGTTTTCTCGTTTAAATATCTGCTAAACTATGTTTAAAATTCCTTTAGTCAAAACTAGTTTCCGAAACTCGTTTATCGCAGTTAAACGAGTTATAGCAGCTGATTTTGACATTCCTCTTCCTACACTTTCGTTGAGAACTATAGCGCTCTCACTCGAGCAAACGCTCTGAAATTTACGATTATAGTGTTGTTCGCTTATCCATATTTCTCATTATTTTTATAAACTAGTAAACAAAAATATTGAGTGTGTCATCCCCAATGGTTATATTTTAAACTACAAAAGAGAATCAAAGTTTCCTATGCCAATGTGTCGCAGGTATTATATGTCTTACAACTTAATCCCGTTTATCTGGGTCATATTGACCTGTAGTGTATTTTGCATGGAAATTTTCTATTTTTCAATGAGATAAAATTAAAAAGTGCTGTTATTTCATGAAATATAAATTTAATTTTTTTTTTTTTTTTTAAATATATGTTTGCACAAAACATTTGCAATTTACATGAGATTTATAATCGATTGATAAATCCAATTCGATTGAGCTACATTTGATGTGATAGGCATTGATGGATCTGCCTCAGTATAATCATCGTTATCTTCCAATATATCAGGTTCTTTGTATTTGTGAAGGTAACACGATTAACATGCACGAACATAGTGCAAAGGTCAAAAAATTTTTAGCAATGGTCACACACAGCGGACGTTTTATCAACCTTTTTTGCTGTTATTCTTTCTAGTCCAATAAAAACAGTGAGTGAAACCAGAATGAACAACATTCATTTGAAATTAAAGCCACCACCGTTTTTGCATTTTTAATAAAATCGGTAAAATATCATTAATGTTGGAAAAAAAAAAGCTGGATGAAACTATGCTGAAGAACCAAATATTTACAACTATCCAAACCCTAGTCAGTGAATTTTTGATAAATTACTGTAACTCATTTATCTCAGAATATTGAAATATGTAGATGCCGCACTCTTCCTTATGAAGGCAGTACAGTAGTCGCATATGATATGTAACATCTGACACCTCACCTTGGTAATTAAAAAAAAAAACGATATGGCCGTTTCAACCCTTGAAAGGACTTTGACCGAGCTTCTTATGCGAAATGTTTGAACACAAAGATCGAGATCTAGACCTACAAGCTTTATGCCGACTTCGAACGGCTTATGTTCTCAAGAAGCTTTTCATGGCAGTTTTTACTCTCTGAGGTTTGCCATTGTCTGCCTTGGTGATTAAAATTATCTGAAAAGTTTTAAAAAAATTTGATTTTTACTACTATATAGATGTACACTTCGCATTGAGGTAATTTTTAAAATGTTTTTTTATAACCAAAGAAACAACTTTAACAATATATCCTGAAAAAAACGATTCAAGTATTATTTAAAATAATTTTTCGAAACGAAGAATAATTCTTTTTAATGAAAATTGTACTAGGAGTAATGCAATTTTTTACTTAAGATTTTTTTATTATTTTAAATTTATATACTCTGCTCTGGATTTACCCATCTCTGCAATCACAAAACTTTTATAATCAAATTAGATTTATATATATTTAAAATATTAACCATGTATGCCAAAAACAGCTGTTTGGTCTTGTTAACTTTTACTTTGGATGTCGGAAAAATAAGGTTATTATTTTTCTTTTACATGAAGGCTACACACGTTTGTGTCTAAACTAAATAGTAGCATGTGCTGTAGCAGAGCTGTAAAAGATTGAGTCATTTCGGAATGCATACACTCTTAAATCATTCAAAAGCTGCATCAACCAGATTGCAATCTTATGCTTCTGTAGAGTAAATGAATTACAAATGCACAATTCATCATTCTTTGAAGATAAAAGAATGCACACCCAATGCTTTATAAGGAATAGGACTTATGAAAAATATCAATCCCATTCTTGTAGGCTTAAGAAATACGATGAATGCACTCAGTTTTATCATTCTTTTCAACTCTGAAACACTGGACATTTTATTTACTACCATGAAATACTACTAAATATAAAGCAGCATTTTGGATTTTTGTTGTCATTTGTTTTCGACGGCCGATCTTAGTGACATGCTTTTGTCTTTCCTTTGACATTTTCTGGAATAATAAAGTGCTTATTAACAAAATGTATAAAAATTAACTTCTACAATTTGTTGTATATAATACTTTTTCTATACATGATATCAAGCCAATGGCAACCCATCACAGTCATGCCCAACAGTCACACACGCATACAGAAATACACACAAAACAACTTCAGACAACAACAAATCCTTGCGGCTGAAGCCATCGCCGTCTGCATTCACTAAAATTTCAATTCGGCTGCAATTATCGATGGTTGCAGCCATCGTGGCTGAAGCCATCGGTGGCAGCACTCGTTAAAATTTTAATTCAGTGTGCATTCTTTACGTTTTGCAATTCATGACTTGAAAACAATTTTAATCAGCCTAAAGACTTAAGCCTAAAGAGTTCACACTTTGAATGCTACAAAAAAAGAGTTCAGCTTTTGAATTTTTAAACAAGAGAATGAAAACTGAAAATGATTCAATCTTTTACAGCTCTGCGCTGTAGTTAAATAAAATTGAAGAGAAATTGTGGCTTCGTTCAGTTTACTGTGATTTAAAACAGATATCAATGTGGTTTGTGTTTAAAACACATGTTTGTGGTTTGTGTAGCAGCTATTCGAGCCTAAAGGGCTGTAATTGTGTGATAAATTAAATGGCGCTTGCTTCCCCGACTTCCTGTTACGGATATCCGTCGCATTTCACGACATAGCTCCCACATACTGGAAACCGATCGCTAAGATATTACATATCAAAAAAATTTTTGGAATCATCAAGGTAAGTACTCTGAAATTACATTAAGTTTGTTATGAAGTAAATGATTCAACTTCAAAAAGTGAGCTTTTTTAAAACTGAGTTCATAAACTTTGTTTACTGAGCTCGAATTAACTATACTCTCTCTTTCATATTTATACCATACGCTCAAAGGTGAATGGTATTCATCAACAGTAGTCAGAATATGAAAGGCCCTCTTAACAATGACATTGTTACTGTCTGCAGTTAAGACCAAATCAAGAAATCTATTATGACTATTATAAATACAATTCACTTTTTGTAAGTCAGAACATATATTATCAACGAATATGTGTTTTTGGCGGGTCTTAGAATTAGATGCACAAAGATATGTATCATCGTCGGAAGAATGCCATTTCCAGTCAGGCAGATTAAAATCGGCCAACAGTAAAATGTAGATTAACATCAAGTAGATTTATTATATATTCTATGCAATCCGCAAGGCTTGCATAGACTTCTGCACTGCTCTTTGGGGGAACAAACGCATTAATAACACATACATTGGAATTACAATTTATAACCTTAACTCTTTGACTCTTGGTGTACACAATTGTGTACATACTTTTAAAATGCAACATACTTTGACCTGTTTAGCTATTTTTTCCTCAAATCTGATCCATTTTCTTCTCTCTTTAGTTTATTCTCTTTCTGCATTAAAAATTTATTAAAACTCCCGTTACAAATAGCCTTTTTTGTCAATTTATTATTTCGCCTCTCAGTAGTTCGCGATTGCATAAAAAACATATAATTTCATCAAGAGTTTTTAACCGTGTAATTTGTGGAAATTAATTTGGTAAGTTACTTATACGTTACAGAACGTCATATTTTAATGTATTTTCGAAAAATTTCATGCAAAAACTTTTATTTGCATTTAAAAATTAGAAATTAAAAATCTTGTCCACAATTGTGTACACACGTAGTGTACTGCAACTGTGTTGTCTTGTACTCAATTGTGTACATGTATGTATTTGTAACCATCAGAGTAAATAAGAGTAAGTAATTGAGTAGAGAACCGTTTTACAGATAGCAACAAAAATGATTAGGCAACGTATGAAAAAAGAAAAAGAGTTAAAAGACCTCATTCAACATTATTTATCAGATATAGAGTTGCCAGATTCATCGGACTCTGATACTGAAAATGATATTGTGGTGCCAAAAAAATCAATTCCTAAACCCAATCTGGCAGATTGCGTTATTGCGCCAAATGCTGATGATGAGAATCGGGATGGCGAAAATGAGATTATCGAAGAGCCACTGAATTTAGAAAATATTAATATGGAATATGTAGATGAACTTGAAACGTACAACACAACCCAAAAATGCGACATTGCTTTTCGTAGAAGAGAGTATCAACCAAACATTTCAGTTGCAACTGAAACTGTGTTTCAATTATTGGGATCGAAAGGTGTCATCGATAAATCTCCTTTTCAATACTTTTCAGCGTATTTTCCCAATGAAATGTTTGAAAGAATGTCTACATATACGAATATTTATGCCATGCAACCGAATAACTACAAAGGAACCTTTCGATCAACAAATCCTGTGGAAATGATGAAATTTGTCGGAATACATATAATGATGGGTTGTATGAAGCTTCCACAAATCAATATGTATTGGTGCAACGACTTTCGAATTGAATGTGTTGCCTCTGTTATGTCTATAGAACGATTTTATAATCTGAGGCAAACATTTCACGTTGAAGACAACATGAAAATACCTAACGATTGCAATGATAAATTTGTTAAAATCCGTCCTATCATCAGCAGCGTTTTGAAAAGATGTCGAGAAATGCCGGTAGAAGAGATTGTGGCTGTAGATGAACAAATAATTCCTTTTTGTGGCCATCTCAGTGTGAAGCAATATATTAAGGGCAAGCCAAACCCATGGGGCATAAAAGTGTACATGTTATGTGGTAAGAGCGGATATCCGTATGATTTTTTCTTGTACCAAGGCAAAAACTCGGAGCTTTCAGCCTTCGAAGTAGCTCGTTTTGGATTTGGGGCTGCAACTGTCCTGCACCTTGCAAAAAGGTTAAAAACACCTGGACATCAGCTCTTCTGCGATAACTTCTTTAGTACCTTCAATCTTTTTGAAATTCTTCGTGATAAGGGTATAAAAGCTGCAGGTAAACTTTATCTTTGTAACTAATTATACTTGTGTTGATGCCTACTTATATAATCCACAATAGGAACAATACGAATTAACCGATTCAATCACCCAACGTTTTTGTCTGACACAGAACTAAAAAAGAAGGGCAGAGGCGCTTCCGACCAATTGGTAAGCCGAGACGGTAATGTCGTTTTAGTAAAATGGCAAGATAATAGGTCAGTACATTTGGCTTCAAATTTTGTTGGAAAAGGTGAAGAGAAGGTTGTTCGACGATTTGACAAAAAAGCAAAACAATATGTCAACATACCACAGCCAGAAATAGTCAGTTTGTATAATAATGGAATGGGTGGTGTTGATCTTTTAGATCAGTTGATTTCATATTATCGGATTTTTATCAAATCAAAGAAATGGACTCTTAGAGTTGCGTTTCATTTCATCGACATGGCTGTATGCGCGAGTTGGATTGAATACCGCAACGACTGCATTAAAAAGAATTGCCCAGAAAAGGACATAGTGCCATTACTAAAGTTTCGAGCACAAATCGGTCGAGCCTTAACCGAATCAGGCAATCCTGAAAATCGAAAGAGGGGTAGGCCTTCTTTGAACGTAGAAGAACCTGTATCAAAATTCCATCGTCCAGAAATTCGACCAATACGGGAAGTCCAATATGACGGTATCGATCACATTCCACATCATGATAATATCAAAGAAGCCGTAAGATGTAAAAACAAAAACTGCAAAGGAAGGTCAAGAATTATGTGCATGAAATGTAAGGTGCATCTATGCTTGCAAAAGGAACGCAACTGTTTTGCAGACTTTCATAAAAAATAAAAGAATCTTTTCTCTTATTTAATAATAAAATAAAAATAAATTGCTTTTATTTTTTTTTTCTTCTTTATTATAACTTGAATCGATTTGAAAAATAAGAAAAATAAACTAAAAAAAAAAACACAAAATATGAAATTTTAAAATTGCTCTGCTGCAGTTGACTTAGTTTGGCCACAAATGTGTTCATCGTCTTGTGTCGTCCTTAGTCGGATTTTTTTAATTTTTATACATTTGTTGCTTTATGTGAGGCCTATAAGACACAGGAATTATTGCAAATATTTTTTTTTTGGGCTGGGAGAAATTCAAGAGTCAAAGGGTTAACGCATATAAGTTCGATATTAGAAGAGCAGGGAATATCAATTAAGAAAATGACGAAGGAATTCCTTACAACTACACTAAGAGAAATAATGCATATTAATATTATCCACGCCTGAGTATCAATTTTATTTAAATATTTACGTGGATAAATCAAATATTTTCCCTACAACTCGTTTTTTTCCCGTATTTGAATTTTATTTATACCACACACGTACACACATATTCCATACAAGCAAGCAGCAACAGCATCGCACACGTACACACATATTCCGACAAGCAGCAACAGCATCGCACTCTGTTCTCTTGCAGTTGCAACCTTAGTTCTTATAGTTCTCATTTCGTTTTTGTTGCAAGAGTAATATAACAGAAATATTTGGTCGTACATATGAGCGATTGCTTATGCGATTATGTAGGTTGGAGTAACAACTCGACATTTTCCCACGAAATTGTCGCACCGATTGTCATTTGCCTGCATATATTGCTGTATAATTTTTCATTTTATAGTTTTATATTATTTATGACATTTGGTGCCATAATATTGCGCCGGCTGTCAGAAATAGTATAATATCAAGGAACGAAAAAAGAAAATAAAGTAACCATGCTAATGGCATTAATGGACGCAGCTCGTGAGAAATATTTAAATATATTGTTTTCTAATTTCAATATTTTTTATATAAATTTCCTTTAGATGTGATAGTTTTATTTTCAAATAGTAAATTTTTTAAAAGATATTTAAAAAATTCGTGCATAATTTTAATATATTTTTTTATTATTTCTGTTTAAATATTTTAATATTTTATTTAATTAAAAAAGTTTTTAAATGAATTTTAAATATTTACGTAGTCGTTTTATGCAAATGCGTTATTGGTGCAAAAATGACTCGCTTTTTGGATAAATTAAAAAAGTTTTTGGATAAATTTAATATTTTTTGCCCTTAGTGTAGAAGGACAGCACCATCAACAACAGAAATATTTTCAGTGTATTTGTACCTTCTAAAAAATTGAAAACTGTCAAACAATTTCAATTGTTTTTTTTTTTTTTTTTGGGTCTGTTGGGCGACTTTATTCGTCCTTCTAGACTTCTTTTCAGACGCAAACTCAGAAACGAGAATATTCTCGGCCTACTTTTTAGAGTTAAGAATAGTAAAAAAACTCTTCGGCTGCAACCGTTAGAATAAATATGCGTGGGAGGGTTTATTAACAATGCTTTTTCCATGAACAGAATGCATTTTGCGTAAATAAAATATTTTGTTTAATAAACGTAAATACATTTTCAGTTGTTGTGTCGAGCTGAAGACGTAAAATGAATAAGTGTTTTCGCCTCGACACTGCCTTTAAATAAACTATTGAGTTATTGGCCTCAGTTGAAATCAAAATTGGACTATTAGCCAATAGAGGAGTATAAGATGGATGTGAAAAAATAATTGTATTGTATGCTTAAGGCATAGCTGAGGGCTGCTTAGCCGAGGAGGGTTCGAGGACGTCTTGCAACGCTTATTATTTTTATTTTTATTCTTCCTCTTATTTTTTTAAATATGCTGGGCTTCTTGAATTGAATTGAATGTTTGTTTGCGCCCCGGAAGAGTTTGTCTGAGACAAAGAAGGCGAAGAAGGATGTTTTCCGGCGAAGAACATTCATCGTAGACGCTCATACTGCGTGCGGTACTAACTGCAGTTAAAAAGTGAAAAAATGTCCCTAAAATTATTATTTAGCAATTTAACACTTTCACCAAATAGCTTAATCTTAGAATAAAGCTCATGTGGGGAAAGGACCCTGCATGAAGCACAGTACCAACGAAGACCTGATCGTGCAGATATTAAATCATCTAAGTAAGTTTTAGAGATACCGCACAATTTGTATAAAAAATTTGCTCACACGGGCCAGAACAACTTTCGTGGGTTCAGAATATTATGCCTTCTGCATAGTCGTTAACCCTTTCATGCCAGAATTAAAGTGGGCGGAGCTGTACATTTTTTGAGGACAAATATGTGTTAGTCTTGACTCAAATATAAACTGACAATAACTTCAAAGTCCTTGGTGTCCTGATTTGTTTGTTACAGGATGTTATCTATAAGCAACATTTGGGAATAGGAGGGTAAACTAAACACTTTTTTCATGTTTTTAAAGTGAAACTTCTTTAGCCGCGATGGGGAGTAAAACAGATAAATCAATTCACCGATGAAACACTTCGCCGTGTTTTTCACGCGTAACACTATGCTGAAATAAATAATTATAATATAGTATGAAAGCAGCTTTTCAAATACATGGATCATACATTGAGTAATTATATTTCCAAATTGTGTAAAATAAAAATTTAATAGGATTGAATTTTTAATGCTACAAATATCTCTGCAGCAAAATAATTACTTAAAAACAACTAAAGCAAACAAAAATAAGACTATAAAACACACCAATTAATACACTAAGGGAAATAACGCATATCAACATTATCCACGCCTGAGTATAAATTTTATTTAAATATTTACGTGGATAAATCAAACATTTTCATTACAACTCGTTTTTTCCCGTGTTTAAATTTTATTTATAACACACACCCACATACCTATAACATACAGCTGAAATAGCCGACAAGCAGCAACAACATCGCACTCTGTTCCTGCAGTTATCAATGAAGTTTTTAGAATTACGATTCTTGCTTTCGGTTTCTTATAGTTCTCATTTGCTTTTTGTTATGAATATAATGTAGCCTGGATGTTTAGCCAAGATTCTTTGTGAGTTCGATTGATGATCGCATGATCAAGTTATGTAAGATTAGAGCAAAGACAATATATTATGAAGACATTGCATCTGAACGGCTGTTTCAATATAGAACAGACATTAGGATGCAAAGATTGGCCTGGAGAAAAATTTCAGCACTTGAACTTAGGCGCACTTAGGAGCACTTGGCGATGAACTTACCCCAGCAGAAAAGTGGACCAAATTTGAAATAGTTCTGAAATAGTTCCAAAAGGGACCAGTACTAGTTCCACTACAATACCCTTTAACATTGAACGAACTGACGCTTTTTGCGGGTTGATGTCATAGGAAAAGACAATTGTCCCCAGAAACACTCCTTTTTCCCTATATTGGAACTAGTTGCATTAGCAACATTTTTAAACTGGTTGCTTTCGCAGTAGCCTGAAAGTGGTTCTTTTTTAACTAGTTTTATAGTGAAAATATCAAAAGTGTAAGAATTTAGTGCAATGGAAAGGTCCTCAAGATCTCATTTCTACCATATTTTCCATCCACAATCCAGAAAACATTTTGTCTATAAACATTTTTTTTTTATTATTTTTTTTTGTGCGCAGCAAATTTTAAAAAGTAGCCAGAACGCGTTTATTTTTGTCAGCAATACTTTTGAAAACAAAAGCAAAGATAACTGTTCTACACTGAACGCCTTTTGTACTTTTTCAGAGCTACTGCGAACTTATTCTTACTTACTGCGACAGGCTTATCAAGCTGAATAGAGTTCAACAATTTATTAGGAGGCCAAACACAACAGAAACCACCAAAACGTCGAGATTCTATGCAGACTTTCTATGCATCTTTTTAAAGGTGAATATGGGCAAATCCCGAAAATAGTCCACCAAGTGTGAAAAAATAAAGATGCTCCTTTTTCAAAAGCATCATTGTTTAAAAAAAGCTTAATATATCTACATTTAAGTTCCCAATAAATTTTTTTTTTCTTGAATTTTTATGTAATAAAAAAATAAGTGATTCACAGTCAATATATTAGAGTTAAGTTTTTTTTTATTTTTTTCAGGTTGTTTACTGATCTAAGAAAGCTATTGATATAAATGATTTAGGCATAAAAGTTTTTTTTATTTCCCTTTGCACTTTTTTCTTCATAAATTGGTACCATAATAGGTTAGACAAAATTTGGGTATAACGGTGTATTTTGCAAAATTAATATGATCAACTCTGTTCTGATGTCCGACACATAAAAAGGGTTTTATTGAGATGAAATTGTTAAATCAAATTTAAAACACAAATTGAAACATGTTACAAAGTAAGTTTTTGCACATTTTCCAGAATAAAACTGCATATTTAAAATATAAATAATTTTCAACTCATATCAACTGGGCAAACTTAGTGACGTCCGAAAGGTAGACGATATTTTCAAATAGAATTAACGTGGAAATAATTTTTGTATATTAGTTTTGTAGATGGAGAGCCAAATATTAGAAAAAGTGAGGAAAGATCCAAAAATTAGCGAAATAATTAAAAAAACTTGATGACGAATTTTGAAGAAAAGAAGCGATGATATAGCGTATCTTAAAAAGTTAAGGGAAAAAATAAAAACGAAATATGTGTGGGGCCGCCACGCATGGTAGAAGTGAAGCTTGAACCCAAAAAAGTAGACATTTTTAAGTGGTTAACTTGATTTACTCTTAAATATAGTCATACTAAAAATTTTTTTATAGATAAAGTCCCATTTTATATAATTGCAAGATTAGATTAAATCTGTTTTAATATGTACAATTTCGAAAAGTTAAATGTTATTATACCATACCGTCATACCATACTAACATCCTATACCGTCATATTGTATCATAAAACTATACCATACCGTCATTCCATGCTCATCTTACCACCATACTATACCATCAGACAATACTATCATACCATACCATCATATTCTACCACCATGCCATACCTATAATCATACCATATATCTAACCATCATACCATACTATAATACCGTACCATCAACTAATCATACTATATCAATTATACCATACCATCATACATTACCATTAACTTTTATTGCTTGTAAAAACATTTATCCAAAAATTTTAAATAGAAAAACTTCCTTCAAACTGATCATACAAAAACAAAAAGCTCTTTGTCGAGCTCTGAATTCTCGAACTCTTTCTGTAGATGTCTTTCGATTTGGTTTCAGGAATTTGTTTCTTTTAAGCAACATTTAAATTTAATTGGCGCTGACACCTTTTAAATTGGTCATCCCTTGAAAGCAATTTGGACAGTTTGTTGGTTGGATACACATGTCTTTTTACCGCCCGTTTTTTGTGAAGAAAACACAAGGTATATATTTCATAAATTAAGGTAATGTACATAAACGTAAAAAAAAAATGAAAATTCCGTAACATCGCTCCACAATAGATGGCAAAATATTTAAAATATATCTTCAAGGACTTCAAACATCTCATTATTTTTGTTATATTTTTTATATAGCCTTTTTTTTTTAAACGTAACGTCGATGTTAACATTAAAAATAATTAAAAAAAAAATATATAAGTATAATACTGTAATGGTGGAAAAATTAATGACGTCCGACACATGACGTCCGAACAATAATAAATATTACAAAAATAAAAAAAATAATAAAAATTAATTACTATGTTAACTTTTATATATATTTCAGTTAATTCTAAACGTTTCATTCCTATCATATTTTCTCGCAGCTGGAATCAGTTCGCTGCAAATAGCAGATTTTGCAATTAATATCAAAACAACTTCAGTTAGAATTCTATTTTAATAACGTCCGAACGCTGAATATCAAAACCACTGTCCATGTACATACTTACACATATATTGTATTTTTTTCTGATATTTATAAATAGCAGCCCCGTAATACTTAATGGTGCACTAGTTCTTTTTTCCTAAACAAAACATTTTCAGCAGATAAATTGGAAAAAAAGCGTCCGAATGTGATGTCCGACACACAGGATTTGCCCATATATAGGATGACCAGTATAAGAGTACGAATATTTACGGAGAATGTCGAGCTAGGCAAATAATCGTATGGAAGGGAGGGGCGGGGGGGAGGGGGGCTTCGCACTGGGTAACGGGGTTAACTGTTATTTAATGACTTTGATTCATACTATTGTTTCTAGCAGGAAAACTAACTCATGAAAACTTCTTTTAAGAGCTCATTATAAAGTGATGGATGTCATATCTCGATTCGGGCACCAATAATTTCCCACAACTCATCCATACAGAGTATCCATTGAACGCGCCTTTGGACTGCTTAAGGGAAGATTCAGGAGGTTATTTGGCATTGACTCCCTAAAGCCTACATCAATAGTAAAATATATTATTGCTTCATGTAAAAAAACAATAAATAAATAACTGACCATTTCAGCCCTTAAAAGGACTTTGAACTAGCTTCTTATGATCAATTGTGTTGTGCGTGTTATTAAGTTTGTACACAATTGACCGAGAATCGGACCTACATGTTTAACGCCGACTCCGAACGGGGATGAACGGAACGTTCTTGTTCTCAAGAAGCTTTACATGGCATTTTGTATACTCTCTGAGGTTTGCCTTTGTCTGCAGAGAGGTGGCGGCCGTATAGAAAAATTATTTTAATTCAAATAATTTTCTGTCGCTGCTGGGGTTCGAACCTGGGTCTTCAAATTCGTTGACATAACGGCCACGCACTTTAACCAACTACGCCACGGACGCCACTATATATTGCTTCATGTATTCTGCATAAAATATGTCTGCAAAGCAGCGATATTGAAGAAGATTTTATCCACGTGGAGGATCTTGAAGATGTGGAACACGAAGACCTTAATGAATCCTTAGATTTGCAAAGTGCCCAGTGCAAAAGAGATGGCCTCGTTAATTCTTTATTCTAAAACACAGCTAAAATGTTTTTATCAGAATTTTGTCCTTCGAAACTTTTTCACTAAGTATGCCATAGCCACCTTTAATATCACTCTGTTACTTTTCATCCGATTTTTATGTTTGCTACCTCATTACCAGGAATAATTAAATAAAAAACGAAGTGAATAACAGTTTTTATATAATTTTATATATTTTATAAAATACTAGGCTTTTCCCGGCGCGCGTTGCTGCACCCTGCAACTATATAGGAACAAAATAGGTGTATTCAAAACTTTTCTTAGACTCATAGTTTGACACCACTGTTATTTTCCACTGTCCGTTAAAATTTCCCAGTAGCAGGAGATCACCAAATAGTAACTCCATTTTGAGTTTGTTTGTAAGTACTGCAACTTTTCCTTCCAAAGCTATTCGATAATACAAATTTTAATTGTATGGGCGGAGCGACACCTACTTATATAATGCCCATCCCAGTTTTCTAGTAGATGGACATTACCCAGTTTGTGATGGAAATGTAGCCAAATCGACGAAAACCGTAGGAAATATAGCATTTTTATTGGTTTGTGGGCGATAAAAGGGGGTGTGACAGAAATTTAAGCCATCTCGTACTTGAAAAAAATGTACTGCCAAAATTTCAGATCTATCGGCTCAGTAATTTGGAAGTTTCCAGCCATCACACAGACAGCGTTTTGCTTTTTGTATATATATTTTGGATAAAGATTATTGGCTATAACTTTTGATTGGTAAGAGATACTAAGATAAATTTTGAATCACAAAAATGGTTTTTAATTTTTGCGTAAAATTGAAATAACTTTTGTTTACAAATGTTTAAGTTTTTAAATAGAGTTGAAAATTTGCGAATTTGAATTTAAATTATATTTACAACAAAAACAAATTTTGAGCCTTTTTTTGAGGAAAACTCCAAAATTTCAGACCTTTTTTGAAAAAATATTTAAAATATATATACTCAACTAACGGTATTTTTGCAATAAGGTTTTTATAGTATTTTGATGAAGCTTTAAGACAAAAAACAATTTAACAAAGTGTATAAAAAAGCAGCGGAGATATTTGAATCGAAAGTCACAAAATTAAATTTCTGATTGTGTTTTTCTCATTTTTGAGCACGATGTTGGATTAAATATATCGTTGTAGGAAAAATTTTTAATGGTATTCAAGATATGTTCATGTTTTTGATGTCAAAATAACGGAAATTTATTTATTTTACTAAATTTAAGAAATATTTTGTTTTGTAAATATTTGCATATGTAACCTAAGAAAACAACTAAAAATATGCGATTTTGTAAAAAATTTGTACTACAGCATCATCTGGTGTCCAAGGTGGTTCAAAGAAGATATTATCAAAAAACTCATCGTACCCGAAAACTACTATATACCAATTTTTAAATTAATCGCATGAGCGGTTTGGGAGTTTTAAGTGGTTTTGCAAAAAATTTGTACTACAGCGCCCTCTGGTGTTCAAGATAGGTCAAAAAAGATTGCAGCAAAACACTCAACCTACATGAAAACTACTGTATACCACTTTTCATTCTAATCGCATAAGCGGCTTGTGAGTTTTAGGTAGTTTTGCAAAAAATGTGTACTACAGCGCCCTCTGGTGTTCAAGGTGGCTAAAAATTGATAGCCCACAAACACGCACCGTAACTTCTATACACAAATTTTCATGCTAATCGGATGAGTAGTTTAGGAGTCTATTGCATAGTTACATACGACATTTAGTTCCAAAGCAATTCGATATCATAAATTTGGCCTGTGTGGCCAAATTCCCCCTTGTCTAATGTTCGCTCAAATACATAATAATTGCTTCTTAGGCCCATAACGTCTACATATCAAGTTCCACTATCAAAACATGTACAACTCAGGAATAATAATGATTTCTAAAAAGTGGGCGTATATATAGTTAGACCACGCCCAGTTTTAGTATGGTTCACGACAGTAGCCATACGAACTTATTTACCAAATTTTAGTCTAATACGACCAAAAAAGTCTTAAATATAACATTTTTATTGATTTGTAGGCGGTAAAGGGGGTTTGGAAAAAAGGGGTATGGAAAATTTTTACTATGCCTGTATTTTTCGCGCAAATGCAAACTAGAGTGAGACTTGCCAAATTATTCCAATATTCCATTTATTTCCAATTACCCTTGCAAATATTTCCCCATATACACCATATGTGCGCACCTGTATTTTTTCACAGCTGTATTGTTGATAAGTTCACTAAAATGCCTATAATTCATGAACCAATACACATACAAAAACCATTTATACAAAAAAACCTTCGTATTGACATCACCTTTCATGGGAAATTCACCAGAAACAAAGTCGGTTCACGCATTACAGAGAACATCAATTTCATACACAATGCAACTTATTTTTATATATACACTGAAAAAAAAATGTTTTAAAATTGACGACAATTGTTATTAATTTGACGATATTTGTGTTTAAAAAATAGCTTGCAACAAATTTCGTCAAAGTAAGAGCAAATGTATTTAAAAATTTTGAAAAACATATGAAAAAAAAGTCAAAATAACAACACATTTTGTGAACACATTGTGTTTAATTTTAAGCTAACTTTTTTTTTTCAGTGTATAGATTATATTTTATGCAATTAATAAAAATAAATTACAAAACAATTCATTTTAAAAACAATTTAATTTGAATTAAAACATAAGCAGAACAATATCTAACACAAAGCCCAGTGAACCAAAACTACCGTTTTCGAATTAATTTATGAACCTTTTCGGGTAGAAACGTTCATTTTCGGCACTCATAAATTAACCTTTTTTGTATCATTCGTCGGACTAAAATGCCTCTCAAAAATGAACCTTATTTTATTCGGAAATGATTTAAAAAAAGCATAAACTGTACCATTTTTGTTCGGAAATGAGTTAAATAAAGAACCATATAAAAGTTATTTCTCAGCGTTCGGAATTTAACTCTTTTTGAATCATTCGCTGGGCGAAAATGCCTTTCAGAAACGAACCTTTTTTTTTCTTCGAAAATGAGTTAAAAAATGAACCATAGAAAAATCTTTTCAAAATGGTTCATTTATGAGGAATTTTTACCTTCTAAAATGATTAAAAAAGATTCTCTTTCGACTCAAAGAGAAGTACAGTTTTTATTTATGAGAAAAGTTTTCACGAATTAAATCTTCTACTTCTTAAACGCAAGCACTTCTAAGAGACAAAATAAAAAATCAAAAACTAAAAAAAAATCTACCCAAAAACGTTCTCAAAATTCTCACCTTACGCAAAACCTTCGCATATGGTTCAGTGGGAGAATTTTTATTGTTTCAAAGGCACAACAATTCATATTAAAACATAAAAAAGGATCAAACCAAAAGCAAAATTATATAAGCAAAAAACATGATTTTGTTAATTTTTATTAGTAAAAAACAATAGGCAACACAGCAAAAAAGTAAAATGAGATCAGGTCATAAAAAAAATCACGAATTCTTTACATTTTTTCAATCATTTGTTGGAACAAATCAAAAAATTTATTGAATGCCGACATCCTTTCACGGTGGCGCCTTTCAATTGCAGCTTCTCACTCGTCCGTTTCCTTGCGTTGTCGCTTGCGTCTTCGGGAGAAGCTTGTGGAAAACTGTTTCCCGCCCTCAGCCAACTCATCCAAGTCAATGAAATTTGCTTCAACAGGAAGACAAGAAACGATGTCATCTTCAGTTGATATTGTTGCTGGAGGACTAATTTGCGGCGCTATGTACAGTATTTCATTCATTTCTTCGTAGAACTCCCAGCTCTTCCTGAAGTTTCCTGAAGTTTCCTCTTCCTGTATCCATTGATTTCCCTTACTTTTTTATAGGTCTTTTTCAATCCTTTCCACTTATCTATTTGCTCATAACTCAAATTGGTGTTATGGCTGCTGTTTATTTTGCAAGCAATCTTTTGATATGCCACCTTCTTCACTCCAGTCCGTAACTGAGGATAATTCTCCTTGATCAGGGTGATGAGAAGAATTGTGGCGTCTCTCGTCCACTTAAGCTTTATGTCAACCGCAACATACCCGGGTTTTGCATTTTTAAATCACTATATTTTGGAAACTAGCAATCGGATCGACTTGAAACATCATGATATCCTCAGCAAAAGTATTTTACACCATATGCTCAAGTCTGAATGAGATTGTACAATTTGGGCAAGAGATATGGTCATTTTTCGATTCCTACCCCATACGTCAACACCTGCATACCTGGATATGTATATAAAAACGCATGCAAGTATGTGGATATAACTGAAAAGTAAACTTTATTTTTCATCAAATTTTTAAAATAGTTCATGAAAATAATGATAATATAATAAAATAATAAATATAAAAAATAAATAATAAAATCAAAATTATTATGTTTTAAAAACATTTATCGCATTGCGACATGTCAGTAGAATGTCCAGCACACAAGGATCTTTTGCATGGTATGCACGCTTTCCTTGTTGGCCGACGTTTGGAGCATATGTAAAAATTACCCTTTGTTTTGATTCGTCCCGTGCTGTGGCGTTCTTCCTCGCCTCCTACTGCATCATCCAAAATCCTCAAGGGACAGCCGTTTATTGCTTCAATGGCGTTGCGTGTAGAGAATATTCTGGATATACGACTGTTATTGACCCGCACTTCTATTTCAGGTTTCGCCAGATATTCACTAGTTGTTGAAGGAACATCCTTCGCCGGCCTGTAGAAGACTTCAAGTGTGGGTTGTTCTCTAAGCAAATTATGTATGCAGCAAAGGCAGCCACATCCAGAATACTATAAAAGAATGCCAAAGGCCATCTATTCGTTCGCCGCTTGGTTGAATATTCTGAAAGGCATTTATCCAAGTTATCAACGCCACCTTTGTTTTTGTTGTAATCTAATATCAGTAGTGGCTTCTTTTTAGGACCTTCTACTTTGGTTGTGTAATGCGTTTTTGATAGGACCACAACTTATTGTTTATTTTTCTTCGGCACGTATCCGAATCCAAATATGGTGGATTCCACTGCACGTTCTTTTGGAATAGCAAATTGTGAAGGCACGAATGTTTTTCTTTTATTAACTGTACCCAATATATAAATTGTTGTCCATCTTCAAACTTTTTGCTAAATTGTAGCTACTGAAGAAATTATCTCACACAATTTTTCGTCCGCTACCACCAAAAAGATTGACGCACAAATCCTTCACCATTCTTTCACCAACGTTTCTTTCCCCTTCACCGAAAGCCACCTTTCCCGTGTAGATTTGCCCCTTCAATCGATAAGACGATACGGAGTCGCATACCCACAAAACTTTTATTCCATATTTGGCGGGTTTTGATGGTATGTTTTGTGTGAAACCAGTTCCACCACTGTAAGCATACAGTTGTTCATCAACAGTGACGTTGGCTCCCGCTACATTCTTAAATTAAATATTTTTTCCAAAAATATAACAATTAAATGTTCGGAAGATTAAAAGAAATGTGTCGAATATTCACATTTTTGTCATCACGCCAAGCTATTTCCCATGCAAAATGTATGCTGCTGTTGACGTACGTATAATTTTTCTGCTGTTGACATAAAGGTTAAAGCCTTAAATAAACATATGTATGTTTTTGAAAAATATCTAAAAAATATATTATATAATTTTCCTTGCCGTCTACACTGTTGCCCGCCATATCTCGTTGTATTTTATTTATTAATGACAGCTGATTGTTCGGCTGCCTCGGAAAATTGCTGAGCTCATTGAGAACATCTGACAACAAATCAGACCTTGATCATATGCAAAAAAGAAACACAAATATTGAACACAGCTAAGCCAGACCTTAAAAAGAAACGCAGATCTATTTTTGACAACTCATGCTCAGCTCGGATGTAACAAAGAAAAACACCTATTGAACTTTTGCGATTTTGTCTATCTCAATGGATCTATAGATAAATCGCTATAACTTTCTTAATTCTGAGTGGATTGAAATGCATCCAAGTACAAAATTATAGGTAATTATATCACCTTTAAAATTACATCAAAAATTATTATTTTTTAATAAATTTATTTATTTATTTTACCGTTAAAACTATCTACCTAAATCCATCCCTTTTCTAACTATATAATAAATATATTTCATTCCATAATGAAATTTAATGCAATCAAAAATTATTTTTTTACTAAATTTATAATATTTACATTCTATATTGTTGCACCGCAACAATACAGCGAGTGTTTGCTGTTGTTTATTCTCGTCGTTGTTGGTAAATATAGTGCATGCGACCGCGTACAACTCTTGCTACACTGAAGGTTCTGTTGGTAATTTTGCGTATGGTTTCGTCGCCAACTGCTTTATGTTTGTGTTTTTTTTGTTACTAATTTCTTATTGTACGTCGTATCCAACGAGTTTTTGTTGTTGTTGGTTTTTGGTTGTAATTGTTGTTGCACTCTTCAAAAATCACTCTTTGGCAATCCCTGTTCTATATCTATTTTCTTTTTGTATTATATCTGTCTTCTTATGTATATCCATCTCTAATGTACCTATAAAATAATATATAAAAAAATTATTTAATAAAACCAAATCATATTGGTCTAGTTGCCAGGCAGAACAATAGACTGCTACCCAACTGGTTTGTATTGATGATATTGTATTTACTTTGTTTCGACTAAAATATGCAATTAAAATATTTTAGTAAAGTAAATATGCCTTAAATTTGTTCCTGTTAATAAATTATAAATCAATTGCACTATTTCGTAAAAAGAAATACATATATATTAAATTATAAGATCCGTTTAGCTTGATATACATTTTCAGATTGAATTTTATTTAATATATTTTATAAGTAATAAAAGTCAAAATGATTTCAAATGAAAAAATTGCTTAAAAAAAATTAAAATTAAAGTGTGGAAAAATTAAAAGTAATCAAAATAAAATATGAAAAAAAGGAAAAAGAAACGAAAAGTTAGTTTATATAATAAACAACGTTAAAAAAATGTTAAAAATAAAACACAATAATTAAATATTTGCTACAAAGTAAAAAAGTTTAAATATAATATAAATAACAAATATAAAAAATTAATTTTATAAAATTATGAGAAAATTAAATGAAAATGAAAGTCTTAAAATAAATCAATTAAAATAAAATATAAAAATTAAAGTGTTAAAGTGTCAAAAGTCAAAATAAAAAATATAAATTATGCATAAAATAAAATATATATATACATATAAATAAAACTAGAGTGATCCCCGTCGAAATAGACTTTTTTTGTTTTAAATTAGGTAAAGAAATGCTATATTTAAAGTTCTTAAACAGAGAAATTCTACTTAAGTACTTCAACAGAGAGATATCCTTATGTGTTTTTTTGAGAGATATACTGTAGTTTATTTTGTTATATTTTCTACAGCTAATTTCTAAGGCATTTCATTTGTTTGCCCCGAAAAATTGTGTAAAAAAAAAACCACTGAAGATTTTTTTATAAGCCTCAATCAGGCATTTAAGTTGGTGTATCTGTTCAGAAAGTCTGCCTTAGTTCGATTATTATTATTTTTTTTTTTTTTTTTTTTGTTCGAATAATACAATTTTCTTTCATTCTTCTTGCATCTAGCCATCGATGACTGTATCCTCTCAAATGTAAATATTGTGAACTCTTAAAACCGTTAAAGCTATTTTCGTGCACTATGCTGTTGGAAATAAATTGGAAATTTCAACAATCTTTTAAAGCTGCAAAAGTAGCGCATGGTAACAAAATTAGTTATATCAGTATAATCAGCCCACGATAGGAATCTTGTTAATATAGTTTTGTAGTACTTAACTGTAAGAACAATTGAGCATGACTTTATGCTGATTTGAGTCTTAAATTTATCACTCAAAAATAGATTGTACAGAAATATCCCTTGAAATGTTGATAAACTGTTTATAAACATTGGTAAGAAAGGTAATTTTGGTAACCGCTGACTCTAACTAAGCTGATAGCTTCTGCTAAAATATATGTACAGTATTGTATTCTAAGAGGTTTCAAAAGTTTCATGGGGTTGTGATTATAAAAAAACTACATATATCTGAAAGCAAAAGAAAGTGTAGGCTTAAACTAACAATATCTTGCCAAATACGATGCCACTCATGATTTTTATCCACAGTGTCCTGTATGAAGGATATTCGAAGCTAAAGTTATAATGAAGATACCACAGAACTTTTGATTATTACCTAATAGTCCAAATTTTGGTGGTATTGCTTATAGTGCTAAGATGTTCCTTAAACTTGTCGAATTAAAAAATAGCATATTTTTTGCAAATACACTTTCCTATTTTTGAGAAATGCATACTTGAATGCAATGTTTTAACTTTTTCCAAAAAATTAATATAAAATTTTCTACCTCGAGCATCAGAAATGGTACCGAAGAAAATTTTATCAATTTGGATTCTTCAAATATTCCTGAACAACACCCTGTCTAAAAGTATTTATTTAAAATACCAGCTTAAGATCACGATTTTATTTTCTCATCCTTTTTCCCTTAAAATTTTAATTGGGTCAAGATCGACAACCCTATGAACTTTTGAGACATCTTACAATATGAAATTCGAAAAACAATTTTAATTCGCCTCATAAATATTAGGAGAATCCTGAGAACATTAATAATTATTCAAACAAAAACGGGATAGCTCAAAGCAAATGCCATGAACTAACCGCAAGTCGAAAAGGAATGTTTGGTATTTTCTAATTTTGACCGGGCTCTTTTAAAATGTCTTCAAGTAATAAATTAATGTGTATATATATTATATTGTTTTGGTTAAGCCCTGTTTTAAAAATTGGTGTTGATCTTGCACTTGATTCGAAAATTGGTTGAAGTTTAAGTATGAATGGAGAGTGGAAACCAAGTAAAGCATTTGTTGGATTTTTGAGTAAAGTAGAAGAAACATGTTCAATTTGATGCCTTTACCTCAGCCAATTCAACTCTTTTAGTTTCAAAGATCTTGGCAACCTCCATCAACCAGCTAATGAGTTAGAAATTGTAATGTACTGTGTGAATTGCTGTTTATTTACAAAAACGAAAGATTACAAATAGGACCATGGTATTCAACTGGTCCTGAAGAATTATCTACATACGTGGTATGCAAGCTTGAAATCAATTGTTTCACCAAAACTCTAAAGTTTGTGAAAGATGCCTCGATCCATTTTCCAACTTTGACCAAAACATCAGTAGTAGTTGGTTTCAAAATCATTCACCGTTTTCATATACTTACATATCTATGTATGTGTGTATGTACACAGAACCATGGTTGAATAAATAAGGTTGTCGCATGGGTGAGAGCGAGTTCCCATAAATGTCAAATCGAAGTTGACAGCGCATACAAAATCTGAAAACGAAAATTGATAACATGTAAATCCGATGGAGTTGTTGTTGTTGCTTTGCATTGATTTTGACAATAATGGGTACTGAAAAGAGAGTACGATCAGCCACGAGACAACCTTATTTATTCAACCATGCACAGAACCATGGTAGAATAACAGAGGTAGACGCATTTCGGACTGCGCTCTCTTCCTCATAGCCAAAATTTTCTTTCAATAGTAATTTGAAAATGAAAACAAAAGAAAAAAAAATCGCTTTCATATTTTCTACGGGCAGTCAATTTCGTTTTGACAGTTGCGGCAGTCTGCCTCTCTGAAATACATCTACCTTGTTTTCATTGTACCATGCACAGAACATATTTTCTGATGTTTTTTTTTCATTTGACATTTTTTTGCTTTGTTATTTTAAATTTTATAACTTCCATGATACAATTATACAAGGTAGGAGTGACAACTTGCTTTTTTCTCACCAGTACCTTGCAGCGACTGTCATTTGCCTGTATATTTTGTTTTCTATTTTCTTTTCTTCTTTTTTCGTTCTCCAATTTATACTATTTTTGACAGTTAGCGCAAGACGAAAAAACTGTCACTCCTACCTTGTATAATTGTATCATGATAACTTCAATCACTTTATTTTAAAAAAAAAAACTTTAGCTACTCTGTTCGAATCTTGAAAAAGTTTGCAAAAGATATTAAATAAAGATCATTTATACATCAGATTATTTTACTCAATATCCCACTGATATTTAATATCAAAAAATTTCGACAAAGAATCGCTTGGATAGCTTTATAGAGAAATGCAGCCATTCTAACCACGGTTTTATCAAAATAATATATAGATATATAGATATATATATAGATAATAAAAATTATATATAAATTCAAAAAATTATTTTTTTTATTTAATTTATTTTTTTTTTTTATTGAAGCATTTACATGCTGCTACAACTGTCCTTTTTCATTTAATTTTTACACTTTATCATGTTTTTTAAAAATATATAAAAAATGTTATATAATCTATATATATATAAATAGGCGTAGGCAAACAGTTAAGAACCATTTTCTCCCGTGTTTCTCAACCGATTTTGATAGTTTTTTAAATCAATAAGGGTAGGGAAAAGGAGTGCACCGAATATCTATGGTGGTCGTGACACATCCCATACAACACAAATTTGCATTATCGAATAGTTTCAGAGTTGTTGCTTTTTGGAAGTGCAAAGAATGTGTTGATAAAAAAATCCCAAAAACAAAATACATACGCGACAAGCATGCGTAGCAGAAGTTCTGCTGCAGAACACGATATCGTCTGAATTTCTATTCCACTAACAAAACACACGCACAACAACAATGCTGTATGTTTGATGGTCGCGGCCGCACGCTTGTGCGTTTCGATGCGTATGTTGTTGTTGTTTGTTATAGTTAATTTTTGCAAGTGCATTTCTTCGTAAATTTGGCGCCAGCAATATGTGAGTTTTATTTAATTTTAATAAATAGGCCAATTATTACAACAAGGGCCACAAGGGCCACCTTTGTGATTAGGACTGCTATAAATCGTAAAATAATAATCAATCATTTTTATCAAATAAAATAAAACAATAATTTTTTTGAATTTATATATAATTTTTATTATTTTATTTATATGTATACATATATTTTATTTTATATATAATTTATATTTTTTATTTTGACTTTTGACACTTTTTAACTTTTATATTTTATTTTAATTGATTATTTTAGGATTTTATAATTTTCATAATTTTATAAAATTAATTTTTTATTTGTTATTTATATCATATTTAAACTTTTTATTTCTTAACAAATATTTAATTATTGTGTTTTATTTAAAACTTATTTTTAATGTTGTATATTTTATAAATTAACTTTTATTTTTTTTGCTTCCTTTTTTCTTATTTTATTTTGATAACTTTTAATTTTTCCACACTTTAATTTTAATTTTTTTTTAAGTACTTATTTATTTGAAATATTTAAGATCAATTTCGACTTTTATTAATTATAAAATATATTAAATAAAATTCAATCTGAAAATTTATACCAAGCTAAACGGATCTCAAGTATCTTATAATTTATTGATTTATAGTTTATCTACAATAACAAATAAAGTATATTTACTTTATTAAAATATTTTTATTGCATATTTTAGTCGAAACAAAGTAAATACAGCATCATCAATACAAACCAGTCTATTGTTTGTATTGATATAGCAGGCTATTGTCCTGCCTGGCAACTAGACCAATATGATTTGGTTTTATTAAATATTTTTTTTATGTAGGTACATAAGAGATCGATAAACATATGTAAGTAGAAAGAAATATTATAAGAAAATAGATATAGAATATAGATATTATATGTTTAATACAAAAATAATTTTTGATGGCATTAAATTTCATTATGAATTATATTTATTATACAGTTTAAAAAAAAACATTTTTTCGAAAATGAACCGAGCTCGTTGGAAAAAGGGATGGTTACATCAAAATATGAAAACTTAAATTTAAAAAATATTTTTTTTATTTGTAGATAGTGCTACCAGCGGTTTTCTGTTTGAGTTGAAGAAAATTGTGAAAAAGCCTTAAAGTTAAAATATCTCTCTCATTTTTAAACATATAATTATGAAACTTTCATGGCATACGTATAATAAACCATCATTAATAACAACGTTTTAAAATTTTGGATTCTAGATCAAATACTTCTTTTTTAGGTCCTTGATGGTTAAAAAAAAAGAATCGCTTGTAACTATGGGAAAAATTTTATAAATTTTAAAAATTTTATTAAAATAATTTTTCTGTACGGCCGCCACCTCTCTGCAGACAATGGCAAACCTCAGAGAGTAATCAAAATGCCATGTAAAGCTTCTTGAGAACAAGAACATTCCGTTCATCGCCATTCGGAGTCGGCGTTAAACCTGTAGGTCCGATTCTCGGTCAATTGTGTACAAACTTAATAAACACGCACAACACAATTGATCATAAGAAGCTAGGTCAAAGTCCTTTCAAGGGCTGAAATGGCCAGTTATTTTTTTATTTTTATATTATATTATATATTGTTTTTTAATTTCAATATTGTTATATAAATTTTCTTTGAATGCGATTGTTTTATTTTCATATAGTAAATATTTGAAAGATATATTATAAAATTCGTGCATAATTTTAATATATTTTTTATTAATTCTGTTTAAATATTTTAATATTTCATTTAATTAAAAAAGTATTTAAATAAATTTTAAATATTTATGTAGTCGATTTAAGCAAATGTGTTATTGGTGCAAAAATAACTCGCTTTTTGGATAAATTAAAAAATTATTTGGATAAATTTAATATTTTTGTCTCTTAGTGTAAAGAGAGTGGAATGAAGGAATATACAATAGCAACTCAGCTTCTTCAAGTAACTAACATTGCAGTTCCTGTTAAGGAGGTGTTCGGAAAGTTGAGCTTTTTGAAGTGTAACTTCTTTAACGCCGCTGTGTTGAAGTGACTTTTAAGGAAGCGCAATACTAAATTATTAATGGCTGAAACCAGGCCTTTTGAAGTGATTTCAAATTTGTACAGTGTCTTTTTACAGTGTGTTCACCAAAAAAGAAAGAGCAAAGAGCATATATTATAAAGAGGTTTCATGAACTTAACAGAGCACTGTTAATATTGATTATACGCGTTCGAGTTTAGTTCCGATGACTGCTAATTATAAGCTATCACCGTGAATGACATTTTTTCACTCTCCCACGAGCGCATCAAAATTTTTTGAGAGTGGCAGCTAGAACTTGAGACGAATGCATGAATGAAACTTTCACTATTTTTACTGCTATTCACTTGTATGTGTGCGTCTCGTAGCTGACTTAAAAGAAATTTGCAATTTTTCCGATCTCATTTTTTATGCATAACTTTTGTTGGTATCCTTTGCACTGCTTTGTTTTGGTGGTCCGTTGATATATGGACTGTGTTGGTATTGTAATGATATATTAACCAAATTAAAGTTACCATTATAAACTTGAACACATTTTTATAGATATAGATATAGATATGGATAAAGGTATAGATATAGATATAAATATAGATATAGATATAGATATAGATATAGATATAGATATAGATATAGATATAGATATAGATATAGATATAGATATAGATATAGATATAGATATAGATATAGATATAGATATAGATATAGATATAGATATAGATATAGATATAGATATAGATATAGATATAGATATAGATATAGATATAGATATAGATATAGATATACATATAGATATAGATATAGATATAGATATAGATATAGATATAGATATAGATATAGATATAGATATAGATATAGATATAGATATAGATATAGATATAGATATAGATATAGATATAGATATAGATATATATAAAGATATAGATATAGATATAGATATAGATATAGATATAGAAAGTTAAAGTTAAAGTTAAAGTTAAAGTTAAAGTTAAAGTTAAAGTTAAAGTTAAAGTTAAAGTTAAAGTTAAAGTTAAAGTTAAAGTTAAAGTTAAAGTTAAAGTTAAAGTTAAAGTTAAAGTTAAAGTTAAAGTTAAAGTTAAAGTTAAAGTTAAAGTTAAAGTTAAAGTTAAAGTTAAAGTTAAAGTTAAAGTTAAAGTTAAAGTTAAAGTTAAAGTTAAAGTTAAAGTTAAAGTTAAAGTTAAGGTTAGAGTTAAAGTTAAAGTTAAAGTTAAGGTTAAAGTTAGAGTTAAAGTTAAAGTTAAAGTTAAAGTTAAAGTTAAAGTTAAAGTTAAAGTTAAAGTTAAAGTTAAAGTTAAAGTTAAAGTTAAAGTTAAAGTTAAAGTTAAAGTTAAAGTTAAAGGTAAAGTTAAAGTTAAAGTTAAAGTTAAAGTTAAAGTTAAAGTTAAAGTTAAAGTTAAAGTTAAAGTTAAAGTTAAAGTTAAAGTTAAAGTTAGAGTTATATGTTAAATTAAATGTTAATAAAAACCAACCAAAAAAAAAAAAAAGGAAACAAAAAAAAATATATACACATTAGGGTGTTCCTTATTTTTAAACTTTCAAAAGTTAATGGCCTAATTCTGTATCCCTAACGAGCGAATCAACTAACGAGTGCTTGGCGAACGATGTTGTGTTCTAATTGAAATCTGTATTTCTAACGAACTTGCTCGCCAACCCTTACGGCAAGCTTACGTTTCTTACGTATATTCAAACTGTTATTCACAAGCAGTTGTCAAATTTAGCACTGCCATATCAATCAATGTAGAATTTTTGTGTTATTTTTTCAATTGTCTTTAAAGATTTCATAAGTTTTTGGGTTTTTTTTCGTTTGTTGGCAAGGCCTTTTTGAGTTTGTTTATATAAATAGACATATGTTTTTTTCATTGCAGCAAATACGTTTTCAAAAATATTGTTCTTATTGCAGCAAATATGTTTTAAGATAAAAAAAGTTATTGTTTCCTTTTTTATTTTGAGCAAGTTGCTAAAAGTGATGTAATGTTATGGTTGTCTATGATGGTCTTATTTTATTTACGTGGCAAGACTTTGCCAGCTTTTTGGAGCATAAAAATTCACCGCTTTTTGAGATATGAAATGACAATGAGCGACTAGCGCACGAAAGATAGTTCAAATCAACTCAGCCTTTTTTTCCTCAACAAATTGTTCTTATACTTATTAACAGTTGTTTCTTAAAATCTAGTACAGGCCTACTTTTCCAGTAACATTCCAATAGATTGGTTGCAAAAATTGTTGAATTGCATTTTTCTATACGGAAGTCTTAACACTTCTCTTTTCTTTTAAATCGTTCTATTAAATTGTATTCATTTCACAACATTTCGTTTTAATTTTGTTTTGTTTTACAAAATGCAAATTCACAAATTTTGTTTTATTGACTAACATGTACAAGTTGCCTCACTCTTGTTAGTCAACGTATATGCAGCAGTTTGCAATATGATCCTCAATAAGTGGATCGCTTGCTTACATTCGTCGCACATTTATTTTCTTGTTTGTTTACATTCTTTTAATCGTGTATTTGACCTTGACCATAGCTTAGCATTTAATGAATGAGTTAGTGTTCTGTGTTAATTATGTTATTTGTTCATATTTGCTTATGGCCACACAACAGTGAGTTGTGGGTGCACATGCGCAGGATGCAAGAGTTGAAGTTCTTGCACAACTCATTGATAGATTCCCTAAAGGCTCCCAACGTTGAGTCTCATACTCCCAAATCCAATTTACCAACTAGATGCTTCATAAGAACCCCAACATAACACAACGATAGCATAAAGGTATTCGTGTGATTGAGACGTTTCAATTCGTCGTTTGGTTGATCGTTAGGGATACAAATTTCAAAAATGTTACTGTGTTACGGCGTCGTTCACCAGTTCGTCAGCTGTTATCTGATATTCATAAATAATTATTTATTTATTTCATGTGCATAAATTCAAAGCCAATTAATGCTAATATAATTACAAGTGTATAGCTGTACAAGTTAACCTAAATTTATATTTTATTAAAAATGTTTAAGTTACAGTTTTATATTATATTTTAGTTTTATTAAATTTCTATTTTAATGCAAATAACGTTGTAGAAATAACTTTACACATAAATTCCCTAATTACTTAATTTTTCAAAAGATAACCCCTAGAACAGATCAAAAGAAATTACAATATTAAATTGAAAAATATTTATTTATATACATAAGTAAACAAGTGTATATAACACATCGATTATTAATTTTTTAAAGTATTTATGTAGGTATTAACAATATTGCGTGGCGTTCGTGGTGTAGTTGGCTAAAGTGCGTGGCCTCTATGTCAACGAACCTGGAGACCCGGGTTCGAACCCCAGCAGCAACAGAAAATTATTTGAATTAAAAATGATTTTTCTGTACGGCCGCCACCTCTCTGAAGACAATGGCAAACCTCAGAGAGTAATCAAAATGCCATGTAAAGCTTCTTGAGAACAAGGACATTCTGTTCATCGCCGTTCGGAGTCGGCGTTAAACTTGTAGGTCCCGGTTCTAGGTCAATTATGTACAAAACTTAATAACACGCACAACACAATTGATCATAAGAAGCTAGGTCAAAGACCTTTCAAGGTCTGAAATGACCAGTTATTATTATTATTATTTATCAACAATATTGCAATTTAATAAAAAAACTACTAAGAAATGATCTTCGACTGGGCCGAAGTTAAAATACCCCCACGTCCGAACCGAAGTATATTCAAAGTCTTAAGCCGTCAATAAAATGTTTATTTGTAAAAACATTTTCGTTATACATAGTTTTAACAGAAAATATTCGCTTTCATTTTTTATAAAATCACTTTGTATGGGAGGTGGGTGTGGTTTTCACTCGATTTGGTTGAATTTTATACACAAAGTGCATGTTATATATCAAAGTTAATATGCAAAATTTCAAGTCTATATATTATTTTTTGTGGAACTTAAAGAGATTTTACCTTTTTGATAAAATCACTTTGTATGGGAGGTAGGCGTGGTTTTCATCCGATTTGGTTGAATTTCATACTTAGAGTGCACTTTAAATATCAAAGTTAATATGCAAAATTTCAAGTCCATATATTAATTTTTGTGGAATTCTAAGAGATTTTACCGTTTAGATGAAGGCACTTTGTGTGGGAGGTAGGCGTGGTTTTCATCCGATTTGGTTCATTTTCGAAGTTGACCTTTATTTGTTAGATAAAAGCTTAAATATTGAATTCCGTGATGATAGCTTGAAAATTACGGCTGTAATCGTGACGACAGACTGACAGACGGACATGGCTAAATTGACTCGGGTGGTGATGTTGATCAATAATACTTTTATACCTACCACGCCTCCTTATGGGCGTTACAAACGGAGTGACAAAATTAATATACCCCCATTTACGTTTTTTAAACGTGGGGGTATAAAAATAATTTTCTTACATTTAATAAAAAAATTATTTTCTTACATTCAGCAATTACATGAAATTTTCTTTGAGAAATTACCAAAAAAATATTTTTTTCGAAGATAAATATCTTTCACAATATCTTTATAGACGATCAGACAGCCATTCGGACGGACAAACATTGTTTTATGCATTAGAAAGCCTTTGCATTTGTACACTGACTACGCTGCTTTTCGAAAGATTGTCTCTTTCCATTCTCGGAATTAAATTTATCTCTTAACCATTTCGAGTTTTTCCGGATAAAAACTGTATTGAGATTGTCAAGTATACAGAACTTGTGGTCATAATAGTTTCCAGTCTCATCGAACCTCCTAGGTTTTAAAGTATTTGAGGAAGCTATAAAATATTTTATAATCCGCGCCTCTTGATTCGTGACATCTTTTTTCGAAATAGTATTTGTAAATTGAGAATTCTGATGAAATTTGATGAACTTTTTTAATTTATAGGTTTTTTACATTGATTAAATGTTTTTATTATTAACGGTAATAAACACTCACTAATCCAATACATGGTTTAATATTATCGCTTTATAATTTCTTTAATTTCCTTAATTAATTATTAATAAATTTATTTTATCATTACATTTTTATTTTTAAAAAATTTTATATATTGTGAGAAATATATCTCGAAAAAATTTTCTCTGATCATTTATCAAAGAAAATTTCATGCGAATTGCCACATCAGACTAAACGTTAAATAAATAAACTCAAATTCGGCACACAAATACTTGAATCATAGATTAGGTTATGGCATGATTAGTTTTGGCCACGCCTTTTCCTCCGCGCCTTTACAAGAAAAGTAAATTATCCTACTAGCGTACTTTTATTAGCGAAACTGTTCGTATAATTAATTAACAGAAAATTCTGTTCTTTTAATACCAAAAACATTCACATATCTTCAAAATTGCACAAAATTTTAGTACAGCGACTTTTTCTAATAACATCGTTTCCATAGAATAACAAAAAACTATCAGAAATTCGTATTTCTTACTTTCGATGAAAATAACTCCATTGTTTTTGAATATATTTCATTCAATTTCTTTTCGTTGATAAATTCAATTTAACACTTAATAAACCCTATTTGAAGAAAGCTCCAGCATATTCACTTTTTACTCCAAAAAGGACACAAAAGCCTGAATTCGAACTATAGCAGCCTATTATATTTTTCTTGGACAAAAGCCAATCGTGTTTTTCATCTTATTCTTATCTTCTATCTCTCTATCTTGTGAATATATAAGTCTTATATATTAATACGCTAACACAAAACTTGAACCCCCTTTTTATCAAGTTATAGACAACACATTTTAATGAGACTTATATCATTTGAAAGGTCTGGTTTCTACCAAGTGCAGAATATAATTTTTATTCAAATGTTTTGTAATTAAGATAGGTAAACATTAGAAATTAAAAACACTTTTTTCCCCATATGAAAAAAAAACAACTACCAACAATGCTACACGTTAATGTGGTTGAGAAGAAGCGAGAGAGAAAGAAAAAGTTTCAATACAGCTGTGTGGTTGTTGTTGTTTTTCTTTCCTCTTTTCGGACACACTCAAGAGTAGAGTGCGTAGTACAATCAAAATTCGCTCCTGCTCTTCTGAGTTATGTTTACCATGAATTTATCACTTCCCAAGAATGATAGAAACAAGATTACGCGTTCCGCAGTCCCATTATCTAATGCTCTCTTTTTCAACTGAGTGCATAACGTCACATAGTACTTTTGTTTGACAAAAACCTATGAAAATGTGCGATCTCTTAGGCAAATTGACGAAATTGAAAATAAATTCTTTCGAAAAAGTAATGTAAAAATATCTACTCTTCTGTACAAAAATATGAATATTTTCGAATACGAAAAATATGAATTTTTTAAAATTTCAAGATTTTTATCTCCTAAATTATTCGAGACTGACAAAATTTTATTATACCAATGGTTTAAGGAGATCCTTATACATATTATAAAAATAAGAAAGAAAATATATAAGCATGGGTGTGGGAGTAAAATTATTCCAAAGTCTGACAATATCGCTTGTGACGTCATGCTCTCTCTCATGCGGAACGCATATTCTGGTTTTTATCATTCTTGATCACTTCCAAACATTCAAGAGCGAAAGGTGTTAGTGAATTTTTGACAACACCAAGAATAGCTTTCTTTCTGTCAAAAAATTGAGAGCGAAAGAGAGGAGCCGTTGATAGTTGCCAAATTGTGTTATTTGTTTGAGTTGCTAGATGATGATGTGTTATAGTTTTTATAGGTTATTGTGCGAATAAAGTTTAAATAAATATTTAATTCAATTATTTGTGCCGTGTTGTGTTGACAAAAAGTTATTGCAGTTGTCTTCGGCCATTTGCCAAGTTCGCCATTGAATGGTTTTGTCATTTTATCAAAAACGTGCGCTGGAAGGTGCCACCGACATGAAGCTTTGGCCAGCATGCAAATTGTCTTGCATTCACATCGACTCCTTCAAGAAAATATCGAATGCCATGAAAGAATGTTCAATACCTCAACTGATAAAAGTCGTCAAAAGAAGTGGACATGGCATTGAGCCTCGAGCGTCTGCACGTTAGCTGATTTATTTTCATTCCAATTCAGCATCAGCTGTTTTTGACAGGAGCGGGGCGAAAAAATTTATCATTTTGAGAGAGAAGTGTCAAATTCACTAACACCTTATTATTATTACACCATGTACTGAACCATGATACAATTACAAGGTAAGCTCATTTTTAGATGGCTGCTCAATTGAGAAATTTTGCAACAACAACAATTAGAAAAACTAAAAATTACAAGCTGATTTTGACAACTAGCGTTCCCAGCTCTCCAATATGAGCCTACCTTGTAATTGTAGCAATTTTACTTTTCATTTGCTCATTTTTAGATGGCTGTTCAATTGATAAATTTTGCAACAACAAAAATTAGAAAAACTAAAAATTACCAGCTGATTTTGACAACTAGTGCACCCTGCTCTCCAATATGAGCCTACCTTGTAATCGTATCATGGTCGGGATGATGCGATAGGGTGAGTTTTCTTCGCTCGGGAATTTCTTAGTAAATTGCAATTGAGTACTTTTGGCAAACTTGCGTATATTGCAAACAAAAGACATTATCAGTTTGCGTTATCAGTAACAATGTCAGTATTTCACAGGGACCGAAAATAACTATTATGTTCTCTTGCTGATCTCAAAAACGGCAGGCTTGTCTGTAAAGTTTTTGATTTTAAGAATAAAAGGCAACATTTAACTGGTACTTTCTGCCGTTTATTTTTTTTGAGAAATAACGATTATTTTCTGCTGGATATCTTTTCCAGCAAAAATATCCAGCAGTTTGTTATATTGTGAAAACTATGGATGCTAGGACCATGAAACTTTCTATAAGGGGGCGTAGCATTAAAACATATGTATTTATTTTGAAAATGTGGGCGGACCACGCCCTGTTTTAAGATAATTACAATATCTCATGATCACGATACCCAATGATATTGAAATCTGGTATGTGGAGTGAGAATGAAGATCTATGCTTTTGGAAAATGTGGGTGGTCCACGCCCCTTTTTAGGAAAAATAACAATATCTAATGACCACTATACGCAATAATTATGAAATTTGGTATGTGGTGGATATGCATAAAGATAAACTTTTTTGGAAAAAGTGGGTGGACCACGCCCATTTTTCAGAAAAATTACAATATCTAATGACCACAACACGCAATAATTATGAAATTTGGTATGTGGGGGATATACATAAAGATCAACTTTTTTGGAAAAAGTGGATGGACCACGCCCATTTTTCAGAAAAATTACAATATCTCATGACCACAATGCGCAATGATTATGGAATTTGGTATGTGGGGGCTAAGCATGAAGATCTATGTTTTAGAAAAGGTGGGTGGACCACGCCCATTTTTAGGAAAAATTACAATATCTCATGACCACAATGCGCAATGATTATGAAATTTGGTATGCAGGGGCTAAGCATGAAAATCCATTTTTTTGTGAAAAGGTGGGTGGAACCACGCCTTTTTTTAGGAAAAATTCCGGAAATGACTTACTGTTTTCTAGAAGCTCGGAAAATGAAATTTGGAACAGGGACCGCAACTGTTATGACTTTTTTCACAAAAATCAGTAAATAATAGTTATTTTTTGACCGATTTATTATTGATTTATTATTAAAAGTTAAAGTTTGACTTTTATTTTTCTGGTCAAAAATAATAGTTGAAATCTGACTTTTATTTATTCGGTCAAAAATAACAGTTAAAATTTGACTTTTATTTTTTTGGTCCAAAATAACAGTTAAATTTTGACTTTTATTTTTGAGTCAAAAATAAGAGTTAAAATTTGCGTTATATTTTTTCTATTAAAAATAAAGGTTAAAAAGTTTACAGTGATATCTTATACTAATAACTAGCTTACCCGGAACACGTTGTGTTGCACCCGAAAATATGCTAATGAGCCGAATGAGTACAAGTATTTTGCATGTTTCATTGAGTATGTATAGGATAGAGAACAACAAGTAACTCGGTTCGATTTCTGTCGGATACTCATTGCAGTTCTCTGATGTGTAGTGATTCGACAAAAAACAGTAACAGGGAACGCAACGTGTAATGATAAGCTAAACAGAGGTAGAAAAAAGTAGAATGAATAGAATTTATACTTTTGTCATGATTTACACTTTTAATCGAAAAAATAAAAGTTAAATTGTAACTGTTATTTTTGACCGAAAAAGTAAAGGTCATATTTTAACTTTTATTTTTGACCGAAAAAATAAGGGTTAAATTTTGACATTTATTTTTGACAAAAGAAAATCGCTCAAAACATAACCATTATTTATTGATTTTTTTGAAAAAAGTCATAACAGTTGCGGTCCCTGTTCCAAATTTTATTTCCAGAGCTTCTAGAAAACAAGAAGTCAATTCTGGAATTTTTCCTAAAACTATGCGTGGTTTCACCCACCTTTTCACAAAAAAATAGATTTTCATTCTTATCCCCGACATACCAAATTATAGATATTGTAATTTTTCCTAAAAATGGGCGTGATCTACCCACCTTTTCTAAAAAAAAGATCTTCATGCTTAGCCCCTATATACCAAATTTCATAATCATTGCGCATTGTGGTCATGAGATATTGTAATTTTTCCTAAAAATGGGCGTGGTAAACCCACCTTTTCTAAAACATAGATCTTCATGCTTAGGATCGAGAATGTTAGATACGCAGTGTTGGGAAAAGATATAAGAATGGATTTTTTTTATTATTATCAATTACCTATTCAAAAAAAAAAAAATAGTAAGTGTAGTAGTAATAGCGCATCTAGAAGTTGTAATAGATTTTGACCTTAGTTATATTGTACTTAAAAAATTACCATGTTCTTATTTTTTTTGTCCAACCCTGTAAGTGAGAGTGAGTAGCGCTAAATTCAAAAGTGATAGAGAGCGTATATCGGCTGATGTCTGCGTCAAAGAACACTACCGTGTGATTGGCTCTTGCAAGACCACGTGACTTACAGTCCCCAAGCTGTTGGCAGTAGAAACTTTGGAGTAACATATAATAATATTTGTCTAACACGTGTATTACAAAAGTTCGGTTTATAATGGCTAGTGAAAAGTTGGTGTGTGTTATTTGTGAAAAAGACAGCGTTAAGTGATCGCTTTTAATGAAAATACTTTGAAAAAAAGTCATGAAGTGTTAGAAATTAGAAAAGTCTGGTTTGAAGCTACTTGCAGAAAAGCTCCAAATCAGGATCTGTCTTTTTTAAAAGATTTGGTCGCATACAAGACAATTAACAAAAAAATATCCATTGCTGCAAGTCAAAAATTTGGGCGTTATCTTTGGTACCTTGGCGAAGAACTTGTCGCACTCGCTTTTTTCGATGATGCGGTTTCTATTGAGAGAAAACGCAGTATGGTGACAGCATTGCAAGATAAGAAGTTTCCAAGTAATCATCCAATCGCAAACCCAAATTCTTTAAATGAATGAACAAAAAAATATTTAGATTGTTTTGCATCTTGTCGAACAACAAATCTATTTCGTAGGTTTAGTTTGACATGCAATTTTTTAAAATATGATCCTGACGAATGGGAAAAGATGAAGAATACCAGAGAGTAAAAAATTATTTTAAAGATCTTTGTGTTGTAAATGATGTTGCGGAGCGTGGGGTACAACTTGCTCAAGAATTTGTCGAGCTTACAAAATCAGAAGCTCAGCTACAAAACCTATTTATTGTGGCCCAAAATACTCGAACTGCCAAAAAAAAAAAAAAAAAATACAGTACACTCTCACAAATTCGAACTTTCCAGCAATTAGAACCTGTCATTTCAATATTAAACGCTCTGAAATCAGAACCTGGTTCTAATTTCTGGACGTTTTTTTATTTATTAAATTCAAAAGTGATTTTTGCTCATTGATATATATATAAATAGGGGAATTATACGAAATTTATGTTAAAAAAAAACGTTTAATATTAATATAAAGAGTGATTTTTTAAGTGCCTGATAACTTTTTTTTTAAAAAAAACGCATAAAATTTGCAAAATCTCATCGGTTCTTTATTTGAAACGTTAGATTGGTCCATGACATTTACTTTTTGAAGATAATTTCATTTAAATGTTGACCGCGGCTGCGTCTTAGGTGGTCCATTCGGAAAGTCCAATTTTGGGCAACTTTTTCGAGCATTTCGGCCGGAATAGCCCGAATTTCTTCGGAAATGTTGTCTTCCAAAGCTGGAATAGTTGCTGGCTTATTTCTGTAGACTTTAGACTTGACGTCGCCCCACAAAAAATAGTCTACAGGCGTCAAATCGCATGATCTTGGTGGCCAACTTACCGGTCCATTTCTTGAGATTAATTGTTCTCCGAAGTTTTCCCTCAAAATGGCCATAGAATCGCGAGATGTGTGGCATGTAGCGCCATCTTGTTGAAACCACATGTCAACCAAGTTCAGTTCTTCCATTTTTGGCAACAAAAAGTTTGTTAGCATCGAACGATAGCGATCACCATTCACCGTAACGTTGCGTCCAACAGCATCTTTGAAAAAATACGGTCCAATGATTCCACCAGCGTACAAACCACACCAAACAGTGCATTTTTCGGGATGCATGGCCAGTTCTTGAACGGCTTCTGGTTGGTCTTCACTCCAAATGCGGCAATTATGCTTATTTACGTAGCCATTCAACCAGAAATGAGCCTCATCGCTGAACAAAATTTGTCGATAAAAAAGCGGATTTTCGAACACTGATTTTGGTAATAAAATTCAATGATTTGCAAGCGTTGCTCGTTAGTAAGTCTATTCATGATGAAATGTCAAAGCATACTGAGCATCTTTCTCTTTGACACCATGTCTGAAATCCCACGTGATCTGTCAAATACTAATGCATGAAAATCATAACCTCAAAAAAATCACCCTTTATAAAAATTCTTTTGTGTTAATATAAATTTTTGACGTGACGAAGTTACGTTGCACAGATCAGGTTTCCAAAAAAGTTGAAAAATGAATTTTTTAAAAATTCATCTGCGTTGCATTGAATTGTTACTCGCTGAGTATAAGAGCTATGATTAAAAAAATGGTATGACCGTAAAGCGTACTTCTTTGACTTCATTATAAAAACAAAACAAAAATTCAAAACATTATTGGGTCGCAGGGGGAACTGTTTAAGCAACACAACTGAAAAAAATACGATACGCCAATAAAGGTCTTCTGTAAGCCCTCAAAACAAAATTAGACAAAAAATTTCTGTCACCATGGGGACGCTGAGAGAGCCGCTCAAAGATCGATAACGCAACATTCATGCAGCGGCGTTGCATTGAATTTTTACTCAATGATTAAAAAGAAAATAAAGGTTTTATACATGGCTTTACGACAAAAATAAAAAAAAATCCGGCGTCATCAGGTCATGAATATAGCAGCTTATGTTACAGAAATGTAATATCGTTGCATGGAATTATTACTCACTCAGAAGGAGTGCTACGGTAAATTTTGTTTTACGACAACATGGATGTGTTATTACGCTTCACAACTAAATTACAAAAAAAAATCTTGTCGTCAGGATTTCAGGGATGCAATCACATAATGCAGTAAAAATGCTAAAGCCATGAAAAAACGTTGCATGGATATTTAACTCTGTGACTACTGGTGCAACAGTAAATTTTAAGGAACGAAAACGAAGGTGAGGTCTTAGACCCTCACGGAATCGCCTAATGTAACGCATATGCATCACTTTTGCTGGATTAATTAAAATTAGAGCACAACCAATGGGGAAGCAAAAAAAAAAGCTAAACGAAAAGCACCAACTCCAAATCCAACAACAACTCTAACTAGAACGCCAACACCAACACCAACACCAACACCAACACCAACACCAACACCAACACCAACACCAACACCAACACCAACACCAACACCAACACCAACACCAACACCAACACCAACACCAACACCAACACCAATATTAATACCAACACAAACATCAACATCAACATCATCATCAACATCAACATCAACATCAACATCAACATCGACATCAACATCAACATCAACAGCAATATTAACATCAACATCAACATCAACATCAACATCAACATCAACATCAACATCAACATCAACATCAACATCAACATCAACATCAACATCAACATCAACATCAACATCAGCATCAACATCAACATCAATATCAACACCAACATCAACATCAATATCAACATCAACATCAATATAAACATAACCATTAACATCAACATCAACATCAACATCAACATCAACATCAAAATCAACATCAACATCAACATCAACATCAATATCAACATCAACATCAACATCAACAATAACAGCAACAGCAACATCAACATCAACATCAACATCAACATCAACATCAACATCAACATCAACATCAACATCAACATCACCATCAACATCAACATCAACATCAACATCAACATCAACATCAACATCAACATCAACATCAACATCAACATCAACATCAACATCAACATCAACATCAACATCAACATCAACATCAACATCAACGTCAACATCAACGTCAACATCAACATCAACATCAACATCAATATCAACATAAACATCAACATCAACATCAACATCAACATCAACATCAACATCAACATCAACACCAACATCAACATCAACATCAATATCAACATCAACATAAACATCAACATCAACATCGACATCAAAATCAACATCAACATCAACATCAACATCAACATCAACATCAACATCAACATCAACATCAACATCAACATCAACAACATCAACATCAATATCAACATCAACATCAACATCAATATCAACATCACCATCAACATCAACATCAACATCAACATCAACATCAACATCAACATCAACATCAACATCAACATCAACATCAACATCAACATCAACACCATCAACATCAATATCAACATCAACATCAACATCAACATCAACATCAACAGCAACAGCAACAGCAACATCAACATCAATATCAACATCACCATCAACAGAAACATCAACATAAACATAACCATTAGCATCAACATCAACATCAACATCAACATCAACATCAACATCAATATCAACATCAATATCAACATCACCATCAACATCAACATCAACATCAACATCAACATCAACATCAACATCAACATCAACATCAACATAAACATAACCATTAGCATCAACATCAACATCAACATCAACATCAACATCAACATCAACATCAACATCAACATCAACATCAACATCAACATCAACATCAACATCAACATCAACATCAATATCAACATCACCATCAACATCAACATCAACATCAACATCAACATCAACATCAACATCAACATCAACATCAACATCAACATCAACATAAACATCAACATCAACATCAACATCAACATCAATATCAACATCACCATCAACATCAACATCAACATAAACATAACCATTAGCATCAACATCAACATCAACATCAACATCAACATCAACATCAACATCCACATCAATATCAACTTCAACATCAACATCACTATCAACAGCAACAGCAACAGCAACATCAACATCAACATCAACAGCAATATCAACATCAACATAAACTTAACCATTAGCATCAACATCAACATAAACATCAACATCAACATCAACATCAACATCAATATCAACATGAACATCAACATCAACATCAACATCAACATAGACATCAACATCAACATCAACATCAACATCAACATCAACATCAACATCAACATCAACATCAACATCATATCACCATCAACATCAACCTCACCATCAACATCAACATAAACATAACCGTTAACGTCAACATCAACATCAACATCAACATCAACATCAACATCAACATCAACATTAACATCAACATCAACATCAATATCAACAACAACATCAACATCAATATCAACATCAACATAAACATAACCGTTTACATCAACATCAACATCAACATCAACATAAATATCAACATGTACATCAACATCAACATCAACATCAACATCAACATCAACATCAACATCAACATCAACATCAACATCAACATCAACAGCAACAGCAACAGCAACATTAACATCAACATCGACATCAACATCAACATCAACATCAACATCAACATCAACATCAACATCAACATCAACATCAACATCAACATCAACATCAAGATCAACATCAACATCAATATCAACATCAACATCAACATCAACATCAACATCAACATCAACATCAATTTCAACATCAACATCAATATCAACATCAACATCAACATCAACATCAACATCAACATCAACAGCAACATCAACATCAACATCCACATCAACATCAACATCAACATAAACATAACCATTAGCATCAACATCAACATCAACATCAACATCAACATCAACATCAACATCAACATCAATATCAACTTCAACATCAACATCACTATCAACAGCAACATCAACATCAACATCAACATCAACATCAACATCAACATCAACATCAACAGCAATATCAACATCAACATCAACATAAACATAACCATTAGCATCAACATCAACATCAACATCAACATCAATATCAACTTCAACATCAACATCACTATCAACAGCAACATCAACATCAACATCAACATCAACATCAACATCAACATCAACATCAACATCAACATCAACATCAACATCAACATCAACATCAACATCAACATCAACATCAATATCAACTTCAACATCAACATCAACATCAACATCAACATCAACATCAACATCAACATCAACATCAACATCAACATCAACATCAACATCAACATCAACATCAACATCAACATCAACATCAACAGCAACATCAACATCAACATCAATATCAACTTCAACATCAACACCAACATCAACAGTAACAACAACAACAAGAAACTTCGTCACGTCAAAACCTACGGGTGTGTTCACGGCACAGCCAACTTTTTTTTTTAATCAGTTTCATTATTATCTTTTACTTTTCTGTCCAGAAATAAGAACATTTCAGTAATTAGAACCACGCGTGGAACAAAGTGGTTATAATTTGTGAGAGTGTACTGTACTCTTAAAAATTTGTACTGTACTCTTTTATTTATTGTTGATTTTAATACCTAAATTGCACTAATTTCATGAAAAAGTGGGAAAAGGCTGCGGGAGAAATTTCGACGGAGCAGGGGCGTTGACCACGCCCACCATAAAAAAATTGTAGATATCATATTTCTTATGTATGTGTTCCAAAAAATGCAAAACATTTATAAAAAGCAGAGATGCCGTAACTTTTTCAGCATCCCAATTTGCATCCACTAGAATTTTAGGCAGATAATCCGCTGCTCATCAAACCTTGAATTCAAAACTTTTTGAATTGAATCATTTGCTTCTTAGCTGCCAAACAAAAGCGATACAAAAGTAATTCGGAAAAAGTCGAAAAGTCGAGTACTAAAGGTTGAAAAAGTCGGTGAGTCGACTTTTAATACTTAACGGTGAAAAAAGTCGAAGTCGACTTTTGCTGGCAGTTGCACATCCCTATATGTAACCAGGTATCAACGAAATACCATTTATTATTTTGCCTTGATTACTTATATTTTATGTTATTATTCAGTTTTTTTGCTGACGTTCAGATCTGTTTATAGCCCATTCCCGTTTGTTGTTTCCTTCTATCTTGGACACGTAAAGAATTTTTTATTACATTTTTTTATGTGAAGCTTTCTGGAAATCAGTCGGAAGAAATGCCAATGCAGTGGCGCCACCAAGCATATTCAAAAACATTAAAGATGGTAATAAAGTTCCAAAGGGCGATGCTTCTTTAAGAAATTTTTATTTTCGTTTATCCACAGGCTAAACTCAACTTGACGCTCTTTTATTTTTTCTTCTGTTTTTGTTTAATGATAGAGGATAAGCAGACTTCCAGTTTTAGCTTGAAGTCACGCTGATATTTTTGAGCGAGTTTTATTTGTTTTGAATATATAAAAAAACGTGTGTGCTTAGCGTAGAAGAGGCGCTTAAAATACAAGTACAGAAAACATAGAACGAAATTATGGTACTTTTAACGTCCTACTTAGTGATGTAGGGCTTAATTGAGATCAATCATAGACTGGAAGCATAGCAATGTTTTGAATTGTATTGAAATTGTTCTAATTACTGGACTAATGTTTTTCAAAGAGTTGAGATTTCCAAAAAGTGAAGCAGGAATATTAACATATTGTTTGTATGGGCACTATTCTTGATTTTGCTCACCAAGATTAAAGTACAAAAATATTCCGAATTGCACATTTGTACATTGTCCATTAATTTTAAATTTCAGATGATAATTAAAAAAAAGACATTTGCATGAAATCAGTTAACTCACCAATAAAATTTACTTTGGATTTGTACTGATTTCTTGGACGACTCGGCTCGTTTCTTTAATATTTTATTTTAAGTTTAGAGTACATTTTATTTTCATATTTTTGTTTTGATTTTAAAATTGAAATCAAAATAAATCAACAAGAAATATTAAAAAACGATTTTTTTAGTAAAAAAACAAATTAAATTAAAATTCAAATCTAACAAAAACAAATAACATAAAGGAAACACAAATAAAACAAGTCTTCGATCAAAAAATATATTGAAGAACTCAGTGTTTACTTTATTCAGTAAATTCTTATTTATTTGCCCATCTATTTTTTTCGGTGCATAACAATGAAGTTCAAAGTATCATGCAGCATGGACTACACAGCATGAAGTCTTTCATATATAAACTTTTTGTCGGTGTTTATATATGTGAGACACTAGCACAATTGTACCAATGCGGCAACCGTGCCTGGTTACATTATTTTCTGATTTGGTACATTTTGTAAAAGTTTAGAAATTTCGCAAAAATCGAAATTTGGTTGCACTGTTGGCGCAATGTTCAATGTTCAAAATTAGGTTCAGTGGAAGCTTGCATTGCATAAAGTTCTACCTTAATTCTGAGGAGAAAAAAGGGACACACAATTGTTCAAGTGTGCGCTTCACAAGTGTGCAAGTGGAAGGAAAAACGCTACTAATGGAAATATAGTTATAAACTCTCGATATTCAACATCATTAAATTTAATTATATTTTGCTTGCAGATTTCTTAAAAAAAAAAATCAAAATCTGATGGGTCAGTCCACCGAGATTGATCACAAAATAGCAAATTCGGTCGCTCGACTATTTTAAAAAATTTTTTTTTTTTTTACCATAAATTTTGCAATGTTTCGGCATCTTAGAACTGCTTTCAAAAATTTTTTTTGTTGTATATGCAAAATGGCGGCAATATTTGTCATGCAACCACGAGCGAGTCAAAACGGACGACCTAAAACTTTGCAAAACTCAATGTTGCGTTGACAGATCGTGCGTCTGTCATTTTGGTGATGCCAATAAAAGCAGATATACTAAAAATCCCACAAAACGTCCCTTTTTCCCGAAATCATGCAATTATAATTTTAATCAATGAAAAATGAAAAGATATTGTCATAAAATCATTAAAGCCTACTTTAGAAAGCTAACAAGGAAAGGTTCCCGAGTGTCAGACGCCGATTTGAATGATTTTCGGATATGTGTTAGAGGATGAAATTCTAAGATTGACGTATTTTTTTATATGTGCTCAATTGAATGTTTAGGGTTTCAAAATGGCGTTTCAAAATCAGCAAAAATTTGGTTTTTTTACCATAACTCTGCTATTTACCATAAAAACACATACAAATTTGGTATCAAACGAAAAGAACTAAAAAGACGCAAATAACGGTATCCAATTCTTTGACCTAATTGTTGTTGCAATTTTGTTGTTGTAATTTTCAACAGTTTGTAGTCGATATCATGGGTAGCACGTAAACGAAATTATTTCATATTAATTTGTATTTGAGCGCAAACAATTTCAAAAGTTACCCTTTTTTTATTTTTTTAAATTTTTGCAATGGGTTTTTTTTTTTCTTAAAATGTACTAATAACTTAGCATTTTGTTTGTTTTTACAGATAAAGTACATAATATGGGTATCAAAATTTTTGGTTTTTCACGATCTTTTCGAATATATAGATAAATTATCATAAAAGCTCATAATTAGTAAGGTTTCGACAAAAAATGTGTGCTTTTACTTGTGGGTGGAGACACACCCTCTGGACCAATGCCTGTCCAAATTTTTTAGTAGAAATGCATCACCAAATAGTAATTCTATTGTAAAATTCAACGTTTTGTGACTTACTTTCATAGGCTATTCGATATCAAAAATTGTAATTGTATGGGCGGAACCACACTTGCACAATGCCCGTCTAGGTTTTCTAGTAGATGGACATTACCAAGTGACAACTCTATACCGAGTTTCATTATTATGCGGCATTTTACTCCAAAACTATTTGATACCATAAGTTTGACTTATATGGGCGGTGCCATGCCCCCTTATCCAATGCTAACTCAATTTTTCCAGGACAAGACTGGTCAAAGGACAAGACTAAATAGTACATTCTCACCGAGTTTCATTGATGTGTGACTAACAGTTCGAAAGTTATACCCACAATTTGGGCAGCCGAAAAAATGGCACACCCTTTTCCCAACGCCCATAAAATTTTACCAGTGGAACGGTACATGTAAATCGAGGCCGAACACCTAATTCCAATGTTGTGTGACCTAAAATTCCAAAGTAATTCAATATTGCAGATTCGAGCTGACACGCCCCCTTGTGCAATGCTCGTTGAATCACTTGTAATTAGAGAGTACTTGGGTACACCTTTACAAAAACAAAATTAACTGCACAAGTGTTCGCAGTTGAAAATTATTTCAAACACATTCATGCACATGTCTAATATTTATCATTTCATTCTTATTATGCTTTTATATTTATCATTTGATATTTTGAGGGCAATTGCAAATCTTGCTAGCAGCAATAAATTTGCATGTACTATTATTTTTTCAAAGTAAAAATACAACATTCCTTTGTGTGTTATATTATTCAAACAATGATATTAAGGGTATTCGTCCACAACCAAACTCATTAAAATATCTAATTGACCAATATATAAGTTTGCCATTTTGCATGAATACCCTTATAATATTATTTTTAATATACTAAAAAATGCATAAATTTTAATAGGATACACAATTGAATAATATTGTTATCATGCTAAATTCATCAAAATCATTATTATACTACTTAAGCAGCATGTTAATTTAAAAAATTTTATCAATTTAAAAAAAACTCGCATCAAAATATAAATTCCCACGATAATCCTATGAAAATCTGAGTTTTCCATCGGAATCCAAGAATACCCACATTTTAGCATTGTTCAACGAAAATGCAACCCAGCGTTAATATGGAATGTCAAAAGCACGACCTAGCTTGAGCATGTCGCTACTCATAGCGTTGATCGTACGTCACCCCCTCAAATTCATATTTACGTGATGAGGTCGACGCATGAATGCATGAGGTCATATTTTGTGTTGCTTCATAAGAACCCATTGTTTCTAGTCGAGCTGTCAAAGGCCGACCGACCTAACGCAGTATTGTAATTCAGCCATTAGCCATCAACTTAGTCGCGCGTTTGACATTTGCCGATAGCGCAGTGTTGTATTTTCATTGAGTTAGCTAAATATATGAGCATTGTTGAGTTGCAGTAGTAAAGACATGTTTGCATGGGATTTGTTGTTTCATGAAAATATTTTGTATTGAATGTAATTTAATTTTGACTTTTTGAAGTGAAACTTCTTAGGCGGCGCTTCGAAATTTGAACGAGAATATTGAGGAGTGAAATTTCAAGGTCAATTTACTTCATTTCGTTACACGATAGAGAAGAAAGATATGTTTTACAGTAGAGAGAATGAGATGGATATACATTGTATAAAAGACTTAAAAAATCTGCTTGTTACCGCTGAGGATCGAACCTGCGAACTCAAGATTACAAAGACGGCGCTCTATCCAATGAGCTAAACTCTTCATGGAAAAATTTGCTCTATATACCAATTAATCAAACTACTTTTGCTGTAGATGCCCAGCGGCAAAATAAAAAGCGTTCCTAGAAATAGCGCTTTTTATGCGTAGTTTTGATATGCTTTGAGGATGTGCTTTTCAGATTTTTATACACATTTTGTTCGTAACGAAAACAGCGGGGTAATAGCAGAGCGGTTAGACATTTGATTGTAATGCCAGTGGTCCGAGTTCAATCCTCGCATCTTATAAAATTTTCTCCCTTTTTTTTTTTGTTTTTTTTAAAGAGCTTTTTAACTATTTGTTTGTAAAGAAGCGCTTTCATCCTAGGATATCCAATATCTATTCTATATTATTATTACGCAAGCGCTTTTTTTGTGATGACCATCAAATCTATACCGTAAATGCGATTTTTATAAAGAGGGTATCAATAGAAAGGTCTTGCTCTGTAGATGTGCAATAAGCTCTTATTTTTTCTTAAAAATTGTTTATTTGAACAAGAAAAACAAAAACAATCTTCTACGAAGAAAGCCAGATTTCTATTTAATGCCTAAAACTATGTGATAAATTTTTTCTCAAATTTTCAATATCATACTATTGTATTATTAAAGCAGTTGAGCGAAGCGAAAAACGTACAAATATATTTTATATTGATACACTAGCCACAAAATAGCAAGTTCATGCAAAATCGCAATTCCAGGAGCCTTTACTGGCATCGCCAGGAGAGCATACTTTGCACAGATGATTCAAACATCCCATACCTCTTCTTAAGACATCTGTATTGGGTGATAAGCCCAATTCTACGCACGGAAGGTCAGGTCGTGAAGATAGCAGCTTATCCAACAGAAATTTAGTATCGTTGAATTATAACTCGCTCAGGAGACGTGCTACAGTATATTTTAGTTAACGACAGAATACATGTGCTATTAAGCCTCACAACGAAGATATTGCGAGCGCATTTTGGCGTTTTAACGTCATACGGGTTTACTAGTAAATTTTAATATGAATTTGGCTTACTTAAAAACCGCTTCAGATGTGTGAAGCGCTATGGCAGAAGCGCTTGTTTAGTGCTTTTGAAGTGCTTCGATTACCGCTGGGTGGCAAAAGCCGCAGATTGTGTGCTGATTGCGTTCTATGTGTGGTAGACAGGGTGGTTGCCATGACTCGGGTAGAAGAGAGAAAGACCGCGGAACTATTTATGTAGTTCTTTTGAGCTGTAGAAGCAATTTTTCGTGCTTATTTAATATGTTGCTCTACGTTATAAGCAACAATGCTGCCTCGAACTCGTTGAATGTTTGGCTTACAACTTCAGAGCAGCTACGTAATGGTTGTAACCAATTGTTATGGTTTTTGTATATGTTCTCTCAACACCTGAAAAGAAGGGCTTTAAGAGAAGGCCGGAGAGGATTAATATGTGTCACCGAACCCCATTATTTTTGGAAAAGGAACCTTTTTCCCTTAAACACCTTTTTCTTCCGACCACTCCTTAGGGGGGCTCCCATACAAATTTTATAGTTATACCCCCACGTTTAAAAAACGTAAATGGGGGTATATTAATTTTGTCACTCCGTTTGTAACGCCCATAAGGACGCGTGGTAGGTATAGAAAAGTACATATATTATTGATCAGCATCACCACCCGAGTCTATTTAGCTATGTCCGTCTGTCTGTCCGTCTGTCGTCAAGATTACAGCCGTAATTTTCAAAAAATAAAAAATAAAGGTCAAGTTCGAAAATGAGCCAAATCGGATGAAAACCACACCTACCTCCCATACAAAGTGCCTTTATCAAAACGGTAAAATCTCTTAGAATTCAACAAAAATAAATATATGGACTTACAATTTTGCATATGAGTTTTGATATATAACATGCACTTTATGTATAAAATTCAACCAAATCGAGTGAAAACCAAACCCACCTTCCATACAAAGTGATTTTATAAAAAATGAAAGCGAATATTTTCTGTTAAAACTATCTAGAACGAAAATGTCTTTACAAATAAACATTTTATTGACGGCTTAAGACTTTGAATATATTTCGGTTCTGACGTGGGGGTATTTTAACTTCGGCCCAGTCGAAGATAATTTCTTACTAGTTTTTGTATATTTATTCCCTACACCTGAGCATATGACTTTTAAGGGAGTGCCGGAAAGTGTTAATATGTATGACCGACCCCCATTACTTTAGCAAAAGGAACATTTTTGCCTTTGACACCTATTATCTCCGACCACTCCTTAGGGGGGTTCCCATACAAATTTTATGCTTTTTGTATATTTATTCCATACACCTGAGCATAAAACCTTTAAAGGAATGCCGGAGAGAGTTAATATGTATGACCGACCCCTTTACTTTTGTAAAAGGCGTAGGTATAGCAAAGTGTATATATTCTTGATCAGCATCACCACCCAAATCGATTTAGCCATGTCCGTCCGTCTGTCTGTTCGTCCGTTCGTATGTAACTTATAAGTGCTTAAAAGAACAAATTGAGTATTCTCGAGTTGCAAAAATGTCCGCGGAACTATCTAACTCCGCAGTTCTTTTTCATTGAATGAAACTCATGCAACTCAAATGTAGCTGACTGTAACATGTCCGCGGAACTATCTAGTTCCGCAGTTCCATTCGATTGAATGAAAGCATGTTCAAAACGAAATAAACAGAGCATTGCGCTCAACAAGAACGTCGAAATGTCATACCATCTCACACATCAGTTGTTTCGTTCTTTTCAAAGCATCATTTTACACTTGTAGTCGATAATAAAATTCGTGTAAGCCATAATATGTGTGAAAGAGGTGTCGGTTCACATTGCTTAAAAAAAAAAAATCTTGCGAACCGGAACTGTTTGAACATGCAAAAAATTAATGGAAGGAATGATTGGAACTATGTCCGACTGTGAACATAGTTTCGCGAACTAAACAGGTTCGGAACGACCCATCTCTAATGCGCACCTTACACCAGTGATGTGATTTGGTGGGATTTCGGGCTCATTTTGGGATATTTGGCCTAGTTGGGAACGTGTGGGATTTCGGATGCTTAGGTGGGATTTTCTACTGTGTCATAATTTTTTAAAGTGTAAATTCTTAGCAAAACTGGTTGGTATCACTTTTTTGTAATCTTTCAAAATTTTTCGTTTAATTGGTCTTTCATTAATTCTAAATACGTAAGAAAGGGATATGTATATTCAAGAGGCTTAACATGAATGGATATAAGATCCTCATTTAAAAACAAAAATATAAGCTCAGTTTCATTTTGATGAAACGAAAGAAATTTACGATTACTTCATACACTTACTCCGTGGCGTCCGTGGCGTAGTTGGTTAAAGTACGTGGCCTCTATGTCAAAGAACCTGCAGACCCGGGTTCGAACCCCAGCAGCGACAGAAAATTATTTGAATTACAATAATTTTTCTGTACGGCCACCACCTCTCTGCAGACAATGTCAAACCTTAGAGAGTAATCAAAATGACATGTAAAGCTTCTTGAGAACAAGAACATTTCGTCAAAAGTCAAAGTCCTTTCAAGGGCTGAAATGGCCAGTTATTTGTTTTTTTATTTATCATACACTTAACCCTCATCGGTAACTCAAACCCATAACCCTAAAAATACAGAAAACTTTAAAAAGAAATAAAAATATCACAAATTTTATGAATAAAATTTAAAGACTATTTATTCTTTTTATGAATAAAGTTAAATATATCGCTCGTTTTCTTCAATAACGTTACAATCCAAAAAACATAAAAATTGAGTTAATTATACAGCAGCATTCGTTTTACCATGATCTATGCTATGTACAATTTTGGTAACGATATCTTTTTTTAATTTTTGTAGGAGAGTAGAATTTGTGATTCATTCACCTCAATATATTTCCGATTAGATCGTATTATATATTGATAGTCTCCAGTTTTTTTTGTCACTTTGTATGGATTAAACCATGTACATTACAGTAGTACTTGTATATTTGATGTTTTGTCCATATTTTGAAAATGGTGATTTAATTTCCTGGATTTCCTGGATAATTGTATGGATTTAACCATGTACATTACAGTAGTACTTGTATATTTGATGTTTTGTCCATATTTTGAAAATGGTGATTTAATTTCCTTTGTCTGTTTAAAACTTAAAATGCTTCTCCTGAAAAATCTATTTTTTGAGTTGTAACGTTATTGCAGAAAACGAGCGATATATAAAAAATACACAAAAATTGGAAATATTTCGAAAAAAGAAAAAAAAAATTTGAAATCTTGTCGATTTTGGCAAATTTGATTGAATTTGTGATCTGCACAGATGAATTTCTTGCATTTATCACATCTTGTTGCAAACACATTAGGATTGTTTTTGCTACTACGAATGTAACATCGACCAAGCTTCCGTGTTGGTGACGCATGCTGAATTGTATGAATTGGAACACTTGCGACATTTGTTGAGATTATTGGTGTTTCGGGTTGTGCCACTCTTGGACCACGTATTCGCTTCGCGATGAATGGTTTAACCATAGCGTCTCCAAGCTTAATCAAGAACAGTCTGCGACAAATATTCCTGTTACTGTTTTTGATTGAAATTGAAGTGCAATTAACGTACGCATTAACTCCACATTAACTCAAGTAAATTGCAAAACAATGCCATAGGCCATCGATTGACCTTTCGCTTGCATCGATAAGTGCCAACCATTTGATCAAGCGTATCTACACCGCCTTTATTTGTGTAAAAAACAGGCTTTTTCCGCATATTTCTCAAAACTGGTGGAATCTCAGTTCGATTCCGCCGAATTGTTCCGATAATGGTCATTCGCCGTTTGTGTAACTCCTCAGCTAATTGATATGTGGTGCAGAATTTATCACAAGTGACATTTCTATCTGAAAGGCCTTCACATAAATCGAGCACAACTCTGTGGCCTTGGTTTCTCTCAGGTGCAGCATTTCTAGCACGCCCCACATACACCTGAGCAGTGTGGACGTAATAAGATTTCGAATCACATAGAACCCACATTTTTATTCCATATTTTGCCAGCTTAGATGAAATGTACTGATGGAAGCTGACTCGACCGCGAAATACATACTATAATGCATGTTAGAATAGACATGTATGCGTGCACATACTAAGAACCTGTACGTCAATAAGTTTACACGAGGATTTCCGAACGTGAGCGCCACCTGTAGTCGCGTGAAATTTGTAGATTCCATCGAAAAAAGCTATTTGCCAAAAACTCATGTCAATCGGTTAAGGTGCGCGCGCATACAAAGGACCAATGAGGGTTAAGAGAGTTTTTATAAAAAATGCAGTGTTTAACTTTTCGTATTTTTTTCTGTGGAAAATTTGTTATATTTATTGAAAAACTTTATTATGTACATTATTAAACTATAAAATTATTATAATGTTAAAAAATGTAGGGGAGGATGCCCATCTACTAAACACGTTTCGTTTGGAGGCTATACCTTTGGTTTAAAACATAATATTTCAGAGCTCTTGGTTTCATTTGGAAGCTAAAAAGTTCAATAACTAACAAGAATTTTAATCAGAATTTAAAGCTTACAAAAAATATAATTTTGGCAATCGATCTAGCAAAAGTCTCGAAATCGACCGCTGAAAAATTCTGCACAGCTACTGAACACCTAAAACAAATCGTTGGAAAAAATTAGAAAATGAAGTAAAAACACTAGTTTTTGAGAGTTTATGTAAAATGTATTCTATCAATAGTTCACAATGACTCACTGAACTTTAAACAATAGAAATTTTAATTTCTTTGATGGCTGCAGCCATCGCTTCAGAATTTATATTCGTTCTTCTTTTCACTTTTTTTTAGGCGACGGCATTCTAAAATTTTATCTGAACGTGGACGAGAATCACGAAAACTATCTTAACTAATTCCAAACACTATTTTCAATCATATAAATGATAATTTTTTTCTGAAAATCTTTTCGGAAGGTGGATCAACGTTTTGTTCAGTAGGTGGGCAGGCACGCCATCATGACATGACGTGAAATACTTTTTTCCCATTTCTCAATATTGTTTGATTGCTCGTCGAATTGTGAAAAATAAACATTAAACATAGAATTCTACTCATATTCACCTTTTTTTATCGATAAAAAAAAACTCTGAAATTCACTAAATAGAGATGAACTATTTTTGCCCAGCTTCGTTTTATTGGAAATTTTTTTTTTTCAACGGCCGTGGGGCTAAAGCAGCACGCGCATTCATCTCAATGATTTATCAAAAGTGAACATTCAATGAGATGTTACTGCGACACTTTACAAATTGGCGCATCATACAGACGTCAGAAATCACAGCGTTCAGTAGTAGGTGGGCTTGTTCAGCAGGTGGCAATCATTATTTCTTTTCAAAAATTGCATAAAAAATCGGTCTCGGTATAAATATTTGGGTGGGATTTTTTGTGGGTTTTTCGTGTCATTTTGGTGGGATAAACAGGTCTAAATCGGGATGTGATCGGGATTTTTTACTAAATCAGAATCACATCACTGCCTTACACGGTCAATCATTTGACGTCACCATGTATACGTGTGGATTGATGCTATCCCTTACACACATCAAGCATAGCGTCAAATTTTCATTCTTCATAATTGTTCGTGAAATACAGACGTGCCATGAGTGACACAGACGATTGCATCGCATATATTGCAAAAGCAAATGCTATTAAAAAACAAAAATAAAAACATAAAAACATAAAAAATTGTTTGTCCTCCTCAATTCTTTTTTTTTTTTTGCAGCTTTTTTCTCCGCAGACATGGCCGCCACACGACAAAAACAAACGAACTGACGAAAAGCCGTCAATCAAGCCCTTACACACATCAATACGCTTGACCAGCATTGCGAAATATCAAAAATTTTGGATTTTCGTCAATCACGCCATCAACGAGTCTGTGTGATGCATACAAACAAATATTTACTAACACATACAAATGATTGACGTCAAATGATTGACCGTCATAATGCACAACAGACCTGTGGCACATGCATGCTTGTTAGATTGTTGTTTTTGCTGCGCATACACAACTTAAGCTACACTCATAAAAATATCAGTTAATACTATTTTAATGCAAAATGTCTCTACTTGAATATGAGTTGCAATTCTTTTTTGCAGAAATTATTTTTTCTGAACCTCAATGTATGGTGTGCTACCGGACTGTTTCTGCTCGTAAAAAATATAACATTGAACGGCATTATAATGCTTGTCATAGTATTACATACAAAAATTTGAGCGAAACTGAGCGTAAAGAACTAGCGATTCGTTTATAAAAAGCGTTTATTGAAAAAAATAGCAAACTGGCTACTGAGCCAATGCACAGTTATCCAAAGTTTGTGCATTCAAATGTTCAGAAAGCATCATATATAGTAAGTTCAGCTCTGGCAAAACATTGCCGGCCTTACCAAGATGGTTTATTTTTTAAGAAATTGACGCAAGATGTTATGAATTGTTTTGGCAAAAAAGAGAAGGAATTTGTTGAAATTATTAAAACGATCCCTCTGTCACCTTCAACAGTAAACTTTAACAATAACAATTCTTCGAAATGAATTATGTTATTATGAACTGTAGTAAGCATAAATCGCAAAATTTTTTAAAAACATTTCCCCCTCACGCCTCTCCCATAGATTTGTAATACACCAGATGAAAATTTTTTCCGGCGCCACTGAATAATCAAACAAGTCTTGCATGAAAGCTGGACTGAGACTCAAGTAGTATTTTTTTTCAGTGCAAAGCTTTCAATGAGCTTTTATACATAAACAAAGTATGCTAGTATAGAGTTTGATGACCACTGTTCTAAATTTATTGTAAATATGCAGAAAACAAAAGGAAGAAAATTTTATAAAAATATAAATTTTTCCCAAAAGTAAGCTCAACAAAAAAAAATGTTTTTCTGCCATAAAAATGGTCCGATTTGTATAATTTTTTAATTTTTCCTAAACTTCAAAAAAAGGCCAACAATCCTGCAGCATTTAAATTTGAGAAAGTTGCTGCGATCTCGGCGAAGGTAAAGCTTCTTTTTTAAAATCGAAAGAAAAAATTAGGAAATTCTTAATAAATTAGGCCAATTTTGGGTCAAGGACTAATTTTTTTAAGAATTTGATGGCATATTTGAGTTCAGCGTCAAAATATGTTATAGTCAAATGTTTTTGTAGGGGTTAAATTTAAATAGGGAACTCGATTTGAAACATCCATTTTATACTCCTTCAAATTCACGTTTTTTAGCGGCGCCAATCCAGTTTGCGAATTTTCTGGATTTTTTTTTCGCATCACATGATTATATTACATCCAGGATTCAGAATCTGGCCTTGCATGCAAGTTCTGGAATACTTTTGGAAAAAAAACCCATCTAATACTTATACCTCATGTAATAAAATAGACGAATTTTAAAATGCTATTTTTATGTCATCAGAATCCTCTTATTACTTATTTTATTTAACATTAATTTCAAATTTTTTCACCCGTGCTCATTGGAGATACTTGACCCCAAAGTTGGTGCAAATTTGAGATTTCTTATTTTTCAAAGCGATGTAACCCAAAAAGTTTATGATCTAGTCACTTTAAAAAATTTATATATTAAGTTCTTACTAAGACGTACCTAATATCAAAAAAATAAGTCTGCCACTAGCTTCTTTCTATTAAATTTTTTTTTCAAAGTTAACAAAATTTACGATTTTTTTGGGAAACTTTAACTTTGTTTTTAAAATTAAGTAACTTCCCAATTAATTTTTCTCATATGAAAGATAATAGCCTAAGGTAGAATTAATATTATGTTTTTTCATTTATTACTGTATGTTTAATAGGAGCTGAGATATGATCATTACCGCAAACTCTATAAGATACGAAAATCGCTCGTGGTTGCATGACAAATATGGCCGCCCTTTTGCAAATACAACAAACAAATTTTTTTTTAAAGCAGTTCTAAGATGCCGAAACATTGCGAAATTTATGGTGAAAATAAAATTTTTTAAAATAGTCGAGCTACCACTATGTGATCAATCTCTGCGGACTAACCCTGATGCCAATGATTGCGTAGATTTAAGGGAAGCGTCCACTTATGACTGCGAAAGTGAAGCTGAGTGCAGCAGGTAGTTGTTCTGCAACAATTTTCTTGGCTGCAAAACAAAAATGAGAATTCATTTTGTATCGTCTGCGTTAAATCGTTCGTGAACCACTTGGCACACATACACAAACATGCAAAGAATACTTTGCATTGCCAAAACAATGAAAAAAAAAAATCAGATCATAATGGATGCATTGATGAAAGCCGAAAATACATTTTTATAAAAGCAAGTTCGGCAGATCGAGCTTGCGCTTGTAATGTTCTCCATTTACGATTTAACAAATAAGCATCATCGAATAGGATAGATACTTTAAGTTTTCGTTTTATTTAGTTTCGTTGCTTTATTTTCTCATGAAATTAATTTAGATCCTTAGTTCTATAGCTTCCCAAGTTTAAAATTGAACCCTGCCTACCGTGTCTTTTGGTTTGGTGAGTCAGAGTTTATCTCTTTTCCATACAAGTTTTTACCTGCGTTGGCCCAAATGCATATCCAAATTATAACTTTAACTCGGTGTTCCCTTATTTTAGTGACCCGAATATATAAATATATTCTGCCTGCACAATATATACTTGTATATCTGTGCTATGTTTGGTATTGGTTTGGTGTGTGAGGGTTGCATCTCTTCTCCACGTAGGATCTCGGGTTGGACAATGGCCCCACACTGAATGACACCAATTATAAATAGAGTTATGTATTGCTTCGTATTATTAAGAATGTGCTTTTATTCGATAATATTTGTTTATATAAGCACAAAAATTCTCAAATTTCAAATTTTTCTTTATTAAATTTTAATTTCCGCTGAAAGGCCAAGCAATTGTGCTTAGTGGAGTTTCCCATCTAAATCCAATTGGGATTTGCTTAGGTTCGACACAAAAATCATTTTCCGCAAATAATTTATACCTTTTATGTTTAGAAGTAAATTTATTGAAAATATCAAATATTTTTCATTTATCTTGTGTCCGATATTCTTCTTCAACTGGAGCTAATACAACATTCATTGGACATTCAGTTATGTTTTTACACTGTGAAAACACTTCAGTTATAACTTGTTCCGGTAAACGTAATTCATTTAACTTTGCATAGAAAGATTCCATAGCTCTTTCAAAGTTAGTTATTTCATTTTTTCCTACCGATTTCATCCCATTTATTTTTATAGATGATACATTACATATATGGCCACTATTTAATTAAATATCGTTGTTTGTATTTAAATTATTTTGGGTGATTTCACTATTATAGAAATGATATTTTTGAAGATGTGTTTTTAGTGCAATAAAACGTAAGGAAATTATTTTTACAGATTGTCTTTGACACATTTGATTTTTGTGCTTGACTTTTCTTTTACAAATTCTTGAGATTTAAGGTGCAAAGTTAATTTATCAAGATCTAGAAAGTTCAGACCACAAACAAAACAGAAAAACATGTTAAAAAATCAAACAATAATTTCTAAAACGAGTACGTTAAAATTCAATTTAGTTTTTAAGTGTATACTTAAGTCAGGCCCGTAGACAAGAGGGGGCTTTTAGGGTTAAAACCCCCCCTTATGGTCCAAAAAGTATAAAAAATAATATAGCGAAATACAGCGAAAACATCAACAAGCTTAAGTATCGAAAAAAGTTCGATACATTCAATTGAACTTTGTCTACGACCAGCAATTTAAGAATTTATTGCGTTAACAGGTGTAACGTGAAAGTGGTGATATTTTGATTGCGTTTCGTTAGATAAGTTTAAGAGTTTCTATTGTTAATTTTACTGTGCCAAAACTACAAAAATTAGTCTACTTAATTGGCTGCAGAAACCAGAAGTAAAAAAAGGCTATAACGGTGGAAAGTAAGTGCTTGATTCAAATGGTTTTTCTTCCTTTATCAATGCGTAAATGTGTTAAAAAGTTGCCGAATATTTCTGAATGTTTGAAAGCTGTGTTTTTTTTTGTAGCGTGTTTGCATTGATTGAATATTAATGGATTAACTTTTGCTTGATGCGGAACCGACAAAATCCGAATAATATTATATTTCATCTGTATTGTACAGGGTTTTCCAATAAGTGGTGTTATTGTGAATCGCCCGCTATTGTGAAGCGCTCACTTTTAAAGCTTTTATTCTTTGACATTTGACAAGTAGAAACTATGCCATTACTAAAAATGGAACGATACAACAACGTCGTGTCTTTGCTGATTGGGTCCTTGAAATGCATGAAAATGATCCGGAATTCCATCGAAAAATCATCTTGACTGATGAGGCCCATTTCCACCTCGGTGGCTACGTCAACAAGCAAAATTGTCGCATCTGGGGCTCGGAAAATCCAAGAGTTATTGTTGAGAAGCCCCTTCATCCTCAACGTGTGACTGTTTGGTGTGGTTTATGGTCCGGCGGGGTCATTGGACCTTACTTTTTCGAAAATGAGGACATAGGGCAGCCACTTTGCGATTTGGTTATGGAAAATTTCATGAAAAGGATATTGTGCTGTAAGCGTGGTCGTGGTGGCCATTTGGCTGATGTAGCTTTTCATTATTAACGGCATACCTTCCTCTTTATTATGAAATAAACATCCGATCATTTATCTCAAAAAATGGCATTTTTCTTTGAATACCAAAATAACAACTCTTATTGGAAAACCCGATAGAAAACGTTCAAGAAACTTTGGAATCTGAAAAGTCTTCAGAACTTCCTTTGTAACCTGCAGTTGTAGAAAGCTTAAATGTTGACAGCTATGTGGAAAGCGGTACAAGTACAAGTACAAGTACAAGTTGCGGTATTAATATTTTACTTTTAATGCTTATAACTCTAAGTTTGTGTGTATGATTGTAGAAATTTTTCCAGAAATATCATTTGATTCATCGGAACTGCATGCGACTTCGAGAGTATATCAATGTCCAAATAACCATATTTTCAAGTTGATGAGCAATATTTCCGATTCGAACCGCCTTGAAAGTTTTCAAAGCATTTATGTGCCTCCACCAAATTTTAATTTTCCTGCCAGCGGTTCTCGCAAACTCCAATTTAACACGTTTACTGCCATGAGGCACATACGGTGTGCCTCAGTAAAATGTCTACGTAGGCTCTGAGGCACAGCGTTTGTGCCTCAGTATTTGATTACACATTATAGTTCATGGTTTAAAATTAGTACCTCGAAATGCAAATCTGTAAACGTAGTTCAATTCCGCATGGCCTGGCATACCTAAAACTATCTTTAGCGCATCATTTTTGTTCCCCCACGATTTAAAAAAACCCCCTTTACTGGAATTTTAATTTTAAAAACTTTAATTTTGTCATTCCGTTAGTAACGCCTACAAAGAAGCGTGGTAGGTATAGAAAAGTGTATATATTCTTAATCAGCATCATCACCCAAGTCGATTTAGCCATGTCCATCTGTCCGTCATCCACACTAAATACACAGTAAACGTATACATCAGGCCGTGAGGTACATATGTATGTTGTGCCTCAATATTATATTTCAAAATTTCACCGAAATATAAAAAAAAAACTTTTTCTGATTTGTTCGAAAAAATGGCCTGGAGGACCCGATATTTTTTGTTTTGTATGGTGGCAGTAAAAGTGTTAAGCATTCTTGGTCGAATCGTTGGCATTGGTTGGTTTACTCCAAATTGGAAAATGCAGCTTATTGCAAGTTTTGCGTATTTTTTAACACTGGTTTTGGAGGCGCAGGATCACAACCTCTTGTTAATTTTACCGAATGATAAAAAAAACTTTTTAAATAAAATTTTCTAACCTTTCATTGTGGCCTTTACAAAAGTCAGGAAATACAAGAAAATGTCGTTATTCTAATCGTGGTTATTTTTATATAGAATTATAAACCGATATAAGTTTGCAAGTAAAGTACTAAAATAATAATATAAGATGCTTATTTATCGTCATTTTAGAAGTTTGTTTTGAAAATTTTATTTTTTTAGAGTCTTTCTGTATTCCAAAATGACAGTGCAACGATTAGCAAGATATATAGCCGAAACACATTGAACTCAACAAACGACAGTTTTGAAATTATAGAACACACGTTTTTTATGTTAAATGGGTGTGCATCCTTAAGCATACATAGGGATTGCAGTGTCACAGCGGACGCTGTGTTATTAGAATTAACAAAAAAAAATAAATAAGAAGACTTACCGCCCTATTCTGCGTTTTCTTGATAAGTAATTTATAAATAAAATTTGTAAAGAATTTTATCAATCGAAAGCTTTTTTCGTATTCTACAGCAACCTTGATAAATAAAAAGTTTTCGTAATTCACCAGAGTAGGTAAATTCCTGTTAACAGCTAATTGTTCTCATTAATAGCATAACACAGAGAACAGATTTCTGCTTTCATTTTCCTTATGTTCCACAAAAGTGTATTAATTTGTAGAAAATAATTATTATTGTTAACATTATAATGTTAATATTAACCTTGGTATTGCCTGCTACGAGCAACCACAACTCTCTTGATAAATTTATCAATAGCAAATGAGATATTGACAAATTTATAAATTAAAGAGCTTTTTTTCTATCACAGAATACCAACTCTTGATAAATAATCAATACTTGATAAATATTCAATAAGGTGAATTTATCAAGTACGCAGAATCGGGCTGTTAATATAAATATATAAAATAAACAAAAATAAAAAATTAATTTTTGTTTTATGTATTTGGTGTACAAAAAAGTTTTAAAGTGTTTTTTTTTCAAGTTTGTCGCTTTATTGTGAAACATTTGTTACAAATTCATTTCTCAAAGTATTATCTATTTTTAGCCACTGATTTTCCCCATCTTTCTGGTAATTATATAAAAAATACCTTTTCATTTATCGATATCAAAAACTATCGATATTTTTTTTAATCCAAACCAATATTTTTTTTAAGGGCCCAAAGGGGGGGGCCCTTAGGTAAATCCTGGCTACGGGCCTGACTTAAGTTAACTTTTTATAAAAATACCAAAAAAATTTATCTATTTGGCTCCCTCTTGATCAAGTATGGCAGCGACTTCCTTGATTCGTGGAGTAATATTTTCTGGTGTTGGAGTCTTGTATAAAAAAAAAAGGTAATGAACGTCCAGATTGTTTTCAAGCAGTCTTCATAGTGCTGACCAAAAACAAAATGTGATTTAAATAATAAATCCACAGCATCAATGAAATTATTCTCTTATGGTAATACAAATTTTTCCTGCTCGATGCACAAATAATAATTCGAAATTGCTGCTTTATTTTAGCCGTCAGCAATCAAATACGGATGTATACAACCTGGATCCAGTAGCTCCTCTTTTGTAAAATATAACTAGTTAAATAAAAATACATAAATATAAAAATATTATTTGAAAATTGTGATTTATTTACTTTCTTAAAAAAAACTATTGTTTTTTATTGCTGTGTGAAACGGTTTTCTTTTAATTTGCGCAGATGATTTCCCAGGAGCCATTTGAGGCAAGATATTTAAAAGCTGCAAAAATTGTTTTATAGTTGGTTTTATATCTGAAATAAATTAAAATTGTAATTAGTTTTTTGTTAAGTGGAAATTCCCTGTATCTTTCCCAAAAAAAAAAAATGATAATAAAAACTTTTCAACAAAAAAAAAACCGACTTCAAATCACTACAAAGTAAAAAATAATTTTAAATAACTTTTCCCATTCATTTCTTGGTCATATTTTAAAAGCTATTTATGTGTATTATAATATTGGAAATCTTATCATTTTCATTATATCTATTTTGTTTTATTATCATCAATATATTAATTGCTTTATGTACATAAAAGCTTTAAATTATTTTTTACTTTGTAATGATTTTGAAGTCGGTTTTTTTTTGTTAAAAAGTTTTTATTTCTTCCTTTTTAGAGAATATGAAATATTTTATGTAATAGTATTCTTGAGGAAAATTTCAAACATGAAACTTTGTTCTTAAAAAATTTGTTTTATTAATTCCTGAAAGTTTGTTGGGTATTTTCCATTTCTGTTTCTTTACAATTTTTAGTGCCACGCCCTTTATCTAATCCCGCCCACTTTATTTACCGTACCTTATAATGATTCTACCTAGCCCTGTGCCAAATTTTAGTTTCTAAGTATCAATATTAACCGTAATATAGTACTTTCCTTATAGTGCCACACCCTGTGTACAATCCCGCTCACTTTTTTAATGATTCTACCTACCCATCTACCTGCATGCCAAATATAAGTACACTTGTGTCAATATTAACTAAGATATAGTATTTTTATAATATTGACACGCCCCTTTGTTGAATAACGTCCACTTTTTTGGCCGTAATTTGTAGTAACTGTACCTACCCATGTACTTAATTTCAGCACCCTATTGTCAATATTATTCGATATATAGTTTGTTTCTAATATTGTCACACCCATTTGTCGAATAACGCCCACTTTCTTTAAAGTAATTTTTAAAAATTGTGTCTACCCCTGTACTGCATTTCAGTACCCTAGTGTCAATACTATTCGAGATACAGTGTTTTTTCAATATTGCCACACCCCTTTGTCAAATAACACCCACTTTATTGACTATAATTTGTAATAACTATGCACTAAATCTCAGCACCCTAGTGTCAATATTATTCGATATATAGTGTGTTTCTAATATTGCCATACCCCTTTGTCATTTGAGATACAGTGTTTAATATGACCACACCCCTTTGTAAAATAACGCCCACTTTATTGACCGTAATTTGTAAGAATTGTGCCTACTCCAGTAATTTTACTGTAAATTTCAGTACCCCAGTGTCAATAATATTCGAGATACAGTGTTTTTCTTATATTGACACGCCCCTTTGTCAAATATCGCCCACTTTTTTAAAAAAGGACCTCCGCGTTCATGGTTTCTATCTGTTGACAAAAAATTACGGAAATCGGGCAAGTGCTTTAGGAGTTATCGATGCACATACATTTTAAAAAAAAAAAAAAAAAAACAAAGCGGACAAACCAACGAACTTGAGAATCTCCTCCTTCTTGAAGTCGGTTAAAAATTATTAGGGAATTGCAATTGTCTTGGCCGAATGTGAAAGATTCCACAGCATACACTTTTTAGTATATGCGAACATATAATGTTTTTATTATTTAGATAGGATATTTTTATATAAAAGATAAACAGAGTTTAAATCTAACTTTAAAATCGCACATATTTACTCACCATCAACTTCTGGTAGTCCTTGAAAATTTGGTCCCTTCATTTTCTTTACAATGTTATGGATGTGAGGATACTAAGTTTTTCAGTTTGTTTTAAAATTTAGCTTGTCTTGGGTATCTTAGTTGAAAATCGTAATCAAGTTCGTGTCGAAAATCGTATCGATTACATTTGCATTTTTCAATATAGAAAAGCGGTCGTCGCTATTGAAATCAATTACATCTTTTGGAGCTGGAGGTTTCTGCTTTACGTTTTCTGCAATTTTCTGAAGTACCTTCTTCCGTTTGATAAAGTTCCAATCAAAGCCTATTCAGCCTTGAGATTATGTACCCTCGATTTTTTAGGCGATTGTATAGGGCATCCTGAAATTGAAAATCTATATTATTATTACGCAAGCGCTTTTTTTGTGATGACCATCAAATCTATATCGTAAATGCGATTTTCATAAATGAGGTGTCAATCGAAAGGTCTTGGTCTGCAGATGTGCAATAGGCTCTTACTTTTTCTAAAGTATTGTAAAGGGTCCGCCATCTAACGTTTTTTTTCAACTAGTGCTTATTTCGTAAATGGTAACACTTAGCACATGTCTAATTTGACAGATAATTAGTTTTATCCTTCCGCTGAACGAATATGGTTGTGTATACGCTTGAACAACGCTGAGAAATAATGCGACATTACTTTGAAAATTCGATGTCGATTTTGCCAAAAAAATCATCTTTTCAGATGAAGCTCATTTTGATCATGGCGGGTATGTAAACAAGCAAAATTGTCGCATTTGGGGCACAGAAAACCCGCACGCATACATTAAAAAGCCAATGCACCCAAAATGAGTCACTGTTTGGTGCGGATTTTGGTCCAGAGGCATAATTTTTGTTCACAAAAATTGAAGAGGAGGATATTGGCAAAATGTGGTTTCAAGAGGACGGCGCTACGTGCCACACAGCCGAAGCTACACTCGATGTTTTGCGCCCTATTTTTGAAGATCGCATTATCAGCCGCAGAGCTGATGTCGTTTGGCCACCTCGGAGCTGCGATTTGACACCGTTGGACTATCATTTTCAAAAAAAAAAAAGTTATTTGGCGGACCCTTTATTTAACCCTAGAATACTAAACATAGCCTGTGAGGCGAAGCAAAAGACTTCTGTTTACCTCAGATCCAAATATGTGGCCTGCAAAAAAGCCTTTAGTATATGTAATGTATTTTAAAAAATGAATTGTTTTTGTTAATTTTTTTTACTTAATATGTAATAAACATGTTTTTGTCTTTGTTTTAATATATTTTTATTTTTTTTAAAGTAAAATATGGATTTTATATAAAAATCGCCTCCCAGGCGAAGTTTAGCATTAGAGGACTAAAAAATATGTTTAGTATTCTAGGGTTAAACAAAAGAAGCGAAAGAAAATAAGTTTTCAATGGGATGCCTAAAAGTATGTGAACTTTTTTTTCTGAAATTTATCAAAATCATTCTTTTGTATAATTAAAGTAGTTGAGCAGAGCGAAAAACATTCAAATAAATGTTATATTTATGTACCAGCCGCAAAAGAGCAAGATCATGCAAAATCGCTATTCCAGCTAGCTTCTTTGATTGAGGACGTACCTTGCACAGACAAGTCAAACTTCTTAGACCTCTCCTTGAGATACATCTGTATCGGCTTAACGCCTGAAGCCCAATTTTGAGCACGGAATCTACTTTGATTATGCCCATCTTATTGATGAAGCAAGTATGATTCCTGCAGCAGCACTGACAGAAATTGATCGTATGTTCACATGCAATAACAATAGAGTTTAGCTAATACAGCTTTTTCGCAAATTCTCAGCATTAACCCATTTAAAGTCGCAACCCAAAAATCTTTGAAATTATCAACGATATTGAAACTAGTGGCTCAAAATAAGTTAATGTGGGAAAAATTTACCCACCAATAAATGGTTGGGCTCAAGGACAACACAAGACATCACGACTAACCATGCAAAGACATAACCATGCAATTACATAATAGTTTTTAATCTACTTTTGAGTTGACCTTTAGACAAGTTAACATCGAAAAAGCTACAATTGTTAACTAATTTACTCATACGGTTTAATGGAGCAGTTAACATAAACATAATTTGTTCTACTAAATGGTAAGTAAATTAAATTGTTAGCATTTCTACTGCTTCTACGATTAGAGTTAAAATTTATAAGAGAAAGAAGTTCTGGAGAATCAAATACACCGGTTATGAGTTGGTGTAAATAGACGATGTCTGCAGACTTCCTTCGCTCACTCAATGATTGCATTTTTAGAAGTTTTAAGCGATCCTCATAAGGAGGAAGGTTTAAAATGTCAAATCAACTTAAGCCCCTTAGGGCAAACCGAATAAAGCATTTTTGGATTCTCTCTATTCGATCAACATGCACATTGTAACTTGGAGACCAGCCTTGACTTGCGTACCCCAAGTGAGGACGCACTATTGCATAATACAATGTTGTCGTAATCATGCTATTGAATTCTTTGGCCCAGCGTTTAATAAATCCAAGCATAGAAGATGATTTTTTACAAATGTTATCAATATGAATGTTAAAGGAAAGCTTAGAATCCATACATACTCCCAGATTTTTAACGATATCCACACGACATAAAGCAGTATCTCTTATCTTATAATAAAAAACTAAATTATGCCTTTTTCGCGAAAAGTTTGGTATTTATCTGCATTAAGAAACATATTATTTTTAGATCACCAAACTTCAAAAGATTTCAGATCGGACTGGAGTAGGGCTGAATTGTCTTGAGAATTTATTTTTCTGTATATTTTCATATCATCCGCATAAATAAGCAGATGAGAGTTTTTAATGATATGGGTCACATTATTTATGGCTAAAATAAACAGAAGTGGACCTAGGTTACTTCCTTGAGGAACACCTGATAACGCAACAAACTCAGCAGACAAAACCCCTCGGAATCGTATTTGATAAGATCGTTCTGTCAAATACGATTTAATCCAATTTACAAAATATTTTGGAAATCCAATGGAAGTTTAAATAGAATTAAATTGTGTGGTAACTTATCAAATGCTTTACTAAAATCACTGTAGATACAGTCGACTTGGCAACCAGATTCAATGGTGTTTAAGCAAAACGTTGTAAAATCGAGTAGATTAGATACCGTAGATCGGCCATTAACAAAACCATGCTGACGAGTTGTTATGACTTCACGGCAGTGAATTTTTACCCGATTATACACGATTTGCTCAAAAAGTTTTGGAATCGATGACAGTTTAGCAATGGGTCTGTAGTTAATAACATCATTCCTGCAACCTTTTTTATAAATAGGACTAATAAATGATTTTTTCCAAAACAGTGGAAAATTACTTTCGTTTATAGATTTATTAAATAACAAAGAAAGTGGTTGACACAAAATTGAACCGTATTGAGTTAACACTGCGGCAGGAATTCCATCGGGTCCATCGCTAAAATCTTCATCGATCGAACCAATATATTTTAAAATATCCTCTAAGGTAAAGGATAAAGAGTCCAAAGATACTCTGGGTGTAGTATTCATATATTCAAAATACTCCATATCTGGATGAAAAGAATCTGAACAAAATGATTCTTTAAAAAGATTGGCAAATAGGCCACTTATTATGACTGGATCGTCTGTAAATCCATTTTGGGTCTTGAGAGATGAAGGAAACCCATCAGATTTCTTCTTAGTCTTAATAAATCCCCAGAATCTCTTTGGATCAGACAATATTCTCAACTTAACATTATCTAAATACTCGTGGTATAATATAGATGACTGCTTTTCAAATTCCAGAAACAAACGTTTGTAGGTTGCCAGGTCATTTGAGTCCAAGCTACAGACATATTTCTTCCAGGCCCTGTTCCTATAGTTGCGAAGCGTTTTTAATTCCCTAGTGTACCAGGGATATGCTGAGTTTTTTGCAAATTTGAGGCTAAACGGCACAGACTGAGAAATCATAGCAAAGAGTTCACAATAAAAAAAAATTAATGTATTCATCAAGGTTGTGTCCATTAATGTATTCTAAAATATAATTCAGATTACAATCAAGTAAATGATTCAGCTTAAAAAAGTCAGCTTTTTTAAAATTGAATTCATAAACCTTGTCCATTGAACTCGAATTTACTATGCTCTCTCCGTCCGATTTATACCAAATACTCAATGGTGAATGGTATTCATCAATAGGAGTCAGAGCATGGAAAGCCCTCTTAACAATGACATTGTTACTGTCTGTAGTTAAGACCAGGTCAGGAAGTCTTTCAAGACTATTATAAATACAACGAACTTGTTGTAAGTCAGAACATATATTGTCAACAAATATATGTTCTTGGCGGGTCTTCGAATTTGATGCACAATAATCAGCCTTATCATGAATTCCATGCGGAAAATGTTTTCGCTAGTGAAATTGAATTCCAGTGAGAAATAAATTTTTATCATGAATTTCGCGCGAGTTGCAACAACGAAATTTTTTTTAGGGGAAAACTCGTTGCTTTCAATCAAGCGAGTACTCGTCGTTTTAAAAGGAAAAAGTTGAACAGCTGTTTTGAAATTACTCGAAAAAGTGAAAATAAGTTAAAAAAAAATGTTTAGCTCTGCGTTGAGATTGATATTAGAAGAGGAAGAAAATGAAAATGAACTTTTTGTTGCTCAGCGTCTTGTACGGCGAAGATTAAGAGATGAGACAAATCCGTTAGAAATGCCACAAACATTGTAAGTAGAAATTTCTTTAAAAACAAAACAGAAAATGCACCTTAAAAGCATGCAAATATTTATTTTTCAGATTTCATCAGTATTTTAGAGTAAGCAAGCCAATTTTTAGATACTTGCTGAACGTTTTGACTGACTCCATGCCGCCAGCGAAAAAGTCTTTTGCCGTCCCACCTTCTGTAAAATTATGTGCTTGCTTGCGTTTTTTTGCAGAAGGAGGCTATCAAAAAGGTGTAGGCAATGACTATGATGTTGCTGTTTCACAGTCGAGCTTCAGCGGCATATTGTCAGAAGTTGTGGACATTTTTGAAACAAGTTTATGTCCCCAATGGATAAGTTGGCTGACATCAGGCGAAAAGAGGGCAACTGCGTCGGAATTTTATGAAAAATATGGCATACCGGGCGTCATCGGTTGCATAGATGGCACGCATGTCAAAATTGTAGCACCAACATCAAATAGACATTTGTTTTTGTACAGAAAAGGATACTACAGCCTAAACGTTTTACTGGTAAATATAACTTTTTCTTTATTCAGAGTACATATATGCCTAAATATGTTATTCTTGTTTTTAGGTATGTGATAATGAAATGCGTATCCGTTTTATTGACGCAAAGCATCCTGGAGCTTCACACGACTCTTTTATTTGGAGAGTTAGTGCTCTGAGAAATTCTTTTGAACGGGATTATACGCAGGATGGCAGTAACTCTTGGTTGTTAGGTAAATAAAAAGCAAAAAGCATATTCACATTCTTGAACGTAATTCCACTTAAATTTGTAGGTGATGCTGGATATTTACTAGAGCCATGGCTTTTGACCCCACACAGAATGCCTGCAGCAGGATCAAATGAGGAAAAATTTAACGAAGTGCACTCCAAATGCAGAAACATTATTGAGAGGACAAACGGTGTCCTGAAGAAAAGATGGCGTTGTATTATTGGCGCACGGCAATTGCACTATTCTCCTTTAAAAGCAACAAAAATTATAAATATTTGTGCAGCTCTGCGTAATATATGCATTTTTTACAAATTTAATGTGTTTCCGGAAGATAATGTTGTACCTCAAAACATTGAAGAGCCAGAATTTGATATTGCGAATACACCTCGGACATCTCAATCTGACAGACATTTTGAAGTGGCACAAAGTATTCGGTCTGAAATAACAAATGCTATATGATACAAATATCCAAAAATATAAAAATTAATAAATAACTGGCCATTTCAGCCAGTTAAATTTTGTGGTTTTTAAGTCATTAGTTTATTGGAATTGCAAGAGCAAACTATAATACATTTAATACTTCATGTTAAAAATAAAAATTCAAAGATTATTACTTATATATGCTAAAAACAAAAATATTTCAGTTTCTTCCTTATATCCTAAAAAATAAAAATTATTTCACAGGCTGTTTCTCAGTATAAAAAAAGTAAAAAATAATTTGGCGGTTTCATCATTTTCCAGTTTTATTTCTTTCTTTTTGAAGTTGAATCTTGTGAAGCTCTATCATCAATCTGTTTCTTTTTATTTTACTTTCATGTTCAGCCTTTCTAAGCTTTTCAATTTCTAAATTGTGCCGCTTTGTTTCTTCGCTTATAAGAAAGGCGATCTAAAGAGCGATAAATTTTTTTGGTACTACTTTGTGATTCCGTATAATTTTCTTTCATCATGTCAACTACCTCAAAAATTTTTTCGCATAATTTTTTTTGCGTCTCAAGCTCTTTTTCCACTAATTCAGATGTAGTCCTTTTCTGTGCTGATTTCTTATTGCTTCCAGCAAATGTTCTTTCGACTGTATGCAAGTGTTCGTCTGAATTTTTGTTATTTACCGTGGAGCTTGAGGTAGTTGGCAAATTGTCGTCATATTGTATATCATCTATCGCATCATCACAACTTTGTACTTCATTTTCTTTTTCTACAGCCGACTGGGCGATTCCAAAATATCTGGCACTTTCTGTGCCTTCTATTGACTCCTTTCCGCCAATGAGTTGAAAAATGTTTTCTTCCATAGGCGAGAGCTTCACTTCTCTATTGGGTCCTCCACCTGTTCCTCGTTGATGTTGCAAGTTATTTGCCGCTTTTTTGCGAACATACCTCTTTTGATCCATCAAAAAAAAAAAATAAAATAAATAACTGGCCATTTCAGCCCTTGAAAGGACTTTGACCTAGCTTCTTATGATCAATTGTGTTGTGCGTGCTATTAAGTTTGTACACAATTGACCGAGAACCGGACCTACATGCTTAACGCCGACTCCGAACGGCGATGAACGGAAAGTTCTCGTTCTCAAGAAGCTTTACATGGCATTTTGATTACTCTCTGAGGTTTGCCATTGTCTGCAGAGAGGTGGCGGCCGTACAGAAAAATTATTTTAATTCAAATAATTTTCTGTCGCTGCTGGGGTTCGAACCTGGGTTTCCAAAGTTCTTTGACATAGCGGCCACGCTCTTTAACCAACTACGCCACGGACGCCATCCATCCAAACCTTGTTAAAAAATTGCATTTTTTAACTATATAGATAAAACACTAAAAAAATCTTACTTTCTTCCATTCAGGAATACTTTTAAGCGGTGGACCAGCACTGTTCAGTTTTTTTTCGACTTGTTTCCAAAAATCGACGACTTTTTCTTTATTTTCTTTTACAAAGTTGCGAGCAATGCCCGGATTCCCTTGCATGAATGTTAAAAGCATATCCGATTGAACTTTATTTACTATTTTGCTCCTAAAATAAATTAAATATTTAATTAAATGCCATTAGCAATTATTTTTACATTTTTTCAGATGTATCTTAACAACTTACATTCTTTCGACTGTGTTCACTAGCAAAATATAAGCGAAAATTTACACGCGAAATGACGAGTAGTTTCTCGGAAAAAAATCGTTTATAATAAAGAAAATTTTTCACTTTTGCGAGTTTATTCGCGCGAGTAGTGCTTTATGATAGGGGAAATAGAAACTAGCGAAAAAAATCACGCGAACTGCTATTGATGATAAGGCTGAATATGTATCATCGTCAGAAGAATGCCATTTTAAGTTAGGCAGATTAAAATCGCCCAATAATAAAATGTCGTCATTAACGTCAAGTTTGTTTATAACGTAGTCTAAGCAATCTGCAAGGCTTGCATAGACCTCTGCACTACTCGTTGGAGGAACATACGCATTTATAACATATACATTGGAGTTACAATGTTTAACTTTAACGCATATTAGTTCTATGTTAGATGAGTAGGCAATATCAACAATGGAACTTACAAAGCAGTTCCTAACAGCTAAAAGGACACCACCACCGACAGAAGAACTATTGTCAGTGAATCTGTCGCTTCTAAATACTTGAAAGCTATTGTCAAACAATTCCAAGTCAGTAATGCTTCCATTCAGCCACGTTTCTGTAAACGCAATAATATCCTCAGAGCAATTATGAGACGACAGAAAAATGTTTTGAGTCTTAGAGCGCAGTCCCCTTATATTTTGATAGTAAAGGGATAGCCTATTTCATACGATATTACCAGACATTCGTAAATTGTTTTTTGAAAAGTTATTGTAGTTTCTGTGGCGTCCGTGGCGTAGTTGGTTAAAGTTCGTGGCCGCTATGTCAACGAACCTGGAGACCCGGGTTCGAACCCCAGCAGCGACAGAAAATTATTTGAATTAAAATAATTTTTCTGTACGGCCGCCACCTCTCTGCAGACAATGGCAAACCTCAGAGAGTAATCAAAATTCCATGTAAAGCTTCTTGAGAACAAGAATATTCCGTTCAATTGTGTACAAACTTAACAACACGCACAACACAATTGATCATAAGAAGCTAGGGCAAAGTCCTTTCAAGGGCTGAAATGGCCAGTTATTTATTTTATTTTTTTTATTGTATTTTCTGGTGATTTTAAGGAAACAGTTCCAGAAATCTCTTATTCTGGACACGTTGTAATAATAGAAAAATGTGATCTTACGTAAAAACAATGAAGCTTGAAAAAACATGCGATTAGACAAAGGCGAAAAGGAATTTTCAAGTTATTTGCGACAAGTTGGCTGTGACACATTACGTAGAGTTAGTACCGGACAATCAATTCTTGATCAGCTCCTTTTAGATTTAGATCACGGATTGTGGATTGGTTTTATTAATGATGATCTACAAAATGACATAAACAGTGATACCATGCTGATGGAAAATCTTAATACAGTATACTATAATAAAGAGTGATTTTTTAAGTGCCTGATAACTTTTTTTTTAAAAAAAACGCATAAAATTTGCAAAATCTCATCGGTTCTTTATTTGAAACGTTAGATTGGTCCATGACATTTACTTTTTGAAGATAATTTCATTTAAATGTTGACCGCGGCTGCGTCTTAGGTGGTCCATTCGGAAAGTCCAATTTTGGGCAACTTTTTCGAGCATTTCGGCCGGAATAGCCCGAATTTCTTCGGAAATGTTGTCTTCCAAAGCTGGAATAGTTGCTGGCTTATTTCTGTAGACTTTAGACTTGACGTAGCCCCACAAAAAATAGTCTAAAGGCGTCAAATCGCATGATCTTGGTGGCCAACTTACCGGTCCATTTCTTGAGATTAATTGTTCTCCGAAGTTTTCCCTCAAAATGGCCATAGAATCGCGAGATGTGTGGCATGTAGCGCCATCTTGTTGAAACCACATGTCAACCAAGTTCAGTTCTTCCATTTTTGGCAACAAAAAGTTTGTTAGCATCGAACGATAGCGATCACCATTCACCGTAACGTTGCGTCCAACAGCATCTTTGAAAAAATACGGTCCAATGATTCCACCAGCGTACAAACCACACCAAACAGTGCATTTTTCGGGATGCATGGCCAGTTCTTGAACGGCTTCTGGTTGCTCTTCACTCCAAATGCGGCAATTTTGCTTATTTACGTAGCCATTCAACCAGAAATGAGCCTCATCGCTGAACAAAATTTGTCGATAAAAAAGCGGATTTTCTGCCAACTTTTCTAGGGCCCATTCACTGAAAATTCGACGTTGTGGCAGATCGTTCGGCTTCAGTTCTTGCACGAGCTGTATTTTATACGGTTTTACACCAAGATCTTTGCGTAAAACCTTCCATGTGGTCGAATAACACAAACCCAATTGCTGCGAACGGCGACGAATCGACATTTCACGGTCTTCAGCAACACTCTCAGAAACAGACGCAATATTCTCTTCTGTACGCACTGTACGCATTCGTGTGGTTGGTTTAATGTCCAATAAAGTAAACTGAGTGCGAAACTTGGTCACAATCGCATTAATTGTTTGCTCACTTGGTCGATTATGTAGACCATAAATCGGACGAAAAGCGCGAAACACATTTCGAACCGAACACTGATTTTGGTAATAAAATTCAATGATTTGCAAGCGTTGCTCGTTAGTAAGTCTATTCATGATGAAATGTCAAAGCATACTGAGCATCTTTCTCTTTGACACCATGTCTGAAATCCCACGTGATCTGTCAAATACTAATGCATGAAAATCATAACCTCAAAAAAATCACCCTTTACTTAATAATACTTATCAATAGAACCCGACTGCAGATTTTTAATCCTTCAAATAATGCTGTCGAATGCATTTTACTAACCCATCGGAAACATTTTTTTTTCAATTTAAAATGCAACGTTTTCAAGTTCCGGTCTCTGTTATTTTCTATGACTATTAATAAGAGCCTAAGACAGTCGTTGAGAAAAGTTGCAAAGTTCCAAGCCCCAGAATTTGCACACGGCTAATAATATTTGACATTAAGTCGAATCCGCTCTTTTGATGTCGTGAAAATTTTAAGTAAATAAAAGAGTATGCAGCTCATCCTCAACCTAACAGTGAAAGTTTCACAACATCAAATGGTAGTTTACACACAAATATGTTAAAAAATGATAACAGTTCTTATAATAAAAACAAAACAATCTTAAACTAGATTTTTTTCACATTTTGGCGTTTTAACGCCATACGGGTTTACTAGTTTTATTTATTTTCCTAGCGTAAACAGATAAATTATATATATATATTTTTAGCAAATACTTATTAAACAATAAATAATAAAGAGTTCTTAAACTTCATTTCAACGATTTAAAAAAACTGAACGTTTTATAAAAATTGTGTATTGTAGGGCTGGACATAAGTGTGAGAACGAATTAAATAATGGTATAAAAAAATGATTTCAATTAAATTAAATAAAAAAATTATAATTAAAACAAATTAATATTTTGTGGCAAAGCCTTTCCGGTTCAAAACCTCTTGGCATCGGCGCTTCATAGAATTGATCAAGCTTCGGCATCGTTCAAAAGGAATAGCTGACCATGCTTCTTCGACTTTTGCATACAAATCGTTAAAATTTGTGATGTTAAGTTTTTCAACCGCATTTTTAACATCTCCCCATAGATGTTCAATGGGATTAAGGTCTGCACTTGATGAAGCCCAATCTAAAACATCAATTGAATTTTGCTCAAAGAACTGCTTTGTGTATCGAGCCGTATGTTTTGGGTCATTGTCCTGTTGAAACTTCCATATTACTGGCAAATTTTCTTCGGCCCATGGTAGTATTACATTTTGCAATATTTCCACATAATTCTCCTTTGTTTAATTCTCCAAAATTCCATCTATTCGGCAAATCGGACCAACCTCACACCATAAAAAGCATCCCCATATGTTGATGGCCCCACCACCGTGCTTGATAACTGGAGCTTGATTATATACCGTTTTCCATCTTGACCCATCCTATTTATTTTGGTTTCGTCACTTCAAAGTTTATAGCGCCATTGTTTTTCGATTCATGAAATATATGAAAGAGCAAATTCTATACGGCGTTGTCGTTGTTTGACTGTTATTAATGGTCTCTTACGTGAAACCCGGTCATGTAATCCAGCCTCCACCAAACGTCTTGGGACAGTTTTGGATGATACATTTGTCTCTGTTTCATAACGAATTTCTCGACAAATGTCCGCTTTTGAAATACGGGCCATTTTCCTGTCGGTCTGCATTGAAGTTTTACGTGGCGTGCCAGACTTTGGGACGTTTTCATAATTCTGCAATTTTTTTATAATGGTTAATGGCATTAGACACCAAGGTTTTAGAACGATTTAAATGGCACGAAAACTTTGACCGTAAGATAATTTTGTCTTCCAAAGCTCAACAATAGCAAGACGTAGTGTAGAATCGCAATTTTTTCTTTCAGCCATGACGAAAGGAATTTGAATTTAATTTTTTATTTTTAGAGCTTTGTTATGTTCTTTAAGTAAACATACAAAACTGAAAAAGTTAAATCGTTTTTAAAATACATACAACAAAATGATACCGTTCTAACACTTTTGTCCAGTAAATTCTAACTTATTTTACCTTTTTACTATCGCTGCTGCTTTAAGTGATGATGTTGAATCTCAAATTTACTCTCATATTGAGTTTGTTTAATAGTCAATTAACTGACGCCAAAAAAGTACCGTTTTTATTTTAGAACATATTAAGAAAACATATTAACATACATATTAAAAAAAAGTTATTCAAAAGTTGATACAGAATACGAAGAGTGGCTTTACTTTCAGGCGCATGCCTTTGTTGCTGTACTTTTTTTTACATTCCGTTAACCGTGCAATATATACATGCCAGAGCTGTAAAAGATTGAATCATTTCGGAATGCACACACTCTTAAATCATTCAAAAGCTGCATCCAAAGACTATAGATTGTATAGACTTTGCATCTGAAAGCCACTTTCAATATTGAACAAATCGTAGGATGTAATTATCGGCACGGCGAAAAACATTGGCACGGGCAGCGAAAAAGCAGCGCTGACGGCAAATTTGTGTTGCTAGCATTTGTTGATAGACTCTAAATCCTATCAGCAATGTTGTCGGTAAGCCAAGTTTATTTTATTATTTTCATCGGAATTCTATGCGGACGGACTAGCTTGTTTGTTTACATTTTTGAAGTGAAACTTCTTAGGCGGCGCTTCGAAATTTGAATGAGAATATTGAGGAGTGAAATTTCAAGGTCAATTTACTTCATTTCGTTACACGATAGAGAAGAAAGATATGTTGTACAGTAGATAGAATGAGAGAGATATACATTGTATAAAAGACTGAAAAAAATTTCTTTGTCAGCGCTGAGTATCGAACCTGCAATTTCAGTTTTATAAAGCCAACGTGCTATATGCAGGCTTAAGGTCTTCATATACAAATGTAGTCTACATACTAATTAATCAAACTACTTTTGCTGTAGATGCCTAGCGGGAAAATAAACAGCGCTCCTAGCGGGAAAATATAACAGCCTTATTCATAAACACATTTTAGAGGCAGTGTAACTTTAAACAAGAAAACGCTATTCATAAAGATTTTCGCAACCATGTTTTTTGTTTGTCTTTTCGTTTAATATCAAAGACATGCTCCATATGCGCCCTTTGCAGCATTTTTTTTGAAGTGAACTTCTTAGGCGGCGCTTCGAAATTTGAATGAGAATATTGAGGAGTGAAATTTCAAGGTCAATTTACTTCATTTCGTTACACGATAGAGAAGAAAGATATGTTGTACAGTAGGTAGAATGAGAGAGATATACATTGTATAAAAGACTGAAAAAAATTTCTTTGTCAGCGCTGAGTATCGAACCTACAATATCAGTTTTATAAAGCCAACGTGCTATCTGTTGGGCTAAGGTCTTCATATATAAATGTTGTCTACATACCAATTAATCAAACTACTTTTGCTGTAGATGCCTAGCGGGAAAATAAACAGCGCTCCTAGCGGGAAAATATAACAGCCTTATTCATAAACACATTTTAGAGGCAGTGTAACTTTAAACAAGAAAACGCTATTCATAAACATTTTCGCAACCATGTTTTTTGTTTGTCTTTTCGTTTAATATCAAAGACATGCTCCATATGCGCCCTTTGCAGCATTTTTTTTATGTGGCGGCCATTGCAAATCCATTGGAATTCTTAATTTTTGTAGAGATTTTCTTTAGTTCAGACCAGGCCCGTAGACAAGGGGGGGTTTTTAGGGTTAAAACCCCCCCCTCATGGTCCAAAAAGTATAAAAATATAATATATTAGCATTAATATAACTTTGCCAACATACTTAAGTATCGAAAAAAGTTCGATACATTCAATTGAACTTTGTCTAAAACCAGCAATTTAAGAATTTATTGCGTTAATAGATGTTACGTGAAAGTGTTGAAATTTTGATAGTTTCGTTAGACAAGTTTAAGGCCCAGTGTCAATTTTTTGTTGATAAATTTTCGAATTTTTTTTTTTTTAATTTATTATTTTCAAAAACATCCTAAGAATGTGTAAAAAATTTCAGAATAAAATTCAAAGCCGTTTAAGACATACACCTTGTTGCAGTTATATCAGACAGCTTGATATTGGCTCTCATCTAAACTTTAAACCCGTTTTTCTCGAAATGACATTTTTTGAAACGGCTTGCTAACTCGAAAAGTATATGTCCGATTAACTTAAATCTTTTTTCATTTTGTAAAATAATTGAATACGCAGTGCCTGAACCAACAAAATTAAATAAAAAATTTTCCTTTTTGCTTTTTTTTCATTTATAAGGTCCAATTTCGTGTATGAAAAATGGAATTTTTTTCTTTTATGCAGCATTTTTTTATTTTTTTTAATTTTACACTTTTTGTTGGTTCACGCACAAGACATAACTGTTATAAAGTTTTGGTTTTTTGTTTTTTTTTTATCAAATCACCTGAAGAGGTGATATCGTGCAAGCCACAAGAGGCCTCTTGTTCGCGACCTCAAATTTTACTCGCTGTATAACCGTAAATATGGCTGCAAAAAAAAAAAAAAAAAATTGTTAATCTAAGACTGAAATAAAAACCAAAAAAAATTGTTTTGATATTTAATAAAATAAAAAAAAATACAGGCATTCAAACAAGCCAGTTTTTTACTCAAAAAATTGATACTGGGCCTTAAGAGTTTCTATTGTTAATTTTACTGTGCCAAAACTACAAAAATGAGTCTACTTAATTGGCTGCAGAGACCAGAAGTAAAAAAGGCTAGAACGGTGGAAAGTAAGTGCTTGATTTAAATGATTTATTGTTTTTTTTTATCAATGCGTAAATGTGTTAAAAAGTTGCCGAATATTTCTGAATGTTTGAAAACTGCGTTTTTTTTTTTGGTAGCGTGTTTGCATTTATTGAATATTAATGGATTAACTTTTTGCTTGATGCGGAATCGACAAAAACCGAATAATATTATATTTCATCTGTATTGCAAAAAACGTTCAAGAAACTTTGGAATCTGAAAAGTCTGCAGAACTTCCTTTGTAACCTGCAGTTGTAGAAAGCTATAATGTTGACAGCTATGTGGAAAGCGGTAGTACAAGTTGCGGTATTAATATTATACTTTTAATGTTTATAACTCTAAGTTTATGTGTATGATTGTAGAAATTGTTCCAGAAATATAATTTGATTCATCGGAACTGCCTTCGACTTCGAGAGTATATCAATGTCCAAAAAACGATATTTCGAAGTTGATGAGCAATATTTCCGATTCGAACCGCCTTGAAAGTTTTTAAAGCATTTATGTGCCTCCACCAAATTTTAGATTTCCTGGCAGCGGTTCTCGCAAACTCCGATTTAAGAATTCTTGGTTGAACCGTTGGCATTGGTTGGTTTACTCCAAATTGGTAAATACAGCTTTTTGCAAGTTTTGCGTATTTTTTAGCACTGGTTTTGGAGGCGCAGGATCACAACCTCTTGGTAATTTTAGCGAATGATACTAAAAACTTTTTAAATAAAATTTTCTAACCTTTTCATTGTGGCCTTTACAAAAGTCAGGAAATACAAGAAAATGTCGTTATTATAATCGTGGTTATTTTTATATAGAATTTTAAACCGATATAAGTTTGCAAGTATATTATTAAAATAATAATATAAGATGCTTAATTATCGTCATTTTAGAAGTTTGTCTTGAAAAATTATTTTTTTAGCGTCTTTCTGTATTCCAAAACGACAGTGCAACAATAAGCAAGATATATGGCCGAAACACATTGAGGTCAACAAACGACAGTTTTGAAATTATAGAACACACGTTTTTTATGTTAAATGGGTGTGCATTCTAAACTTACATAGAGATTGCAGTGTCACAGCGGACACTGTGTTATTTGAATCAACAAAAAAAAAAAAAAACCATAAGAAGACTTCATATAAATATATAAAATAAAAAAAAAGAAATTAAATTATTTTTTTTTATGTATTTGGTGTACAAAAAAGTTTTAAAGTGTTTTTTTTTCAAGTTTGTCGCTTTATTGTGAAAAATTTGTTACAAACTCATTTTTCAAAGTATTGTCCATTTCTAGCCACTGATTTTTCCTATCTTTCTGGTAATTATTAAAAAAATACCTTTTCATTTATCGATATCAAAAACTATCGATATTTTTTTTATCCAAACCCCCCCCTTAGGTAAATCCTGGCTACGGGCCTGGTTCAGACACAAACCTTACAAACATGAGCAGCGAATGAAAAAATGTTTATGAATAAAGCCCAAGAATGATAGAAAAATTGATTGCGCAGATAGTAAAAATAATTTTCTACGATCTGCGCATCTACGTTACGATAGACTTACGATATCAGCTTACGATATGGCTTTCTGTCAAGTCTTGTTAAAAATGTGAACAAATATGAAACAATGGCAAAAGATTCAAGAAACAAACTTGGTCTAGCGTGACGTCATGATCGTAAAAAATACTTTGTTCGTAGCTAGAAATGTCAAAATGAAAAGTAAACAACATAACGGACCTGCGCAATGCGTAATCTATTTTTCTATCATTCTTGAATAAAGCGTAGTATGCTGTAGAAACGAAAATTTCTTAGCATTTAATTCTACACCCGAACTATTAGTGTAGAGTCAAAAATGTTTGTATGGAGAAAAAAGTAACTACAGTACGACCTTGCTCAATGCAACTAATAGAAATTCGGGCAATTGACATAGTTAACGTTGAAGAAACGAAATTAAACTTCTAAACATAAAGCTTTATGTCTCTGAATCTTAGATATTGTGGGTTAATGCACTTGGTATCCTTAAATATTGTTTGAATAGATTTTTTATTAAAAATGTATTTTACAAGCAAAGAAGAACTGAAAGAATATAAGATAAAAGTTTATGCAAGTTTACGCAAATGCAAGTTGCGATAATTGTGCAATTCCATGACGCCAAGTTGACACTGTGCGCAAGAAAAGTTGGAATAAGTTCTTTCAATAGATAACTATTTTATACATATCTTAGTTATATAATTTTATATCGAACTATTTACTATTAATAATAGTAAGTATAATGTGTGTGTGAAAGTTTTAGTTATCTTTTCACATTTAAAGTTTTAAACAAAAAAGTATTTATAAGGCTTAATTCTTTTAAAGCAAAAATAATAACTAAAATTTGTCCCATAGTTTTTGAGTACAAAATAACCGGTAATTTTTGATTTTTAGTTTTTAAGGCAGAAATAAAAATGAAAGTTAAGATCAAGTTTACAGTTGAGGTAGACTTATTGTTGTGACATTGTTCTGTGAAACTCCTTATTAATATGCCAAAAAAAATTTTTGAAAAACAAATTTATAAATGCACCTGAAGCTCCCATTGGCAAAAAAATCGCTCATTGTAGTTATGTAAAACAAAAAAATTCCTTTTTAAGAAATTATTCTCTTAATATGCGGAATATGCAACACTTGATTTTCTCACGATCATACTCTCGCTCTCAAACTTTCAATAAAGCTACGCTCTGAGTTTTCTCCCTAGTGCAGCGATGGGTTCTATTCCAGATAGAACTCTATGCCACGTTACGTTGCGTAGCTTTACGATTGCATAATCGAGCCTTTACACTAAAATCGTTCTTATTCTAGAAAAGAAAGAGTGCATACAAAGAAGAAGTTTCACTTCTTTACTGTATACAAGGTATACTGTATCTTTTTTTTGCATGGTTTTTGTTATTGCTCTTCCTTCTTCCTTTGTCTGCTGGTTTTTGTTTCGCTAGGATTTTTAGCTTAATATTTGGCGATCGTCAGAAAATTTATATTTTTGCGATTTTGTCTATCTCGATGAAGCCATAGTAAAATCGCTGTAACTTTTTTAATTCAATTTTAATTCAATGCATTTTAGAAAATTTTATCACCTTTAAAATGACATCAAAAATTATTTTTTCACTAAATTTATTATTTTTTTTAACTTAACTTAATATTATATCTATCTATCTAAATCCACTAATTCTGAACCTATATAATTAATATAATTTATTTCATAATATATTGGCCTTGTTGCCACGCAGGACAATCGCAAGCTAGAATAATAAGTCTTGTTGTTGCTGTATATGCCTTGTTGTCACTAAAATATGCAATAAAAATATTTAAATAAATTAAATATAACTTGTTTGTTATTGTAAATAAACTATAAATCAATTACACTATAACGAACAAGAAAAAATATTTTTAAATTAAAGTCTTAAGATCCATTAAGTTTTATATTTATAAATTTTAAGACTGAATTTTCTATAAAATATTTAGTAATAAAAAAAAATTCAAAATGGATCTTATTTTAAGTATTTCAAATAAAAAATTACTTGGAAAAAAAATTTAAGTGTGGAAACAATAAAAGTTAACAAAATAAAATAAAATATAAAAATATAAAATTGAAAAGAAGAGTATATTTTTATTATTGTTTTATAAATAAACTAAAAGCTAATTTATAAAACAAACAACATTAAAAATAAATTTTAAATAAAACACAATAACGAAAAATTTGTTCAAAAATTAAACAGTTCATATTTAACAATAAAAAAGAAAATTATATAAAAATCGAAGTGTTAAAATAAAGCAATAAAACTAAAATTGAAAAATCAAAGAGTGTCAAAATTCAAAATAAAAAATATAAATTATATATAAGAGAAATATACATAAATAAATAAAACTAAATTATAATATATAAAACTGAAAATAAAAAAAGGATTTATTACTGTAACTTATTTTTTATTGATGCGTTTATACGCTGCTAAAACTATGCTTTTTTATTTTATTCTTACACTTAAGAATAAAATAAAATATATAAAGAATATAATTTTATTTTTATAAATAATATTAATTTTAACATTTAAATTTTTTTTTATCAATTTTAAAATTTTTATTAAATTGTTATTATTTGATTTTCATTTAATTTTGTTTCATACTTTTAAGATTTTTAAAATTATTGAAAGTATTAAACAAATTGAAGAAGTAGTTGGAAATTAGTAATTAAATTTTTTTTATTCTTTTCAGCGTTTTTTATTTTTTTTGGTTTTCATTTTTATATATTAAAAATTAAAATATATATTAAAAATTACTATTTTATTCGACATCAAATATCTTAAAAATAAAAACACATATAAACGAAACAAATTTATATGTTTATATTTTCAAGCATTCATAGATACTTTTTACAATTTGTTAACTTTTTTTCATATTATGATAATTGACTTGATTGAAAATATAAAATTTTTAATATGTACTTGAAAACATAAAGATATAAAAATTTTGTTCGTTTATATTTGTTATTATTTTTAAGATATTAAAAGACATTGAATAAAATGGTAATTTTTAATATATATATTAATTTTGAATATATAAAAGAAAACCAAAAAAATTATAAAACGCTGAAAAGAATAAAAAAAAATTGTAAATACAAATTTCCAACTACTTATTCAATTTGTTTAATACTTTCAATAATTTTAAAAATCTTAAAAGTATGAAACAAAATTAAATAAGAATCAAATAATAACAAGTTGACAAAAATTGTAAAATTGATTAATAAAAATTTAAATGTGAAAATCAATATTATTTATAAGAATTAAATAAAATTCTTTATATATTTTATTTTATTCTTTAAGTGTAAAAATAAAATAAAAAAGCATAGTTTTAGCAGCATATAAACGCATCAATAAAAAATAAGTAATCAATAAATCAAATAAAATAAAATTAAATAAATCCATTTCTTAGTTTTCAGTTTTATATTTCATTTTTACTTATATTTATTTATATATATTTTTCTAATATGTACTTTATATTTTTTATTTAGACTTTTGACACTTTTTAATTTTTATTATTTTATTTTTATTGGTTTATTTAAGCACTTTCATTTTTATATAATTTTCTCACAATTTTTATAAAATGGCATTTTTTAAATTATTATTTTTGTTTTATTTAAACTGTTATATTTTTTAACAAGTTTTAGTTTTTGCGTTTTATTTAAAATTTATTTTCAATGTTGTTTGTTTTTTAAATTTGCTTTTAGTTTTTTAATTTCACTTTTATTTGTAATTCTATTTATTTTTTTAATTTTATTTTATTTTGTTAAATTTTTCGAACTTTTACTTTAATATTATTCCAAGTAATTTTTTATTTTAAATATTTAAAATAAGTTTTTTATTTAATTACAAAATATTTTTAACAAAATTAAGTCCGAAAATTTATATAAAACTTATTGGATCTTAAGGCCATAATTTTAAAATATTTTTTTCTTGTTCGTTATAGTGTAATTGATTTATAGATTACTTACAATAACAAACAAGGTATGTTTAATTTATTTAAATATTTTTATTGCATAGTTTAGTGACAACTAGGCAAATACAGCAGCAACAAGACTTATATATTACAACAAGGCCAATATATTATGAAATAAATTATATTAATTATATAGGTTCAGAATTAGTGGATTTAATAGATAGATATAATATTAAGTTAAGTTAAAAAAAATAATAAATTTAGTGAAAAAATAATTTTTGATGTCATTTTAAAGGTGATAAAATTTTCTAAAATTTAGTTTTTGGGTGCATTTGAATTAAAATTGAATTAAAAAAGTTACAGCGATTTTACTATAGCTTCATCGATATAGACAAAATCGCAAAAATATAAATTTTCTGACGATCGCCAAATATTAAGCTAAAAATCCTAGCGAAACAAAAACCTGCAGACAAAGGAAGAAGGAAGAGCAATAACAAAAACCATGCAAAAAAATGTAAACAAACAAGCTAGTCCGTCCGCATAGAATTCCGATGAAAATAATAAAATAAACTTGGCTTACCGACAACATTGCTGATAGGATTTAGAGTCTATCAACAAATGCTAGCAACACAAATTTGCCGTCAGCGCTGCTTTTTCGCTGCCCGTGCCAATGTTTTTCGCCGTGCCGATAATTACATCCTACGATTTGTTCAATATTGAAAGTGGCTTTCAGATGCAAAGTCTATACAATCTATAGTCTTTGCTGCATCAACCAGATTGCAATCTTATGCTTCTCTAGAATAAATGAATTACAAATGCACAATTCATCATTCTTTGAAGATAAAAGAATGCACACCCAATGCTTTATAAGGAATGGGACTTATGAAAAATATCAATCCCATTCTTGTAGGCTTAAGAAATACGATAAATGCACTCAGTTTTATTATTCTTTTCAACTCTGAAACACTGGACATTTTATTTACTACCATGAAATATTACTAAATATAAAGCAGCATTTTTAATTTTTGTTGTCATTTGTTTTCGACGGCCGATCTTAGTGACATGCTTTTGTCTTTCCTTTGACATTTTCTGGAATAATAAAGTGCTTATTAACAATAAATATTATTAACAAAATGTATAAAAATTAACTTCTACAATTTATTGTATACATACAATACTTTTTCTATACATGATATCAAGCCAATGGCAACACATCACAGTCATGCCCAACAGTCACACATACATACACAAATACACACAAAACAACTTCAGACAACAACAATTCCTTGCGGCTGAAGCCATCGCCGTCTGCATTCACTAAAATTTCAATTCGGCTGCAACTATCGATGGTTGTAGCCATCGTGGCTGAAGCCATCGGTGGCTGTACTCGTTGAAATTTCAATTCAGTGTGCATTCTTTACGGTTTGCAATTCATGACTTGAAAACAATTTTAATCAGCCTAAAGACTTAAGCCTAAAGAGTTCACACTTTGAATGCTACAAAAAAAGAGTTCAGCTTTTGAATTTTTAAACAAGAGAATGAAAACTGAAAATGATTCAATCTTTTACAGCTCTGATACATGCATATATAAGTTAACACCCTTTTTCGCTGACAATATGTCTGCTGTCTTTCCATTTGTCTTCTGATGGGAAATGCCTAGTAAGCATATACCGCGCAATATCGACAACAACAACAATAACAAAATCAACTTCAAAATAATAACACAAAGTAAGACTTCAGCAGAAATAGCCACAGCAACAACAACAACAGCAACGCCAACAACAACAACAACAACAACAACAACAACAACAACAACAACAACAACAACAACAACAACAACAATAACAACAACAACAACAACAACAACAACAATAAAAACAAAAACAACAACAACAACAACAACAACAACAACAACTGCTACAGTAGTTTAGGGTATTTTAATTATGAAATTATTATTGAAACAGATCCGTTTGGACTCCCAAGACTGGTACTTGGTGCCATAATGGAGTCCTGTTTGGACTCCTTAAACTGGCACATAGGCCCAGCAATTAGTGTAAGATTTACCTCAAACCATAACAGACCGGTATAATTCGGTAATAAAGTAAACTTAACTCAAAATTGTGTTTTATTTATTCGGACAAATAAAATAAAATTAACATATATTTTCTATGACCGAGCTGTTTTTATAATGTTTAAAATTAACGTTAAGGAAATTACTTTATCATCAAAACATAAAACATCAATGAATATAGTTAACCCTCTCATGCCCGAATTAAAATGGGCGTGGCTAAAATTTTTTGAAAGTAGACATATAAGATAGAGTTGAACTCAATATCAATTGACAAAAATTTCAATGTTAGGTGTCCTGGTTCAAGAGCTACGGGATGTTGCGTATATGCAACATGGGGCAATGGTGTTATAAATCTAAATACAAGTTGATTTTTTTCAAATTTATTTTTAAACTTTTATTTTTATTTATTTTATTTATTTTTTATTTATTTATTACAGGATTAACTTATATTTATAAAATTATAAGCTAATGGTATTTTTTTTTGAGCAATAGCATCGATGGCCCTCAGCTCATTCAGATTTATGTTTGTTTTAATTTATTTATTCAACATATGTATGTTATAGATAAGGTTTAATGTATAGAATAATAAATAGTTTTACATTTCTGTATATAATACATTTAAATAATTTAAGTGTTTTAATGAAAATATATGGGTGTGTGTGTGTATGAATAATTATATGGACAAAAGGAATTATAATTATTTCATAATTTGGAAGTAATTTTACAAATAATTATTTTAGTTGTTTATGTTGCAAAGTTTTAAATGAGATTGTAAAGGTTTGAACATTTAAAGAATTTAACAATGTGTCTTATATTTTCAATAGTTGGACATGATAATAGCTTGACAGGATTTAAGTTTAAAAATGTTTGCTTTCTAAGATTGTCAAAGTAAGAGCAGTTGTTAAGGATGTGATAAACACTGGTGTTTGATGAGTTGCAGTACGAGCAGAGAGGAGGATTTTTGTTTATATAATGTTGATTAGTTAGGGATGTGTGACCTAATCTTAGCCGTATGATCTTTATGAGGTCCTGTTTAGGTGGTATAGAAGCATCTGTGTTTGAAGGCTTCAAATAGTTTTGGATGTTTGTTTTGTTGCAGTTTGAAGTTTTGAACCATGCAGTGGAAGAGTTCCATTGCTGAATATTTTTGGCTATATGTTCTCTTTTGAGATAGCTTTTTATGTCAAGGGCGCTATAGTTCGGAGTCATAATGAGGGGAGAGTTGTTTGCAAGTTTAGCGGCTTGGTCCGCATGTTCGTTTCCCTGGATTTGGACATGTCCTGGTACCCATAAAAGTCTGATTTTTGGAAAGTGTTTGGAGAGTATATTTCTTATCATTGTTGGGTAATATTTATTATTATTGAAGTTAGATATTGAATCTATGGCGGAGAGAGAATCGGAGCATATACCATACTTTTTTTGGAGTAGTTTTGAATGTAGTAGAGGGCATTTTACTTATTTATTTATTTTATTATTTCAATTTATGCACGGTAAGATACAAAACACTTTTTTTGAGGATTGGAGCACAAGTGCACATTGCATTTGCTGCATTTACAGCTTGGAAACCCAGTGTTGCATAGCCTACATCTGCCCCTTGTTTCCCATCAAGTTCCAAACATTGAATAAAGTCTTAATTTTTATTTTTTAATATTTGAAAACTTCTCAGAATTAATCAGCCTGATTCTTATTGTCACCTCACCTCTGTAAGTTTTTTCACAGTCGGTGTCACGTCACTTGAAAAGTGGTATCTTTGTTGTCACGTGACGTGAGGTGACGGAACATTTGAAATGAAACTTAATATCTTATTAAACACATCTTAGAATGGTAAATAATAAACAGCTGTTAAAAAAGAAAACGAAGTCATATTATATATATATAAATTAGCAAATATAATAAGTTTAATCATTTATTATGAGTTCTTTTGTGTTTTGGTTTTCGAGTTCTGATAGCTCAGATAGTGAAGATTATGGTGAATATTTGAGGATTAAAAGAATTAAATTAAGGGATAACTCTAACCCGTTAGAACTGCGCGATGGAGTGTGAGTTCAAAATTTTAAATATTTGTCTAAGAAGATATTGAGGAACTTTTTCTTTTTAGGTTTCTAAGCTATTTCAGACTATACAAAGAAGCCTTTGTTTATTTACTGAACATACTTGAAAGTAAATTAAAGCCTCAGAAGAGAAGTTTTGCAGTGCTTCCAATTATAAAGTTAGCTGCTGTCCTACGTCTTTTGGCTGAAGGTAGTTACCAAAAAGGTGCTGGTAATGATTTCAATGTTGGTTTGGCCCAGTCTAAAAAAAAAAAAAATAAATAACTGGCCATTTCAGCCCTTGAAAGGACTTTGACCTAGCTTCTTATGATCAATTGTGTTGTGCGTGTTATTAAGTTTGTACACAATTGATCGAGAAATGGACCTACAGGCTTAACGCCGACTCCGAACGGCGATGAACGGGGAATGTTCTTATTCTCAAGAAGCTTTACATGGCATTTTTATTACTCTCTGAGGTTTGCCATTGTCTGCAGAGAGGTGGCGGCCGTACAGAAAAATTATTTTAATTCAAACCTCAAGAACCTGGTTTCCAAGTTCTTTGACATAGCGGCCACGCACTTTAACCAACTACGCCACGGGCCCAGTCTACCTTCTCTAAAATTCTTACGGAAGTATTGTCTACGCTGGAAAGTGAAATTTGTAGCAATTTGATAAAATTTTCGAATCATTCGGAAAGAAATGAAATTAAACTAGCGTTCTATGAGAAATTTGGATTTCTTGGAGTTGTTCGGTGCGTGGACGGTACGCATGTTAGGATTATGTGTCCATCAAGAAGTTTTCAACATTTGTATTACAATAGAAAAGGGTTCCATAGCTTGAATGTAATGTTGGTATGTATTTCATTGGAATTTTATTTGTATTTCACAGTAAGTATAAAAAATCGGAATTATTTAGGTTTGCGATCACAAAATGCGAATCAGATTCGTTGACGCTAACAACCCAGGTTCTTCACATGACGCGTTTATTTGGAACTCTAGTCCCTTGGATACGATGCTTTCAAGAGATAATGCAGGAGGAAACACTTGGCTTTTAGGTACTTGTACAAATGTCTCAATAAATAAAAATACTAAAAAATAACTTTAAAGGTGATGCAGGATATCCTCTTAAGCCTTATTTAATAACGCCTTTTAGAGCGCATCGTGATAGAGGCGAAAACAGCCTTGAGGGAAGGTTCAATGAGCTTCATTCAAGAGCACGAAATGTTATTGAGAGAACAAATGGCGTGTTAAAAAACACATTTCGATGCATGCTAGGCGCAAGGCAACTCCACTACACAGCCGAAAAGGCATCCAAAATCATAAATGTATGCTGCGCTTTGCACAATTTAAGAATAAATTACAAAATTCAAAATGAACCAATAGCGTTACCTGATGATAATGATTATGTAGGCTTGCCTGAGGATAAGGACGATGATGGCTCTTCTATAAGAATTAGTATAATGAATTCCATTTACAATTCATAAGTCTTTATATATCCAAATATTATCCAAATTCTATTATTAGTAATATTCATATATAATAAAGAAAGTTTTTAAATTCATTTATTCATTACATATTAATTACTTATTTTAAATCACATATTTTCAGTCTTAAAAGGACTTAAGAACTTCAAACATTATACAAAACAAAAAAAAAAAAACTATCTTCATGACTACAAAAAAAGAATAACTAAAAAATATTATAAATTAAAGCTTCACTTAAGATTTCAAAACGAAATTAAAGTGGAAATGCTTAAAAGAAAAAGAAAATCGCAAGAAATAGATCTTAAGATTGAAAGGACTACAATAAACTTTAAATAAAAATTCAAAATTTAAAAACATCACATATCCCTCTGAAGCTTTTGAAGCTTCAACTTCATTATTCCATCCTGAAATCTATTTCCTGCTCCTTCTTTTGTTGCATTTTTTTATAAATGTTATATTTTTTGTCCATCGTATTTTTCAAATATTTGTTTGATTTTTCCAGCAATTTAGGAATTTCAGTTAAGCATTTTGTCTGCTCGTTAAGCATTTCCAACTTAATATCGTCTTGACCGTGCCTCTTCTTCTTTCTTCGTCCGGGGTCTGATCGTTCCGGGGTTGAGTGTTGGGGTTGTGCACTTTGCATAACAGCCGGTTCTACTTCCTCCACCTGTTCTGCAGTGTCCACCTGTACTGTTGTGATCACCTGTTCCGCATTTTCTGAAGTATTGAGGTATTCAAATTGTATCGCTTCGTCGATACCGTACACAACTGCATTACTCTGCGCAGTCCTGCGTAAATGTAGCAAATCGGAAACTTGCTCTTCTTGGGCTGAAAGGTGAGCCAAACAAAACGGACCCCCTCCCGTAGAATTCACCTCCTTCTTATTATGAGCCAATTTTTTTTTTCAGCTTGAGCTTGTAATCGCTCCAAACCTGCAACAATATAATCGAATATGATAACATATAAAATACAAACACATCGTCGCTCCTCAGGTATTCTGGCTATTAAAATGCGCCAGAATAACTTCAAGTCGACAAGTTATAAACTATAATTCTTACCTTCTGCCAGCCCACAGCATTCCTTATTGGAGGGCCCAAACTATTTAGTTTTGAGACCAATAAATTCCACTTTCCGTTAAACGTTGCTTTATTCACGCAGGAATTTTCGGCAAATTTAAAGCCCTTGGCTATGGCTTCATTCTTAACCATGAATGATACCATCTCCTCGAACTGCCTCCTGGTGGTTATTTTTACGCTAATAGGAATAAAATATAAACAATTTCTATTAATAAAATTTAAATTTTTGTCTATTTACCTTTTTTCTGCTTCCATCTCACTTAAACAATCGAGCCGCCTATAATGCCACTTCAATGCGACACATGGCGGCTTACAGTGACAACTATAATACGACAAAAAAACTATTTGGCTGTGTTTAGTTACGCATGTCCCTGTTCAGTGACTTATGTCACCTCACTTCGCCAACAAGAATAGAGATCAGTGACGCGCGTCACCTCACTCGAAAAAAGTGACAACAAGAATAAGGGCGAATATGTTTCCAAAATTCAATTCCTGTTTCAAGCTGTAGTGAAAAAAGTAAATTTATATGTTCAAAAGTTTTGAATGATGTTGTATATCTAAAAACTCATAAACTAAAAAAATAACGCATACAAAAATTTCTTCAGTCATCAAAGTAAAAATCAACCATAAAATAGCGATAACCTTAAGGCTCGAAATATCACAAGCAACTGAAAGCTTTAACAGCTTACAGCTTGTACGTGTGGCGCACAGTGGTTTCAAAGTGGAATTAAATAATTTTTTTTCATATAATTTTTTGTTCGTTTTTTTTAATTAAAGTTTAGAAATATTTCAATAACATATTTAAAAAAAAAAAAACAAACTAAGATTAGTAGTCTCAATTTTTGTGGAGGAGCAGTGAATGTCGGCAAAATTTTTCCTCTCAAAAACAGCCATGATTTTAAGCCGGATTCCGGTAGAAACTGCTTCGACATCATTGCTGGTATGCACTTAAATCTTTTTATATACAATATTGTGAGGTATCTCAAATACATTTTTTAATGATAAATAAATTTTTTTTATTATTGTATTTTTTTTAATAATTTTATTAAATTAAGCCCATGTTTTTTCCCAGATTCCAAAGTTTGGTGGACCAGAACTAAGTTATCGACACTTATCGACGGTTTCTAACTACATATAAAAATCTTAAACTGTAGGCTTTTAGTAAGCATTTTAAAAAAATTAGCTGCTAATAGCTGCTAACGTGATTTTAACGAACAAAAGAGTGAATGCATATTTATACCCATATGCGTACTGCACACATTGTCATAAAGAATATGTAATATTTTTGTTTTCTTCTTTTTTTTCCTATTTTAATTATAAAGGAAATTCCTCAATGTTATAAAATACAAAAAATATGTATTTCTATAATAAAAAAAATTAAAAAAAAAATTGTGTACTCGCCAGGTATTAAACCCGCGAGGATTCACAAAGGATTTGGGCCCTAATATTGACGTTGTTATGCAGGGTATGATGGGCAACTTCTTTATTTTTTTATATAATTACATATATTATTTTATTACTCAACCGGGACAACGAATGATAGCAATACTGTTCTAAGATATTTTCAGAACCCTGATGTCACAGCGGATATTGTAGGTTTCGAAATAAAATTACACTAAACAGTATAAATAGCTGTGCATTAGTTGATCCGGAAAAATTTCAACGTTATTGTATGGAAACTACAGAATTATAAGTGAAATTATATAATTGGTATAATATGCCAGTTACAGATCAATTCTGTCGCGGTAACATTAATCTTGTTACTGTAGAAATTCACCTTTTAGTAACTTGAACACTCTGTTGGTATTCTGCGACCAAGCGTTACCGGTGAATATTGTTACCATCTCTTTAGGTGGTAACAAGCAAAACAGAAGACATTTTTTAGGCTTGCATAACAAAAAATAGCTCGCATTTTGAGTAATTAATCTAATTTTAAAATCCTCAAATTGAAATCGGAGCAAATTAAAATAAAAAACGATGTTAAATTCACTGTTGCTGCTTCTTCAGCACTTTTCAATGATAAAAATTTATAGCAATTCACTGTGTAATATTTATTAATTTACATAAAATTAATATATAAATTAAATAAAGATAACACCGTAGCTGCGCCGGCGTAGTGCGTGCATATTTCCTGCCAAGAAAAACAAATATTATATAAAAAGTTAACATAATGCAATTAATTCTGTGTATTTACTTCTCACTTTCCATTGTTTATATTTCACCACACAAAAGAGCGAGCTTCATTTCTATAAGGTGATCGGTGCACAGAATACCGATTTATAAGACCGGTAACGAGTTTTGGTAACAATATTGCTGTTACCGGTAACGCACAGAATCGATCTCTTACTGTACATAACGGTTTTATTGCATGATGGTTCAATCATATCATCTGCAGTTCTTCGAATAGAAATGCCTCCAGAGGAAGCACAGGAGGCTCGAATGAAAGACTATCGTCAAAATCGTCTTAGCCACTCAAGGAAATGCAGTAGAAAATCTACAAATGAAGATGTAATGAACCTTCTTATGGCTTCTTCTGACCCATTTGTTAATAAGTATAGAACTAATTAAAAAAGATAAGATATTCACGATGATGAATTGAATTTATTATTGAATTAAAAGCATTTGTTTTCAAATTAGTTTCTATAATGTTTGACGTGAGGTTTTGAAAAAATGTGGTCATGATTTTGTTTAAGGGCACTTGGCATTTCAAGGAGGAATAATTTCATAGCTTTAGTAAAATATAGGTTCAATAAAAAATATTTTAACCTGTGCTCTAATAGGGCTAATTGCAACTTAATGCTATGCAAACATCGTATAAAAAGTATGGGAGGTGGGCGTGGCAATTTTTTTTTTAATCTACATATATATTTCAGATCCTTGAGTGAGTTGTTTTGATATAACTTCAATACAAAAAAAAAATATAGCTTTTTAAATTTCGTGTTATATGAGAGGTAGGCGTGCTTGTGGGCGGATTTCAAAAATTTTTTAATATCTTCCAATAGAGGTAATTCCTACTTAAGTACCAAATTTTATTGCTCTGCGACGACTCCTATTTTTTTCCAAACTTTGTATTGGATTAAACCACTATGTGGCGGCAGAGTAAGCTCTTTGCCCACGAGCGGCAGAATGCCCAATATTGCATTAGATCAGTGGTGTTCACATGCATACTACTACAATTTTCGACTTTTGTGCTTGTGTTTGTAGTTCTCTCGCTCTCTGCACTGACAAAAATTGTTGTGCAGGTATTAAGTAAGCAAGAATTGTGTTATAATTATCATTTGCATCATCATTATCTTTATCAGTATCATTATCATTATCACTTTCCTTATCGTTGGCAATATAATTATTATTATTATTATTATTATTCTGCATATAACGCATTTTCATATGCCTCAAACATTTCGTGCAGTGCAAAACACTCGACCAAGAGGGGTGAAACTATTTGCTTGAAGTTTCAGCGCCAACTGATTGAGAAAACTTCGGGTATTCGATCGTGTACGTGTTTCGATTCTCGAATAAATCTTTCGAGTCTCACCACGCGTGGTACTACGTGAACGTCACTGCATTAGATCAGGGCTGGGCGTTCTAACACAGTCACATTTTATTTTGTCTTGTTAGTATTAGTGCACTCTCGAATCGCCCACACTGAGCGAAATTGTTTTCACAATTACTTAGATTTGGAAGTTTCTATTTTCTACTTCATGTTTTTATTTTTAGCCGTCGGTACACTTCATTATATCTTCTATGAAATTAATTAGTACAAGTAATATGAATGAATAATGCAAATAATCTGGATAGTATAATGGGTAGTATGGATGAATTATATCAACCTTAATATGTACGAATAATTATTTCAATATTATAAAATCTTAATATATAGTAATAATTAAAATTAATAATAAAAAATAAGTAAATAATAAGTAAGTGAATGAAAAAAGTAAGTAAGCATGCAATAAAAAAAATTAATTATTAAAAAATTAATACAAGAATATGAATGAACCAACAAAGAATCATAAAAGGTAATATGTATGTATAAAAGCTTAATATATCGAAATAATATGAAATTCTATAAAATAAAAAAATGTATGCATAAATATTATAAATCTACAAATAAATAGGTTGGTTTTTTTAAGAGTGGACATAAAATATGCAACGCAAAGCAACATAGACTTCACAGCATCACCGTCTGCGAACGACTGAATTATATTATCTTTTCTTGTTAGCTTTGTGTACATGTCAGAGTTCGGACTTGAGAATTAGTAAATCACAGTAAATTAAGAAAAAAACGCAGTAAAACGAATTTTTTCGCAGTAGTTTTTTTTATTTACAACCATGTACGTAAATTTTATACTAATAAAAAAATACATAAATACAAATATATACATTAGACCGTATCACCTTGTATGGAAAAAAAGTAAACCCATTTTGACACCGCCTCAATCATTAGACATTTAAAAGACATTTTCAAAAAAAATTTTTTTTTTTTTTTAAATGGTCCCTATGGTGCTTTTTTCTTGTTTTCGTTATATCTTCTGTGTTTCTTGTCCGATCCCAAAGATTTTTCATATATGTGTTTATTGCTTTTTTTCAATTTTTTTCTGATTTTATTTTTTTGCGAATCTTGTTTATTTTAAGTTATCACCCACCTTATCTCAGTTGCTACTATGTTAACAAAATCTAAAAAGAGCAAATAATTAAAGCTCACAAAAAATCATTAAGACCATGGAAACAAATGATATCCATTAAATTCATTTTTGAAGCAGTTCCAAACGATATTATCCCAAAAATAATACTTCCGAAATGTTCGTCACTCATACTCGAATTTTTATTAATTTTCTAAATCTTTACGGGATTCAAGGTGGCTGTAGCGCTCGAAGCTGGCAAGCTTCGCGAAAATGTGCCCCAAACGATTTTCGTCAGTGACTGCTGTGGCCGACTTTTGCACAATTTGGACGTAACGCTCGATGTTTTGCGAGTGACAAGGATAATCTGTGAAAAACATATAACATTATAAATACGATTTAATATATGACGTCAAATTTAATAATTTATTTCATAAAAAAAATATCTGCTATAATGCTCACCAGGAATTTTAATAATGACATCCTAGTACTGTAGATCAGTCAATTGCTCTTGAGTAAAAAACTGAAGACATGGTGGATCAGTGATCTGAAATTTGGTCCAATCGATCATTTCAGTGTATGTGGTGCTGCCATATTGAATAAAGGGCTGGTGGTTGGGTCCACGAAATTGCCGAATCGACCTGTTTGAACGGGCTTCAAATCGAAGACGAAGAATTGATGTAAGTTAACGAAATATTAATTCAACAACTTCAACTACATGAGCATCCGCTCCCACGAAAAATGCTGACGTATTTCCAGACAGCCACCTGACATAATTCTACAGAAAAATGCAATAGAACGATAAACAACAGTAACGCTGGCAGCAAACATTAGCAGAGACGGCAGCAGAACAGTTTTAATTTTAAATTATAAAAATTGTCAGTTTCAGTTTTAAGTCAGAACTCAATAAAGAAGAAAGCACATCAGAGGTTTCCTCTGATGTTCTTTTAAAAAAGAAAAATAATAATTAATTAATTTAATTGGCGCCCAACGTAAAAGGTCCGCGTGTGTAGTGTTTTTGAAAGACTTTTTGGTAAATCTCCCCACGTGGTAGGAAAAAAAAAGTAATCGCAAAATCTCCCAAAGTGGTAGACGCGACAAAAACAAACAGTTAAAGTGAAAAATTGCAAAAGTCTCCCGAAACGGTAGAAGCAATTCAACACATAATCAAAGCCGCGAGACCAGCAGTGCAGAAACCAGTGTGAGCGAGGATCCTAAGTCACCGGAACACGGACAAAAGGGAAAAAATCCAAACCATCGAGGGAAAGATGCACCTGCAGATACTTTTTATTATGTAAGATAAGTTAAATATAATTACAAAAGTGAAAAAGAGATCAAAGTTTTTAAAAGAAAATAAAGAAAATAATAATATTTCTACTGCTTAGTAAATAAAAACAAAAATTGTTGTTTCAAAAAACAAAGCAAGAAAATAAATACAAGAAATTTAAAAATTACACAGTGTGACGACTAAAAAAGCACAACCAAACTTTATAGAAATTCTTAAAGAGGGACATGTTGTGAGTCCATCGCACTTGGTCTGACCTCTCAATGTCGTCACAATTTTTTTTAATTCGTTTTTAAAGTTGAAGGGTTCGATTTTTGTTGCGCCGACGTTCATTGAATTTTTACAGCTATTTGCCTTGTTGGAAATGAAAAACAAATTCCACTTCTTTTCAGTAGAATTTCACGTAGAATAAGGCTGTGTAAAAATAAATACGATAAAATACAAAATGAAGCGTGTAGCGAAGCAAATTCCTTGATTTTTCTTTAATTTCATAAAAAAAATAAGTGTTTCTATAAATTTAAATGATATAATGCTGCATGAATGACATCTTTTTTTCACAAAAATTCATTGCACGTAAAAATATCTTTTCATTGAATCCAAAACCATCAATATCGGTTGAGAATTGGCAAAATGGCGGCAGTTTTAAAGTTTTTTTTTTGTCAGAAAACACTGACTACCATGTATATGTTGCTATCGTACAAAGTGCTGTAATTTTGTCAAATCTTAACTGATTTTGGACATCTTTAGCTCATTAGAAAGAAAATATGATGAGTAAGATACATCTAGAACATTATAATATAGATCTTTGATAAATATAAAAGTTACTATGGAACGAATAAACATATTTTTGCTTTCAACAGAATTGTTATATGAATGAATGTGTACGAGTATATAAAAAAAAAGTACGCTGCACACCATATAATCTGAAACATTTTTGTAAGAAAATTTTGAAAAAAAATTGTCGAGCATTTAAGTTTATCTTTGGCATTTACTGTCCTATCTTATGGCGTTTACTTTTCTCAAAAAAATTCTGCATTTTTTCTGCCCTTTTTGAGAACTCTGCCCTTTATGTGTTTTTTCTCAAAAAAATTCTGACCTGTAAATTAAATCGAGTTCTTTTCTCGACAATGTTGACCTTGAAAGTAGAAAAAATGCAGAATTTTTCACTCTCAAGATCGACGATTTTAAATTCTGCCCTCAAATGCTACCAACTGAATGAACAAAAAAAGTGACATGTTACGAAAATATTAAATCTTATTATTGACATTTCATTAAAATTTGAGCTTTTTCACGGATGACAAAATAAACATTGTAAAAATTGTTCTCAAAAGTAATCAACAGTACAGCCAACACAACATCATTGAAAAAATGTTATATTTTTCTGATCTTTTCTCAACATTTTTTAAGTGCAGGTCAAAATGTAAAATATTCTGCACTCTCAGAGGGTAGAATTTTTTGCCAATAAAAGAAAACGCCATTAAAGAAAGATATATAAATGTTTTTATTTCGAGAACTCCAACTTTTTTGCCCTAAACGTCATTGAGATCAATCACCCCGTTCTAGCACTTACCCACGAGAAAGTATATGGTAGATAAACTTACCCTACATTTTTATATGTAAAAAGTAGCTAATGAAAATAATTTAAGTGACTTTTTAGCGAAAGCTTACCCTCTAATAAAGTTCTGTGTTTTATTTAAAAGATAAAAAAATGCAAATAAAAATTGAATTGAGGGCCTACAAGGTTTTGGGCAACGGCTCAAAAAGAGTTTTTTGATTTGACATTTATTTCTTCAATTCATGTTGTAAAAGTTGAAATCTGGTAAGTACTAGAAAGAGGTCCTCGACCCCAATGTCTTTCAGAGCAAAAAATTTGGATGCCTCGAAATAGAAATATTGATGTATCATTCTTGGACAAGATAGGTCTGTAAATGCCGAAGATATGAAGAAAGACTTAAACGTTCGGGAAAAAACAAACAAAAAAAAAATTGTTTTTTTTCGAAATTTTCTTAAAAAAATGCTTCAGATTAGACGGTGTGCAGCTTACTTTTTTCCGTTACGGTCTAATGCACTCGTACACATTCATTCATATAACAATTCTGTTGAAAGTAAAAATATGTTTATTCGTTCCATAGTAACTTTTATATTTATCAAAGATCTATATTATAATGTTCTAGATGTATCTTACTCATCATATTTTCTTTCTAATGAGCTAAAGATGTCCAAAATCGGTTAAGATTTGACAAAATTACAGCACTTTGTACGATAGCAACATATACATGGGAGTCAGTGTTTTCTGACAAAAAAAAAAACGTTAAAACTGCCGCCATTTTGCCAATTCTCAACCGATATTGATGGTTTTGGATTCAATGAAAAGATATTTTTACGTGCAATGAATTTTTGTGAAAAAAAGATGTCATTCATGCAGCATTATATCATTTAAATTTATAGAAACACTTATTTTTTTATGAAATTAAAGAAAAATCAAGGAATTTGCTTCGCTACACGCTTCATTTTGAATTTTATCGTATTTATTTTTACACAGCCTTATTCTACGTGAAATTCTACTGAAAAGAAGTGGAATTTGTTTTTCATTTCCAACAAGGCAAATAGCTGTAAAAATTCAATGAACGTCGGCGCAACAAAAATCGAACCCTTCAACTTTAAAAACGAAGTAAAAAAAATTGTGACGACATTGAGAGGTCAGACCAAGTGCGATGGACTCACAACATGTTCCTCTTTAAGAATTTCTATTAAGTGTGGTTGTGCTTTTTTTTTTGGTCGATTTCGTCACACTGTGTTATTAGTGAAACTTTTGAAACATTAGGTTATAAGAGGTTTGATATTTACAAAAAGAAATTAATTATAATTGATTTTTTTCGCTCAATTCTTAAAGAAATTTTTTTTTTTTATTCAAAAAGTTTTATTATTCTATTCCAATAATTTAAATAAATTGATGCTCTATATTAAATAAATCGCAAACTTTAATTATTAAAAAAATAATACAATCTATTAACACTGCGAAACCGTAGCCCTAAAAGCCGGTCCCTCTAGTGTATAACAAAATAAAAATTAACAGAAATAAATAATCAACATACAAACTATAAAACAATATATCTACACTGCAGCCGCAAAAAACCGGTACCGCTAGTGTATAAAATAACTCAATTAACAAATAAGTTTGCACAGTAAAATCAAAAAGTATAAATAAAGAAAATGTCTAACCCAAGCCTTGTCCGACCCCCTATTATACAAAATCCATCAACATCCGGTACAAGTGCGAATGTAACTCCAGAACTTGAAAGTGTTATAACAGACTTAGTAAGTCGCATATTTCAAAGAGAAGGTAGAAGCTTAGTAAATTCAATCATAAATCCAAACACAAACCAATCCAATTTTACAGACGAGACTATTAATTCAAACCAAACAGGAAACTTAGCAGACCTAGACAGAATACCCGATGTAGTACGATGTCTCAGAGATTTCTCTGGTGAGCCAGGCCAATACAATTCCTGGAGGAAAAGTGTTGAAAGAGTGTTAACAATTTATGCAGGGACTAGAGGAACTCCAAGATATTATGGCATTCTGAATGTCATTAGAAACAAAATTACAGGAAACGCAGATGCTATTTTAGAATCATACAATACTCCACTAAACTGGGAGTGCATAGTTAATTGCCTTACATTACATTATGCAGATAAAAGGGATCTGACGACACTAGAATACCAAATGACATCCCTAATCCAAGGAAATAGTAGTATCCATGAATTTTATCAAACAGTTTATAGGCATCTTTCATTAATTTTAAACAAGATAGGATGTATGAACGTTTCTCCCGAATCCATACGTCTCCTTACTCAAACATACCGAGACAAAGCGCTCGATACGTTTATAAGAGGTCTTAAGGGTGATTTGCCTAGACTATTAGGTATGCGCGAGCCAGTAGATCTGCCTCAAGCACTTCATTTATGCATGAAACTAGACAATCAAGCATTTAGAAGCCAATATGCCAACATGCAATACAATACAACAAGAAGAACTTTTAATACCCCACCTCCACTGCCACCAAGAAAACAAAATTTCCAACAAAAAAACCAACCATTTTATCCTCAATTAGCTTTTATTCCACAAAACCCAACCAATTTCAGACAGAATCAACAAACATATTCCCAAAATCACTATCATCAACCCAGATTTCCATTCCAATCAAACTTTCAACCCAATCAGAACCATCAAAGATCTACAAATTTTCAATCACACTTACAACCCAACCAGAATTTCCAAAGATTTACCAATTTTCAACCAACTTTTCAAGGAGCACCTCCTCCGAGACCGCCTCCAAGACCAATTCCAATGGAAATTGATGAAACCATACATTCAAAAGCAATAAACTATATGAATAAACCAAGACCTAGCAACCATTTTACAGGTAAAAGACCACCACAAGGATCGAATCAAATACATCAACCACAGAAGTTTCAGAGAAATTTTCACATTAATACAATGAGTGAAGACACATATAATAATAATCAATATTCACCACCAAATAATTACTTTGACACTTTAGCTAACTCTACAGAAATAAATAATGAGGGTGAACAAACACTCAATGAATACATCCAAAACAATATTGAACCGTATCCGTCTGATTTTGACAATGAAATTCAAGAATTCACAGACATTCATTTTTTAGATTAATGAATTCGTCACTACCATATTTCGAATGTAAAACACATAGTGGCGACATACTCAAATTTCTCATAGACACAGGGTCTAATAAGAATTATATTCAACCTTCACTTGTAAACAAGCCAATCCAAAACGAACAAAATTTTTTTGCAAACTCCGTTCGAGGAAAAATCGAAATTACCCATCATACTATGTTAAACTTATTTGGCACTAATGCCGTTAAATTAAAATTCTTTGTGTTACCATCCTTAACATCCTTCCATGCTATTATTGGAAACGATAGCCTAAAGGAATTATCCGCAGTTATTCACGCCGCAGAAGATTATATGATTTTGAAAAATAAAATTAAAATTCAAATAAAGCAACAGCCATCTCAATCAATAAACAGTATAAACATACGAACAAATCACTTGACGACTGAACAAAAAACAGAAATAGAGAAACTTGTCAAAAAATATCCGACACTATTTACTGAACCGAACGAGAAATTGACTTATACAACAACTATAAAAGGCGAAATTAGGACAAATACAGACGCACCTATATACTCCAGAAACTATCCATATCCAATGTCATTAAGAGATGAAGTGGAAAAACAAATTAAAGAGTTGTTAAATCATGATATAATAAGACCTTCACGATCACCATACAATTCACCTGTATGGGTCGTCCCCAAAAAGTTAGATGCTTCTGGAAAAAAGAAGTACAGACTCGTTATTGACTATCGGAAATTAAATTCGGTCACTATTCCCGATAAGTATCCTATACCAGAAATAAGTGATGTCCTTTCACAATTAGGTGAAAATAAATGGTTTTCAGTAATTGACCTCAAAAGTGGATTCCATCAAATCCCACTTAAAGAAACAGACATCGAAAAAACTGCTTTCTCCGTCAGCAACGGAAAATATGAGTTTACACGACTCCCATTCGGTTTAAAAAATGCACCTTCAATCTTCCAAAGAGCTTTGGATGATATTCTCCGCAATCATATTGGAAAAATTTGTTTTGTTTATATCGACGATATAGTTATTTTCGGAAAAGACGAACAAAGTCATATTAAAAATATTGAAAAAGTTTTTCATACTCTTCAACTAGCTAACATGAAAGTTCAACTCGATAAATGCGAGTTCATGAAAAAGGAAGTTGAATTTCTAGGATTTATTGTGTCACCTGATGGAATCAGGACTAATCCAGCAAAAGTAGAAGCAATTCATAACTTTCCATGCCCAAAAACATTAAAGGAACTGAGATCTTTTCTTGGTCTGTCTGGTTTTTATCGTCGCTTCATTAGAGATTACGCGAAACTTGCAAAACCTCTGACAGCCCTTCTGAGAGGGGAGGAAGGACGAATGTCCAAGAACCTTTCAAGTAAAATTCAAATACATTTCAACGAAGAAGCTCACGAAGCATTCAACAATATTAAAAAATCTTTAATTTCTGATGATGTTGTGTTAAAATATCCCGACTTCAGTAGTGAATTTCATTTGACAACTGACGCATCCAATCATGCTATTGGCGCAGTACTAGAACAAAACAGTAAACCAATCACATTTATTTCAAGAACGCTCAACAAAGCCGAAGAGCACTACGCAACCAATGAAAAAGAAATGCTTGCGATTGTGTGGGCTCTAAACTCTCTAAGAAACTATCTATATGGAACAGCAAAAGTAAAGATCTTTACCGACCATCAACCGTTGACATACGCCCTAAGCAACAAGAATAGCAACTATAAATTAAAAAGATGGAAATCTATATTAGAAGAATACAATCACGAATTAATCTACAAGCCCGGTAAAACAAATATAGTCGCTGACGCACTTTCAAGACCACCCCAAGACACTCAAGTTAATTCTATGACAGCTACCCAACATAGTTACGAAAGCTCATCTGAAAACTTAATTCAATATACTGAAGCCCCAATCAATGCATTTAAAAACCAAATATTTCTTACTCAAGAAGAAGTCCCTTCTTACCAGTTCAAAATTATTTTTCCTACTTATCACCGACACATCATTGTTGAACCAGAATTTACCGAAGACAAACTATTGAATATTTTAAAACGATACCTCAACCCGTCTGTCACCAATTGTTTAAAAACTGACGAAAGTACTTTAGGAAAAATTCAAGAAATTTATTCACAACACTTTACAAGATATAAAATACGCTACTCACGTACAATTGTAACCGACTTAATAGAAGAAAGCGAACAGGAATCTGAAATCATTAAGGAACACAACCGAGCACACAGAAACAGTAGAGAAAATAAAGCACAGTTATTAGAAAAATTTTACTTCCCAAAAATGAATTCAAAAATAGAAAAAATTTTGAAACAATGTAAAATATGTAAAGAAAGCAAATATGATCGTCACCCCAATAAGCCATCAATTCAAGAAACTCCAATACCCCAATTCGCAGGACAAATTATTCATGTTGATATATTTTTCACAAATAAACGAACAATATTAACTGCAATAGATAAATTTTCTAAGTACGCACAGGCAAAGATACTCAGATCAAGAGCAGTTGAACACATTAAAGCACCACTAAGAGAAATACTGTTAGCATTCGGCGTCCCTGAAATTATAGTCTTTGATAACGAAAAATCTCTTAATTCTTCAGCAATAACTTTTATGTTAGAAAACCAATTCAATATTCAAATATTTAAAACACCTCCGTATACAAGCTCAGCCAACGGTCAAGTGGAACGTTTCCACTCTACTCTTTCAGAAACCATGCGATGTATTAGAACCGAATATGGCATCGATAAATTTTCAGAACTATTAGACAAAACCCTATATGAATACAACCACTCAATACACTCAACAACTCAAAGAAAACCAGTAGAAATGTTTTTTGGAAGAAGAGTAAGTACTGATCCACAACAATTAGAAAAAATACGACAATATAATATAAATAAACTGAAACAAAAACAAGATGCTGACTTAGCTTATCATAACAAAAAGAAAAAGACCCCAAAAGTTTATACCATTGGAGAAACAATCTACATAAAACAAAACAAAAGACTAGGAAACAAACTCAGTAAAAAATATAAAGAAGAAAAAGTAAAAGAAGACAGGAACACAACTATACTAACTGAATCCGGAAAAATCGTTCATAAAAGTAATGTCAAAAATTAAAATTCTCATTTCAGACAAACCATATCAGCATGCATTGCAGAAGTACACATCCTAGACTACTCCAATTCACAGGTCATAACGATTAATACAGGTACTTCAAAAATCCAGACCGGTACATTTAAACTCATACACCTAATTGACACAAATTTTTACCAAACAACAATTGACAGGATTAATCGCACTGTTCAAGAAAAAATTCCAATCCATAACCCTATACTACCTTTCCTTAAACATGAAATTTCCCACATAGATCAATATATTTCAAGACTCAAGCCAAAACTACGACTCTCAAAAAGATCCATAGATATGCTTGGAACAGCTTGGAAATGGATAGCGGGAAGTCCCGATAGTAATGATTTTAAAATCTTAAATGAAAAAATGAATAATGTTTTATTAGACTTATAATTAGGAAAATAAATGAGTTAAAAAATGCCACAAATAAGGCACTAGAAATTTATAAAAATAAAGATAATATTCAACACGAACTAGCAACTAATTTAATGTATCAATTGCAAATTTTAAAGGAAGAAATAATTAATATTAACTATGCAGTACATTGGGCAAAAGCTGGTGTAATAAATTCTTATATATTAGGTAATGAAGAAATAAATATGGTTAAGCGAATAATAGAAAAAGAAAATATTCCTTATGTTAACTTAGAAGAAACATTCCAATTTGGTGAAGTAAAAATTGCTTGTAATAATGAAATATTAATTTATATAATAAGTTTACCAATTACTGATGAAACAACTTGTAAATCGTTGTTAATGAAATCTTTAAAGAAAGGGAACGAAATATATAAAATCCCATTTGAAAATCTTTTACAATGTAAAGAAAAACTATTCGGAATAAGAGAAAAATGCGAATACTTTGATCAATTTAAATTGTGTAGAAATAAGAATATTATAGACATAAGTAACACTACCTGCATACCAAATATACTAAAGAGTGCACCGTCAACTTGTGCCAAGATTAACAGTCAACACATAGCATCAGTCGAGAATATTAAGCCAGGAATTCTACTCCTCAACCAATATAAAGGTACAATACTCCTTAACAACGAGCCTTTCAATATTTCTGGATCATACATTGTGGAATATCAAAACGCAACGATTACAGTCGACGGACAAAGTTACAGTCTAAACGAAACATCAAATTTTAAACCTTTACCCGCCATACTGCAATCAGCCTCAATCGAAGGAAGTTTTGAGGAAATGTTATCCTTAGAAATGATGAAGGAGCTTCACATTAATAATACGCAAACCATCAAATTATTGACAAAAGAGGCCCGAGTAAGCTACATAGGACTCTATTTCTTTCTCATTTTAAGCCTTGTCATAGCAGTTAAAATTTACCTAACAAATAGGAAAAGATCTACCGATATTACAACTATAATAAATAAAAAATATTCGACAGAAACTTCATTGTCTCAGCCCACCGTAGAAACCAATCCTGAAAACACCACATCTAAGACAATAGGAATTCAGGATATTCCTAACTCATGGGTATTGAACGAGGACGTTCAAATTTGAGAAGGGAGGAGTTAACGAAATATTAATTCAACAACTTCAACTACACGAGCATCTGCTCCCACGAAAAATGCTGACGTATTTCCAGACAGCCACCTGACATAATTCTACAGAAAAATGCAATAGAACGATAAACAACAGTAACGCTGGCAGCAAACATTAGCAGAGACGGCAGCAGAACAGTTTTAATTTTAAATTATAAAAATTGTCAGTTTCAGTTTTAAGTCAGAACTCAATAAAGAAGAAAGCACATCAGAGGTTTCCTCTGATGTTCTTTTTTAAAAACAAAAATAATAATTAATTAATTTAATTTGTATGTTGCTATTGTTGTTGTAACAATGATGCAGGCAAATCGAAGACGTTTGTTGTTGTTGTTGACTGCATAGCGAAAACGAAGAGTAGGTGATGGTGATGGCCTTTTTTGTTGTTGGTACAAAGTTTTATATTTTTTTTACAAATATTTTTTGTTCATGAATGGAAGCGAAGATGATGAGCTGGGGGTGGTGGCGTTATTTAAAGCCGACAACAACTACTGTTGGACAGAGTTTGTAACAGAGCATGATTTTATTAGTTAAACTTACTCTCAACGAAAAATAATCGTCAACTTTAATAAACAATTAGAGATTTTAATACAATTCTAGTAAATATGAAATTTCAAATATAAAAGGTTTTTGCAATCTTCAACACTCGATATAATTGACTTTTATTAATTGTCTTATGAGAACAGTTGTGATTGAAAATGCCAAGTTATTTGTTTAATAAAAAGTCGAGTATGACTGACGAACATTTCGAAAGTGTTATTTTTGGGATAAAATAAATTTTATGGATATCATTTGTTTCCATGGTCTTGATGATTTTTTTGTGAGCTTTAATTATTTGCTCTTTTTAGATTTTGTTAACATAGTAGCAACTGAGATAAGGTGGGTGATAATTTAAAAAAAAAAAACAAGATTCGCAAAAAAATAAAATCAGAAAAAAATTGCAAAAAAGCAACAAACACATATATGAAAAATCATTGGGATCGGATAAGAAACACAGAAGATATAACGAAAACAAGAAAAAAGCACCATAGGGACCATTTAAAAAAAAAAAAAAATGTTTTTTTTGAAAATGTCTCTTAAATTTCTAACGATTGAGGTGGGGTCAAATATAGGTTAGTTTTGGTGATACGGTCTAATATACATAACTATATACTCTCAGCCGTATTCATAAAAATATCTTAAAAGAGCTTTAAAACCTTTAATAGTTAAAAGGCTTTTTAATGTTAAAAAGTCTTTTAAAATTTTGTTATTCATAAAAATGTTGTAGCTGCTTTGTAGTTAAAATAGGAACACTCTCGATTATATGTGGGAAGAGTGTCAATAATGGTTTGTGTATTTGATTCAATGACTTTTCATTTATTTGTCACAACTTCGTCAACATTTTGTTTAAACATCAATATTTTTTCAAAGCTACCCTCTGCACTGAAAAAATTGTCATTTTATTATCTTATTTTGTAAATATTTTGAAATGTTTTGACAAATTTTCCTTTTTTTTTTATTTTCATTTTGTTTTGAATTTTTTTATATATTTTGAATTTTTTTGACAAATTTTACAAATTTTTGAAATATTTTTAATTATTTTTGACAATATTTGTGCTCATGATACAATAAATACAGGTAGACTCGCTAGATGACAGCGTACTGCCGCGAATTTCAACACGAAGTTGACAACGCATATAAAATCTCAAAGCTATGAAAAAGTTCATAGAAATTAAATGTAAACAAACAAATTTTTTATATGGATTTTGACAGTTACGGCAGTATTAAAAGAGAGCACAGTCAGGTCTGCATCTACCTCTGTTTTTTGTATCATGTTTGTGCTCATATGAGAGCAATTTTAAAAATTTTAAAAATGCTTTATGAGTGGTTTATTGAACGTTCAGCCATTTTTAAAAATCCTCTCATTTATAAACAAACATTTTCAATAATTTTTTTGAAATTTCCTTTGTTTTTGATATATTTTGAAACAATTTGATATATTTTTGACATACTTTGTTCTCAGATGAAAACAAAATAAAATTTAAAAATGCTTTATCGAGGGTTTATTGAAGGTTTCATCCATTTTTAAAATACTCTCATTTATAAAGCATTTAAAAGAGACTTTTAACCCCATTGAACGTTTATGAATAATTTTTTCAATTTTTCTCGATTTTTTCCTTATGAAGGCTTTATAAGAGGTTCATAATACTTTATGAATACAGCCGTATGTATTTGCATGTTGCAGAAACATATTTTTTACCGATTCAAAATTAATATGACTATTAATTTAACACTTATGCTGCCATCTTTCTAGTTTTTTATGTAATGGTATTAAAAGGTTTGGTTCAGTGTCGGCCGACGCCTATGCACGCGTGCTACGTGAACCTTCGTATTTTTACACCGACATAAAACTTGCTGTCGTGCTTTTACACCGACGCTCAGTGTTGCCAGAATGGCAGTTTTGCCTGTAAATGGCAGTTTTTTTAACTCTGAGCAGTTTGGCAGTTAAAAAGACAAAAATGCAGTTTTTCCATTATATGTGCAGTTTTTTAAGGTAAAATGCAGTTTTTATGTAACCTTATGTAGTAATTATAAATTCTCTTTACCAAAACATTCATTATGGTTCAATTACTTTTTTAAAGCAGCCTTGGTTTAAACTTCAGTAGCAGCTTTAAAAGCTCCCTGCTTTATACTTCAGCAGCAGCTTTAAAAGCAGCCCTGGTTCAAACCATAAAACGTGAAGTGTTAACGAATTTTCAATATAAATTCAACTAGCTGTCGACTTTTAATATCGACTTTTTGTTTTGTAAAAAATCAAGAAAAAAAAAATTGGATGAAAGTTTAATGTGTAGTTGAATTTGTATTGAAAATTCATTAAATCTTCATGTTTTATGGCACAACTTCTGAACACTTCAGGAGCACATCTTCATTTTATATCGTTGGAAAGGTAATGGAATGTTAAATAAATGAAAATAATGAAAATTAAAAAAAAATTTAAGGCACCTGTCGCTGGCATTTTAAATAGTTTTATATTTTTCCCTTAAAGTAGACGTAGTAACCTTTTCAGTCATATCCTATTTGCGAAAATCAGATTTAAATTGACTGAACTATGTTGTTTCAAAG